>CM069905.1:28580476-28899746 GCA_036172215.1 Camellia granthamiana | reverse complement strand
CAGCCCAATATTACGAGTAAATTGGAGATATCTTAGAACCCATATAATTGCTTTCCAGTGTTCTACTCCCGGGTTACTCATATATCTACTTAATTTACTTACTGCATAAGCTATATCTGGGCGAGTGCAGTTCATCAAGTACATTAAGCTTCCAATAATTTAGGCATACTCTAATTGAGAAATACTTTCCTGTACATTCTTAGAAAGATACAAATTAACATCTACAGGTGTTCTAACAAGATGATCATCATCTTTGCTGAATTTGTCAAGTATTTTCTCAATGTAATGAGATTGTGACAAAGCATAACCTTCTAATGTTTTGGTAATTTTCATACCAAGAATTACATCAGCAATGCCCATGTCCTTCATGTCAAAATGTTTATTCAACATTTTCTTGGTAGTTGTAATCATATCATTATTACTACCTATGATGAGCATATCATCCACATAAAGACATATAATGACATAACCTTTGTCTGTATTTTTAATATAAACACATTTGTCACATTCATTAATTTTAAATCCATTTGACATCATTGCCTTGTCAAATTTCTCATGCCATTGCCTTGACGCTTGTTTTAAACCATATAATGATTTAACCAATTTACACACTTTCTTTTCTTTTCCTAGAACAGAAAAACCTTCTGGTTGTTCTATGTAAATTTCTTCATTTAACTCACCATTTAAGAAAACGGTTTTCACATCCATTTGATGAATTTCTAGATTGTATAGAGATGCAATGACAATTAACATTCTAATGGATGTTATTCTAGCAACCGGTGAGTATGTGTCAAAGTAATCAAGACCTTCTTTTTGTCTAAATCCTTTGACCACAAGTCTTGCCTTGTATTTGTCAATTGATCCATCCGCTTTCAATTTTCTTTTGAAAATCCACTTGTACCCAAGGGGTTTACAACCTGGTGCCAAATCCATCAATTCCCAAGTGTGATTTTGCAAGATGGATTCAACTTCACTATTGATAGTTTCTTTCCATAAAGGAGCTTCAGGACTGGACATAGCCTCTTTAAAAGTTAAAGGCTCATTTTCTAACAAAAAAGTTAGGAAATCTGGACCAAAAGATTTTGAGGTTCTAGCACGTTTACTACGCCTAGGTTCCTCTTCCTCATTTTGATCTAATTCTTGTTCTTGATCATGTTCTTGATCCTGACTAGTAATAGCATCATGAGATCTCTTATTGTTACTAGTCTCTTGTCTAGTCTTATTTGGAAATACATGTTCAAAGAATGATGCATTCCGAGACTCAATAAT
This sequence comes from Camellia granthamiana, assembly GCA_036172215.1. Classification (NCBI taxonomy): domain Eukaryota; kingdom Viridiplantae; phylum Streptophyta; class Magnoliopsida; order Ericales; family Theaceae; genus Camellia; species Camellia granthamiana. The sequence goes on along the minus strand of CM069905.1, from coordinate 28,898,477 downwards.
AGTATTTACATGCATTTCGATATGTTCTGATTTATGAATCAAAAACCGATATACACTACTATTCTTAGCATAACCAATGAAAATGCAATCAATGGTCTTAGGACTTATCTTAGTCTTTTTAGGACTAGGAATAGCCACTTTAGCCAAACACCCTCACACTTTTAAGTATTTGTAGGATGGTACTCTTCCATGCCACAATTCATAAGGTGTTTGATTCACTTTCTTTCGGGGTACTTTATTAAGTATATAATTAGCAGAAAGTATTGCTTTCTCCCACAAGTTCTAAGGTAATCCAAAATTTATTAACATGGCATTCATCATTTCTTTTAAAGTCCTGTTTTTTCTTTCAGCAATTCCATTTTGCTGAGGTGAGTAAGGAGCAGTGGTTTGATGAATTATTCCATGTTCTTTACAAAATTCACCAAAAGGTGATTCATATTCATCACCTCTATCACTTCTAAGTTTCTTGATTTTCTTACCAAGTTGATTTTCAACTTCATTCTTATATTGAATGAAAGTTTCCAAAGTTTCATCTTTGGTTCGAATTAAATAAACATGACTATATCTAGTACAGTCATCTATAAAAGTGATAAAATATTTTTTCCCACCTCTAGTTTGAATTGATTTAAAATCACAAATGTCACTATGAATTAATTCAAGTGGTTCCGTACTTCTTTCAATTGAATGAAAAGGAGTTTTGGATAATTTTGCCTCAATGCAAATTTCACATTTATGATTTGAATCAATATCAAATTTAGGTAAACATTCCATATTAATTAATCTTGCGAAGCGACAACTGAATCAGAGGTGGAAATGGGCCTGCCCTCATACGATATTGGTGGCTCCCATTTCTTAAAAGCATCATCCTCAACAGGATCCTGAGAAGCTTCCCCCACCACTGCTTTGCCAGTTTCCCTTCTCCTCTTTTTTGCTCGTGCAGCGACTGAAGCTGAAGGGTCGTCAGCAGTCACAGGGGTCCCAGAAGCTCCAACTTTCATCTTTACCTCCATGAGGCTCTTCACCTCGGTCTTCTCTAGAGGGGTTTGCAAAGCGCCGGAGGCTCCGAAGGCCTCGGCCTCCAAATCCACCAACACCCTTCTTTTCGCCACAAACCCGCTCCCTGCGAAGCTGGGGGCAGGGGAGGGCGCTCTCTCAGAAAATGCATCTTGGCTTCTGCGACGTTTCGAGACCAGAGGGGTGAGAGACGTGTCAGTCTCGGTATCAGAGTCCATAAGGGCAGCAGCGAGCCTTGCCTTCTTCGGAATAACAGAACGGTAAGTTGACTGGTAGTCCAATAACTCAGGTGCAGATCTCTTCTTATATCTCAAGGCAGCCTTGATGGCTTCAGCATTCTCACGATTCGGCCTTCGTTGGAAACGGGAGGACTCTGCATAAAAGAAAGCAACCCATCAGAGCAATATTCAAAATAAAGTAAGAAACACCGAAGGCATTAAAGGGAGAGGCCCGGACCTGGGTAGCCGTCTTTCTGTGGCATCCGTTCAGACTGGAACTCGGTTCCGGTAGGGAACTCCCAATTTCCACCAACTTAAAGAAAATCGTCATTGTGTTTATCCGAATCAGGTAATCCAGTAACTAAATGACAATCAGCCGAGCGAACATGCAGGTAGTATGTACTATGGTCTTTGTTATGAGAAAGGGTGTAACATCCCAAAATATCCCATATGTCAAGGTTCAGGCCCAGTTGTCTATTGAGGGCAGATACGCCGCAAACAACACGGAAAAGATTCACAGACACCTGCATTGGGGTTAACTGGACTTGATGCAGAAAACGGCGCACTAAAGGGTCGAGAGGAAACCGAACCCCTCCCTCGACTATCGCAGCGATGGGAAAGGCAACGGTGTTCCTCGTACCCATACGTTTGGCGTCTACTTTTGCCAGTGAAAGGGTAACGTCATGAGGAATATTGTAATCCAGACGGAACATGGCCATGGCCTCTGGGGTATCAACCAAGGAACGGAACTTCCCCATTCAACTAAACTAGTGGGACAGAAGTGGGATTCAGATAACAGGATATGGGACACGGATAGCAAGTGGACCAGACCAGATGATTAAAATAGAGAGGGGGAAGAGAAGAAGAGTCACGAGAGGACTTACAGAGATCACAACAGTGATAGCGAAGCAGGATCAGCGGCGAAGAAGCCCAAGCGGAGCACCAGCGAGATCGGTCCAGAGGAATGGGAAGAAGCTCTTTCTCTCTCTCTCTTTGGAACTCACCAGAGGAATGAGAAAATTAAATCAAGGGATTTGAATTGATAGCCTGAGCATTTATTACACCAGTCGGCGCGCAGGCACACGAACCATGACCTTCGGTATGGAGTCGACGCATTATCTCTGCATACCTATCACGTGTCGCCACGTGTTACATGAAAGGACGCATGCAGGAGTTGTGTGTCAGGATTGAACCGTCACCAAGGCCGAACTGGGGGAGAACCAAAACAAAGCGACGCTTGGAAAACAGAACAATAGCTCCCCCCAAGGGGAACCTTAGCGCGAGCTAGGGGGCAAATGAAGGGGCTAAATGCGAAATGGGTCAGGTCCAAGCCTTGGGCCGGCCCAATCCGACAAAGTCCGAATCTAAGTGGATCAGATGAGTATATGGACAAACCAGTTGAGCCCAACTTCATGATCAACAGCTCACCCAAGTCCTTAAGCACTTGGGCCCAACCCGCAGTGGAAAGGCTAGCCCAGCCGTAGTGCTGGTCTGGGCCGAGCTGCGGGACGGAATCTGTGAGCCGAACAGATAATGGTCCGGCCCATCTCGATGAATGACCCTGAAAAAGGCCGAGCCGAGGCGCATCAGTACCGAACTGAAGTACATGAGTACCGAGCTGGAGATATCTCACAAGGAAACGTGGGATCTGTGAGTGCAAGCATGTGCAGGTTGCCACCTCAGCTGGTCCCCCACACCTAGAATCACGGAAGTTGTTGAACAAAGGAATGTGGTTAGTTATCAGCATGCCTACAATGAGAATATGCAATCAATGACAACTACCAAGTGGTCCCCCACCTGGAGCAATGCTGAAAGGACACCTGGCAGCATCTACACTCCATGAACTCACCTTGAGAAGCAAGTAAGGAACACTATATATACAACATGAACTTCACATTGAAAGTAACTGAACTATTCGAAGCTAAACCACACTGACATACAAATTCAACCCTCTTTCCGATCGCTAATTCCCACACCGGAGGGGTTATCCGGCCAACCCCGGCCGGGCAGCTCTAACGGTGTATCTTGTGGCAGGAACCTCAGTCCCTGGATAGTCCAACTGGGTGCGGAGCCCCGATCCACTTTCATCTAGTGCGGAATCCAGTACGCACATGTTGGTACACTAATTAATATACTAATTTATATATATAGCACCACCTAATAAAATAAGAGTTACTGCATAAGAATGGTAGTTTTCAAATCCAATTAAGTACATAAAATAAAGAAAACAGAAATACACAAGTTTTAATTTTTTTTCCTTGATAAAAAAGGAGTTTTCAAATCCCATTAAGTACATAAAATAAAGAAAACAGAAATACACAAGTTTTAATTTTTCTTTTTCCTTGATAAAAAAAGGGTAGGATGGGACGAACAATCTTCTTGAACGTGACTAAAAGAATCTCTACTTGCTAGAAGCCGAACATGAGAGGCTTAAATGGACCCTTCAAAGCCGTGGTCCTCAAATACTTTCTTATGACGGGGCATAGTTTGACTCTAGTCACATCGCCCTCATCAAGATTCGACTTGTCCACCAAATCCAATGGGAGTGAGTTCCCACCCGCTAAAACTATCACAAAACAAAATTACCAGTCTTTTTTTTTTCCTTTTTCTTTTTTTTTTCTTTTTTGGCAAAAGATAAGAAATTGTCCTTTGGGAAAAATAGGTTCAATCTACAAATTGTTTGCTTCAGAGAAAGTAAAATCAAGGTCACAAGGTAGATTTTTGTTGTAAATTTTTTTGTTTGTTTATTTGTTTTAAGTATGGATCATCTGAATTCAATTGTGAGTTAGCCATAAAGTGGTGTTTTGAGAAATTGATAAAAAGTTAATTTCTTGGTTTTTTTAGTCTATTTTGTTTTTTTGTAGATAAAAAATATGATATGTGATACGACCCAAAATAGATAAAAAGCTAAAAGTTGACTTTTTATTTAGTTGCCAAAGCATCCCAAGTAAACATTTTATCTTTATAATTGTTTGGTTGGCCCTTTAGGGTCTTTTGTTTTCCTTTTTAATCTATATGTCATTTATTTTATTTCAACTAGTAGTGGATGACACATGCGATGCATGTGCAATTTAAATAAGTGAGAATAAAAATAAATAATAAAGAAAGTAATATCATAATATGTAAGTTGCTTACATGATATGTGTGTTCATAATGAAATTCAAGCTCTTGGTTCAAACCTTACTTGCGTTTCAGTATAATAATTTTCTATTTTAGATATAAAAATTTGTCGTGTGGCATGAAGAGAAGGTCTGGAGGTTTAGACATCAAATTCAGTGTTCACATATATAATAGTATAGATAGATAGATGGGATATAACTACTTTTTCATGTTCTAAAAAAATACAATAAAAGAGAGAGATGGAGAGATAAAAATTTGTCACATGGCATGAAGAGAAAGTTTGGAGGTTTAGACACCAAATTCAGTGTTTGCATATATAATAATATAGATAGATAGATAGATAGATAGATAGATACATGGGATATAACTACTTTTTCATGTTCTAAAAAAAAATACAATAACATATCTAAAAAAAAAAAATACAATGAGAGAGAGAGAGAGAGAGAGAGAGAGAGAGAGAGAACAAACAAAGAAGAAAGAATACAATAATAGAACACAACAACAATCATGCTGCTCCATTGTTTTTGCAGATGCCACTTTTGCCACTACTGATGTACATTGTATAAGCCACAAATTCCTTGATAGTGCAATCCATTATTAAAAAAAAGTTACCAATGGACCATCAAACCTAAAAACAAAAACAAAAACAAAATAAAACCAAAAAAAATGGAAGGGGAGATACCTGCTTATCAATAATCTATCGGTGTTGTTTGGTATAACTCATTATAAGTTAAAAACTGATAATTACAAAGTAGAAATTAAAAGCATTCCTTCTCAAGTTTCTAAATAATCAATTTTTCTCAGTTTATTTAAGCTATTTTGCCTAAAAAACTGTAAACAAAAGTTACATCAAACGATCTAACACAAATTTTTAAATTAAAATAAATTATAATCACCCCTATAATTCACACCAAACACCCCATCATTGTCCAATTCTGAAGACAAATACAACTTTCCCCTGCTAACACGTTGTCCACTTACCAATGGATTGGTACCACCTCTACAATCACCAATGTTCTACGTGCTCCGCGTGCCACGTGTTGCCACCTCACAGGTTCACATCTCTAATCCTAAAATAAACAGAAAACAAAAGTTAATAAATAAATAAATAAATAATCAATCAGTGCAGGTTGGTGCTTCTTGCTCATTTGAAGTGCCCTGGATGTGGGGTGTTCTGTGTTCAAGAAATGAAAAATACCTACCAATATCTTCTAGGCTATTCATCGGACTAAAGAAAAATAACAATAGCATATGATTCAACAATCACTACCGACCAAACTAACAAATTATATGATTTTAGGTCCTTGATTTTATTATTTTTTAAAGTTTCTTAATGTTTGAGAAATCTTCGTCATTGAATTTGACAGAAAGTAGAACCTCTTAACCAACCACGTGTGATGGTTAACCAACGTTAAACTTTGGAATCTCTAAATTGCTGTAACCACATCGGAAAAAAAAAATAAAATAAAAAAAAAAAATCATATCCTACTCATTTTGTTCCTACTTCTGAAGTCTCTGCTTCAATATTATATTTATGTAGTTCTAACCACACAATTGGAGAAGATGCATTAGAAAGTGGAAGATGAATAAAGCTAACCCCTTAAAGAGGTAACTAAAAGAAAGTAATTCAAACTTTTGTTACAACACAAACACGATATACAGGGACAACTCAATAGTTCAACTTCAAAATTACTATTTGGATAAAAGACAATTGTAAGTATGCATTATTTGTAATTTTAGTCCATGAAGTTTCAATTTTGCTATTGTCATTTTGAGTCAATTTGGTCTTATTTCTAACGTCTGTTTATTTGGATAACAGAAAAAGTATTTTATCCTTTGGTAAAAGACAATTTTGGTGGATGTTACAATAGATGTGTGGCAAGAATAAAAAAGGAGGAATGAGTATATTCATAAATAGGTAAGAGTAGCACCGATAGAAAATAAGCTAAGAGAGAATAGATTGAGATGGTTTGGTCATATACAACGGAGACCAATAGAGGCAGTAGTGAAGAGATGCAATACAGTAACGGTAGATGAAAATGTTAGGGAAATGAACAAACCTAGATTGATGTGGGCTAGTGTAGTAAATAGAGATATAAATCTCCTTAATTTGACTAACCAAATGGCCATTGATAGAGTTTGGTGGAGAAGAAGGATTCATATAGCTAATCTCATTTGATGAGACTTAAGGGTTAGTTTGGTTTGGTTAGGTTAGTAAAAGACAATTGTAGTCCCTAAAGTATGCGTTTCTTGTCATTTTAGTCCTTAAAGTTTTAAATTTTATCATTTTAAAAGTTGTTAATTTAGGGACCAAAATGACAAGAAACGCATACTTTAGGGACTAAAATTGTCTTTTATCCATATTATTGTTATCAATGTAGACGAATGTTAGACTTATGACCAAATTGACTCAAATTGACAACTTTGAGGACCAAAATGAAAATTGAAATTTAAGGGACTAAAATGAAAAATAATACATACTTCAGGGACTAAAACTATCTTTTATCCTTAGTATCATTGATAAAACTGAAACTTTCTGAAAGAAAGCCCCATAGGTATAGTTTGAAAGCAATCTAGGATCTCAATAGTAATTAGTTTAGAAGCATACGCATTAGATGATGCAGAATGTAGTATTCAGCTCGCGCTCATAATTAATGTCCTTTAGTATTGAATATTAGTTTCTTCTTGTTATTATTAGGGTTTTAGTTTCCTATTTTATTTGTGTTGTAAGACTATATAAATAAGATGTTTTGGCATTGCATTCAACAGAGTTGTGGCCTTGTGTAACTAGGGTTGTAGTCCTTATGTTCTTCCTCTATCCTCTTTCTTCCTCTACATTCTACATCATTAGACCTATCAGGATATGGAAAAAAGGCACAATTTTCTTGAGGCTAGCATAAGCTGAGTGCCTATCTGCTTGAAGGGAAGGAACCAAATACTTGACACCACCATCAATATGCTATAAAAGAAAACAACCTTTATGCAAGGTGGGAATGTTATAGAAGCCCATTCTGTGAACATGCAAGACTCTTACCTTCCACAAAAAATGGCTTGGGCAAAAGGCTAACAATTGACAACTCTTTTGTTCTAAACTTCACAACAGGGATATACAAAGATACTTGGCAAAAGGTGGGTCAACTTAGATATACATCACTGACACTCAAGCTAAAACCTTTTGAAACTATTTTTTCATGTTGAATTTAGGTGAAAATTTCAGTAACCTTCATCTTTTTTTATTTTTTTTTTATTATTTTGGAAAAAGACTCACCTAAACTTCTAGAAGCAATTTTCCACTTTCTATGAAACTCAAACAGCATAGCCAAAAGACCATCTTCTTCTATTCATCTTAGTTAGATCACCAATTATCCCCATGCGTAAAGCCATTAGTAAATGGATACAACAACATATATCAAGTTATCTTATAGTCCCTCACATGTGACCCTATCTTGTAAGTGGAGAGACACACAGATAATCCACAAACAGCATTAAACAGGTGTACAAACATAACACAGGAAACAAAAAAATAACCTAGGGCCTCCTAAAATCAAAAAGTTTTGATACCTTATTAGATCATGTATTGTTCGGAAAGCTTATGCTATTATTAGTAAATTTGTCAAACAAACGAAGTACTTCATTGCCGTTTTCTATACCTTTGATAATTTCAATTTAACATAATATTCCTTTCTATCGGTGAGTTCACTGATTTTTGTAGGCACAATGTTTTCAATACCAGACCAGACTGCCTCCATTTCAACCACTTCAACCATCAAGCATTTGGTCTTCTGGTCTTACATTTTCACAATGACGAATCCATTTTTTAGAACCACACAGTTAAGCAATGATATGCTTAAACCAACAATGGTTTTGTTCAGTATACACATATATCATATCTTCAAGGCATACAAGGACTCAAAAAAGATATTCCAGAAAATTCTCTATAATTTGGCAACAAAATCACAGCATAGTCTCAAGAATCTAGTTAGGGAACTCACAATCAGAAGCTCCAAGAATTCAATTGTACGCAAATTGTATGAAGATATGCTACAACCTAATTGCAAAATAGAATGCATTTTTACTTTCTAAGTGACATCCTTATCATGGTAACATTGAATCCCAGAAAGTACGAAAATAAACCTATAGTGGTCTCCTTGCTGTCAGGACAACAAAATTGTCTGGTCACCAAGCACTTAAGGCTGTTGGATCTCCATTGAACACTAAAAACCAGTGACAACTTGTAAAGATTCATTGAGGGCACACACACAAACACTTCCACATAAAATTACTCACAATTTTTGTTTTGCGAACTCCAAAACATTACCTCAATGGTAATGAATATATAGCTAAGCACAAGTTATGCCGGTGTAATTACGCATTATATAATCAAATAGAGCCAAATGTAAAAGTCAAACTTCTGACTCTTAGTTTTGTCTAACTGCTAGTTTTGACCACATTAGTAATGATTTTCTCTCATTAATATTTTTATGATGGTAATTTTTGCAATTTCATATACTTTTCTTCTGCTTTTCCTCGGCTCAAATAACTTTATGCCAACTATTAACTAGACAAAATTTAAAAGAATCCTTATTCAACAACCATACTAAACTTGTATTAAGTCCTTCAATAACCCTTACTAAACTCCTACTAAGTCATTCTTTGTTGCCTTTCTTGTAGCTTTGGTAATTCCAATCTAATCATATTATTCCTTTCTAGCTGTGTTTTTTATTGGTCAGTTCACTATACACATCATATCTTGAATGCACACATTGACAAACAGATATTTCAGAAAATTCTCCATAATTTGGCAACAAATTGCTGAATAACCAGAAGCTATGAGGCAATTTTTCACAAATGCAATCTACACAAATTGTATGAAAATATGCTGAAAAGTCTACAACCCAATTGCAAAATAGAAGCATTTTCTTTCTGAGTGACAGCCTTATAATGGTAACATTGAACCGCCAGCTAGTATGAAAAATAAACCTGATGTGGTCTCCTTGGTGTCAGGACAACAAAATTGTGTGGAAAATTGAGTCGCCAACCACCTAAGGTTGTAGGACCTCCATTGAACAGTAAAAAAAACTGGTGATGCTTTACAAAAACTTAGAAGCAATCATTGACAATTATAACTTTTTACCAGTTGCTTCTTCAATTCAGAATGCCATGTCCCTATGACTAAAATTACTCAACTAAATATAAGGTGAAAGAATTCACTTAGTGTACCACATGTAGGCCAAAGAAGAATAACAAAAGTTTCCAAATCCAACGATAGGAGTACAGTTTGCATCAATATACATTCAGAAAGGGGGCGAGGGGGCACCAAATTACTATATGATAATTCATGCAAATTACTGTTTACATCAAACACCAAGTGAAGGCACCTCATTCTGTTAAAAGTGAAAAAGACATTCAATGCATCTTTTAAATGATTTTTTTTTTTATAATAATGAATACAAACATATACAAGAGCAAAAGAAGCAAAACCTCAAAAGACATTGGAAACTTTTGCTCTTAAAGAGCATAAGTTGCTCTTAAATATTCAACTATCTCTGCACTCTCAAACATTTGCACTCCGGTATTTGGATCTTCTAAATAAGGTACCTGTAAACAGTTGTAGTGAACGTAACACAATTATTTGATGCCGAGTGAAGCAGCAGGCAATATACATAATATGCACATATGTAGGGAAATACTCTGTCTTCACTTCTATAGCATATAGTGTTACTACTCTACGTGACCTAAAATGCAGATTGCCAGGAATAGGAATGTGGTACTCCACATGCTCTAAAATGTGGTGGAACAGGAGTATAATTCTCTCTCTCTTTGGCCTTATCTGGTGAAATTGTCAAAGAAGATGCTCTACTATTGGAGAAAGGTGATATACAAAAGTGTCATTTTCATTTTTTTCTTGATATATTTTTGTACAGAATGACTAAATGAATTAAATCCTAGTGAGGTGGTGGGGATATGTACGGTCTAAAAAGGCTAGGATTCTAACCTAATACAAGCGAAGTAGAATAGTTTCTCATCATTGGAGGTGCAACTTGGGCGGGCTCAACCCAAATCCAACTTGAATTTTTTTAGGGCTTGGGCAACATATTTTGGAATTGAATGCAGTTTGGGCAAAAATTCAAAAGCTTGAATTAATTCGGGCCAAGCTTGGATAGAGACATCGAGCAACCCAAGCCTCAATTATATAAAAATATTTAAATATATAAATCATTAATTGTTGAATGATGTTAAAATTATCTAGACCATTAGATCATATTAACTATATATCATATACACAAGTAATACAACACAAAACCCTATCATTTCCTTTTTCTCACTCAGAAATGACAAAGACTAGTGAAGTGGCACATTGGTTCCTTGATTCTCATCTCTCCATTCTTTTTGTGTATCTTTCATCATATAAATTATTTGTTTTGATGTTATTAATTATTTCGCCAAAAAAAAAATGTTAATAGAGTCTAAATTTAACAAATTAAACAACCTAGCAAAACAAGACTCAAATTTGTGGGCAATTCGAGCCTAGCCCAAGTTCAATTTATTATGCTCGGTTTGGGCTTGGGCAAACCAGTTCAATTTTCAAGTCGGGCTTGGGCCATTCTTAGCATAACTTGGGTTAGGCTTGGGTAACCTATCAACATGACTGAACCTGTCCAAGTTGCACCCCTACTCGTCATATACATATGTGAATGAAATGAAAAATCATTGAAGAATTAAAAGGAGAATACCTGGAAATGTCCAGCTTTCTCATATAGTATCTGTCGTTTTGGGCTGCCACGAGCACAACTGCAAACAAAAAGTTTTAAGATAACCTTAAAATAAAAATGAACAGCTTTCTGCTACACAAAAAATATAGCAAAACATTCCAAAATATATTCTACTAAGGGAAATACCAAAAAAGTGTATCAACTATTGGAGTCAAGAACTCAATCAACAAACCTTTCTTTAACTGCTTAAGTTTGACAATATGAATCTTATTCGCTAATCTGCTCTACATATATACTTTATGCCAAGTGATGTTGTAGGATGTCTTTTCTCATTGCCTATTTGCATCACTATTCGCTACCTACATTTGTTACTATATCTACCCATATTCTTTCCATACCCAGGATCAACATTTTGTTTCATTTTGTCATTTTGGTCAACTTGGAACATGAAATGTTTCAAAAGCATTTCAAAAAGTTTTGGAAATGCCAAGAAATGTTTGGAAATAAAGACAAAAACCTATGTAAATATATAAGTAAGCCCTAAAACTAAATAACTGAACGTGTTTGAGGTCTACACTTCCAATCATATGAAAGGCACAAATGTATGACCAAAGGTAAATGTTGATGTGAACGGAAAAATGTTAAATTCGGGGGGGATCTGTTAGAATAATATATTATTATTTAGGTTATTATTTTATAATTATTCTAGGCCTTAGGCTCCTTATAATTATTAATCTTCATTAATATAAATAAATAGGCGATGATATCCTAATCATTTACTAATCTGATTATTCTCTAAAATCATCATGGTATCGGAGCCTAACCCTAAAACCTAAGCCCATCTACCCATACTGTTCCTATTTCCCACCGGAGCCACCAGCCACCACCAGAGACAGGTTCTCTCTCTGTTGGCTCCAGCCGACTCCACCCTGAGAGGCTTCAGCTCAAGCCGAGAAGGACCCAAGTGTTTTTTATGACTATCTAGGGTTTCGGCTCACCCTTGTTGGTCGAACTCAGCAACGAAGGTCACCTAGGGTTCGAAACTTACCTGGGTTGGTCGTCCGCTGGTGTTGTTTGCTCAGCCGACTGCGCTTGGTAGGCCCTCTGCCTCAGTCAACTTCCCCTATGCAGTTGTCTCTTGATCACCTTTAGTCGTCTCTCTTCACGTCGTCTCTTGTACTCTTGTCTGTTTGTCTTGTACTCTTCGTCACTTAGTTATTTATTTGCTCTTAAAACCAGAACCAATTCTAAAAACTAAATAAATAAATAAGTAACTTATGCATTCTTAATTCGTTATGCGTTTATAGTAGTCATTGTGTCTTTCCTTCCACCACCACCTTCTGGGTTTGTGATTGCCACTAGCTTTGTTGAGGCTTCGGTAGTATAGTATCCATGATAGATTCCACCAGTGTGTCCACTACTTCTTAGACACCTAGGAGTGAGAGTTCTATTATACCTACTACCATGACTGATAACCCTAACCCTAACCCTAGTTTGAAAATCACCACCTCTCTATTTAATGGTCAAAACTATCTTGCATGGTCTCAAAGTTTGACTTTTTTTTGAAGAGCAGAGGGAAGATGGGATATGTTGATGGCAGAATACAGGCACCCAACACCACTGACCCGGGTTAGGACCAATGGGAGATTACCAACTCTTTGATTATGGGTTGGCTTATTCATTCAATGGTTCCAGAAATTGGTGAGGGCTACTTGTCTATGGACTGCCCAAAATGTTTAGGATGCTGTGGTTGTCACCTATTCCCGCAAAGGGAATTTCTCACAAGCATTTGAGTTGTGCCGCTCTATTGAGAGCTCTGTTCAAGGGGAGCAGGTTGTTCTTCAGTACTTCACTTTCCTCACCAATAGCTGGAAACGCCTTGATCACCTGCAGGATTATAAGCCTGTTTGCACTGCTGATTCAGTCGGGTATAGAAAGTTCATCGCACAGGAACGGGTCTTCAAGTTTCTGGCAGGCCTTAATGTGGAATACGATCCTGTTAGGAGTTAAGTTCTGGGTATAGACACTATTCCTTCACTTCAGGAGGCATTCAACTATGTACAGAATGAGAAGAGTCGTCGGTCTACTATGATGTCACCTGTCTCTACTGGCCACTCAGCATTACTGTCTACCCCTAGAGATGGCCTCAACCTGACTCCTATCCCTTTATCTACCACCAAGGAGTCTATATTTTGTGATTTCTGTCACAAGCCGCGGCATACTCGTGAGACATGTTGGAAGCTTCATGGGACTCCATCCGGGGGTCGAGGTGATCAGTTTGGTTTTAGAGGAGGTCAGTCAGGCCAGTCTAGAGGAAGGAGCTCTCATCCACGGGCTCATCAGTCTAGTACCGTTAATGCACTTGATTCTACTTCTGCTTTCGTTGGCCAGCCTTCTGATGGTCTCTCTGGCATGACTACTCAAGAGCTTGAGGATGTTATGCATCACTTGTTGGACCGCCGGTCTTCTATTGCTCTCAGTACATCTTCCTCGTCGTTTATCCACTTAGGTAAGTTAGCCTCTTCTACTTGTGTTTTCCTGTTTCATAAGTCTTTGCCCTGGATTATTGATTCTAGCGCCTCAGATCATATGTCTGGCACCTCTGACCTTTTCTCTACCTATAAGCTCTCTTTAGGTCACTTCTACTTTACCTCTCTCTTCTGTTCTCCATATTCCCAATTTTTCTGTTAACTTGTTATCCTTGAGTCATATTGCACAGGATTTGAATTAAAGTGTGACATTTTTTCCTGATCATTGTCTTTTTCAGGACCTTGTCACGAGAAGGACAATTGGCAATGGTAGTGCAGAAAATGGTCATTACTTCCTAGATCCACCGGACAAGCTTATTCATTCTTCCACCACGAGTCCTACTACCACCGATGATATATGGATGTTGCATCGGCGTCTTGGGCATCCTCCTTTTTATTTACTTAAACATTTATTTCCACCTGTTTTTTCAAATAATAATGTGTCTGAATTTCTTTGTGAGTCTTGTCAACTTAGAAAACAACTAAAAGTTTAGTTCCTTTCTCCTTAATACATTCTGATGTCTGGGGTCCATCTCCTGTTGTGTCTGTGAAAGGTTATCGCTGGTTTGTTACATTTATTGATGATTTTTCTCGTACTACTTGGGTGTATCTCATAAAAGACAAGAGTGAGGTTTTCTCTGTATTCCACAATCTTCATACGATGATTTGTACTAAGTTTGGAGCCACTGTCAAAATTTTTCGTTCTGATAATGGAGGTGAATACATAGATTCTAGGTTAGGGAAAATTTTTTCTACTTATGGTATTATCCATCAGACCTCTTGCACCAATACCCCTCAACAAAATGGGGTGGCAGAATGCAAGAATCACCATCTTTTTGACATGGCTCGGTGCATGTATTTTTCTATGGGTGTGCCTCAGTCCTACTGGGGCAACATTGTTCTCACCGCTACCCATCTTATTAATCGTCTTCCTACCTAGGTCTTGCAAAAACAAGCTCCTCTTCAAGTCCTCCTAGGTTCCCAGTCCTTGTTTTCTATTCCTCTCAAAATATTTGGCTATGTCTGTTTTGTCCATAATCACTCTCCTACTCGTGGTAAGTTGGACCCTCGCTCCCTTAAATGTGTTTTTCTTGGGTACTCTCCTACTTAAAAAGGGTATAAGTGCTACCACCCTCCTTCTCGTAAGTGGTTTGTGTCCATGGATGCCACATTCTTTGAGTCCCGGTCCTATTTATTGTCCTCTCCAGTGTCACAGTCCTTCCTTCAGGGGGAGCTTTGGTGTGAAGTGATTCCTATAATTCCTATGGTGGAACCAATTGTTCTTGCACCATCACCTGCCACTGAGACTACAGAACCCAATGTCACTAAGGATAAAGACGGGCAAGTTTATGTCAGGGACAAAGACAAACAAAAAGTTAACTGGATACAAGAGACCACTTCTGCTCCTCCACTGCCATCTCCTGCTTCTGATGAGAGTCCAATTAACTTTGAATCTCTTGAGTCCATTGATCTTGATGTTCCTATTGCCAAGAGAAAGGGTGTGAGATCCTGTACTCAACATCCTATCTCAAATTTTGTGTCCTAGGCTCATTTGTCATCCTCATATAGAGCGTTTGTGTCAAATATTTCCTTTGTTAGCATTCCTAACCATTTTCAGGATGCTCTTGCTACCTCTGAGTGGAAACTTGCCATGATTGAGGAAATGAAAGCACTTAGGAAAAATGGCACTTGGGAATTGACTGAGTTACCTAAGGACAAACGACCTGTGGGATGCAAATAAGTGTATACTGTGAAACACAAAGCGGATGGTTCTATTGAGCGTTACAAGGCTAGACTTGTGGCAAATGGGTTCACTTAGACATATGGCGTTAACTATCAAGAGATCTTTGCATCCGTGGCTAAGATGAATTCAGTCAGAGTACTTCTCTCTCTAGCAGCTAATCTAGATTGGCCACTTCATCAGTTTGATATAAAGAATGCCTTTCTTCATGGTGACCTCGAAGAAGAGGTATATATGGACATTCCTCTTGGTTTTGAGGATCATCAGACAGGAGGCAAAGTATGCAGGGTTCGGAAGTCATTATATGGTCTCAACCAGTCTTCAAGGGCTTGGTTTGAGAGACTCACTCAAGCTATGCTTAAATATGGCTTCAACCAGAGCCAGGCAGATCACACCTTGTTTGTGAAACATTCCTCACGTGGTAAGACTACAGCACTCATTGTTTATGTAGATGACATAGTTCTTACGGGCGATGATAGTGAGGAAATACCTCTGTTGAAGAAATATTTAGTCAGGGAGTTTGAAATCAAAGACTTGGGAAGCTTGAAGTATTTTCTGGGAATTGAAGTTGCTCGCTCCAAGGATGAAATATTTATCTCACAGAGGAAGTATGTGCTTGACCTGTTGAAAGAAACAGGGATACTTAGCTGCAAGGCCTGCGACACTCCTGGGAAATGATGAAGGAGGAGTAGCTGTTGATAGGGGGAGCTATTAGCAAGTAGTGGGTAAGCTCATTTACCTATCTCACTGTTGTCCTGATATTGTTGTTGCTGTTAGTGTGGTTAGCCAGTTTATGCATGCTCCTTATCAGATTCACTTAGAGGCTGTCATGAGAATTTTGAAATACTTGAAGTCTGCTCCTGGTAAAGGTCTTTATTTTTCAAAGTATGATCATCTTCATGTGGAAGCCTATACAGATGCTGACTAGGCTAGATCAGTAACTGATAGGAGATCGACTTCAGGATATTGCACCTTTGTTGGAGGCAACCTAGTTACTTGGAGAAGTAAGAAACATAATGTGGTTATCAAATCAAGTGCAGAAACTGAGTTTAGAGCTATGGCACAAGGGGTGTGTGAGCTCTTATGGATCAAGTTATTGTTGAGTGATCTAGGTATTGTTCAGATGGACCCCATGCGGTTATACTATGATAATAAGGCCGCTATCAATATCGCTCACAATCCAGTTCAACATCACAGGACAAAGCATGTTGAGATTGATCGCCACTTCATTAAGGAGAAATTCACTAGTGGCACAAGATGTACTCTCTTTGTGCAGTTTGGTGAACAACTTGCTAATATCCTCACCAAGGGAGTTGGGAGTAAGCCATTTCATGACATCTTAGACAAGCTGAGCATGAGAGATATCTTCCCACCAGCTTGAGGGGGAGTGTTAGAATAATATATTATTATTTGGGTTATTATTTTGTAATTATTCTATGCCTTAGGGCTTTCTTGTAATTATTAATCTTTATTAATATAAATAGGGAATGATATCCTAGTCATTCCCTAATCTAATTATTCTCTAAAATCAAACACCAATATTTGTGATACTAAAATCTTCCTCTGTATAAATTTCCAACTAAACAAGGTTTACATATATGGTAACAACAACAATAACAAAAACAACAACAAAAATTAGTAACAAGCAATAGTCAAAGGAATCTCAAGGTGTGGGGATTCTTTCGGTAACAAGGTTTAAAGTATCATATCAATAAGGTTAAGAACAGGAGTCAGCAAGAATCATCAAATATTAGAAGATAATGAACAAAAGTTTAAAAGGATAGATTAATAACAGATACACATGTTCTCTTTTCCTTTTTCCTTTTTGATTATTACATACATATGGCCACAAACTCAAATTCTAAAATATCATTGAAAGTGTATTAAATTTATGTTAGACTACATAAATAGATGTCAATCCTATACTAGCTCTTCATTTAAAGGATTACATGATAGCATCATCAAAGTAAAGAGTGATTTTGAAATAACATTTGTCCATGCATAAATCATCAATCAAGATGGCCATAATGGACTTTACCTATGAAGTAAGTGTGGCAACTCTAACTCTACAAGTGCTTCACGTACAACTTTGCAAAATGGGGAACCCTGAAAGGAAAGATGAAATATTACTATTTATAAGTAAAAATTATAGCTACAGTGTTCCACTGAAAAACAGGGAAGCATGACCAATCTTAAGAATACATGTCTAAAATAAATTAGGTGCCTTATCTGTACTGAAATATAAACATCAAATATCCATCAGTAACCCACAGTCTAACCTCATATGCCCATATTTCAAGAGGTTCGGGTGGCAGTTTTGATGGAGTAAAAGAACCCCCCTACATAAATAACAATATGAGACTGTGAAAGGCCAGCTTCAATATTGTTTTTTGTAAAAATAATGACAAAATTTCATTAATTTCAAATGCTTTTCAGAAAAATATTAGCCTCCTTTAGGAGACCTATTTTTCCAACATTTTGGGAAAATTTTCAAAATTTAATTAGTACGGAGTTCAAAAGTTATTCTACCTTTCCCATGCGACCAATCATGGCAAATCCTTCAGTCAAAGTCTGCAATAGAAGAAGTCAGCATGATATACACATTAAACCTTGACAATCTCTGTAGATTGACAAGAACCAACACAAAAGAAGACTAATACTAACCGTTAGTAGACCAAGTGACAACATGATAGGAACATTTCCATCACCTACACAAAGGAACTCAAGGTTGAGTGAGACAGGAACCAAAGTGTTGAATGAATGAAAAAGGAAGCAAAAAATATTAGTAACATCACCCTCGTCTACAAGAAAATCATCACAAATGTTAAAAATAAGAAAAAGAAACACCCCATGGAATGCAAACTGGCATATCTAGACATACCATATTTCCCAACCAAATATTTAATTATGTCATCTGATTCATACATTGCAACTCCTGTGTTTGGATCAACCTGCAGCAGTGAATTAAAAAAAAAAAATTTAAAAATAATAACTTATATCACATGTCAAGAAACCCCTTATTCAATATAAGTTAAATCTAAAGCATTGCATTATATAAAACTAAAGAATTGATGAGAAAATAATTAAAAAGTTAAATAATTAAAAACAAACTTAAGGATGTGTCTTGGCCAAGTAGCGGGCAACCAAGGAGCTTAATGTTATTTATTTATTTATTTTGATAAATAAATATATTTCATTCAAACAGAGGGCACCAAGGGGGTGCACATCCTCTATACAAGAGCAAAATTGTAACAATTGACTATCAAAACCTACTCCAAAGTCTCTACAAAATCCAAAATTTGGTGATAAATTGTTATGTTTGTAATGAAAAATTATTATGATTATTTTTAACAATTTTAAGTGGTAGTGTAATGTATATAATCTGTAGACATTTATAATATATTTTACAACTGAGAAAAACAGAGGAATATATATATATATATATATTTACCCAATCTTTGTGTACTATGCCAAAGGTTAGGTATGTACCCAATCTTGTCCCTCCCAAATACACATTAATATGTACTAATTGGGCATTGTTTTTTTATATTTAATATAAATAGATAAACACTCCTTTAAGCACTTTAATTCCATAACAAATAAAAACTGAACAACAACGATCAGTAAATTTTTCAATTATCCCAAACAGATGCAACACACCAAGGAATTGGCACATGAAAAAAGTAGAAAGTTTGACTATCTCCACTATGTCCTCAGCATTTTCTCTACACATCTAGTCTCTCACCCATCTACTTATTACAATGCAGAATTCATATAATAGTCATGGGTGGATCTTAGTTGCATGAAGCGAGGGTGAGGGCAAGGTCAGGGAACAAGGACATATAGAATTCCAAGATTGAGAGACCTTAAGGAAGCGTTTGTTAAAAACTCCTAATCCTACCCATTCCATACATAATCCAAATTGAAAATATCTATTAAAAACTCCTCATCCTTTATTTCTAAGAAAGCCAAAATCTTGGGCAACTATTTGTTCTCTAAAGATCAATATATGTTTTTTTCTCTTCTTTTCTTTTTGCCTTGGTAGCTTTTCTTTTGTCTATTTGGGATTCATATGATCCCATCCCATTTGGAACTGCAATTCTATCTCGACAGGAATGTGGTTCTAACTCGATTTTTTATCTAAACCATGAAAACGCGGTTCTAAACTGGAGACATGACCCTTAATAGGCAATTCTTGCAACTAAGGGGTGAACATTGTACCAAGTTGAATCAAGAAACTTGGGATTTGAAGTTTATAAGAATTGCAGTAGCACATATATGACTGAATTTTATTTATTTATTTACTAAATTCAATTTTAGCAAGTGCTTACTGTTGGCACATAAATTTCAACTAAATTTATGACACGTATAGAGCCTATGATAGGAAGGTTGTAGGTAATCACTCCCTAAAAAAAGATCAACATGATCCGTTGAAGTACATAAATAAAACGACGTTGTATCTCAACGACGTTATTCAAGATGCTCAAGTGACACGTGGAGCCTACGAAAGATGACACCTGTAGAGCCTACAGCAAGGACACCACACAGGATGAAACCCCAAAGATCAATCCGGTTAATCAGATATACGATTAATCAGATAGCGCTATTATTCAAAATTCAAATAGGCGCTATCATTCAATTTGAAATTCAAATTGAAGATGAAGCATTCCTATCACCTGATGGCCCTCCATAAATATGAGAACCATCACACAAGATGGGGATCGGAAGAAATCAGAAGTGAAAAAACAGAAAGAGAGAGAAAGAAATTGAGAGCTAAAGAAATCGTTACAAGAAAGAAGAAGAGAAGCCTAGAGAACTCAAGAGCCTACGCTAATGGCGATGAATAGGTAAAGGGTTCCAAACCCAAGAATTTTATTTTGTATTCGAGGGTTCAAAACCCATAACAATTTTAATAAAATATTTATTTTTCTTAAATTGTCTTTTGTTGTTTATTTTGTTCTTCATTAATCGGAGGTTGTATTTGTATAAAATGTGTAATTAACGATCTGAAATACAGATCGGAAATAAGAACCTGCTATTCAAATAATCAACACTGTTTAGTCCAAAAACTAAACAGTGGACATTTGTAACATAAATTTTGAAATGTGTTGAAACACTTCATGTTTTAAAATTTGTGTCTACAAATTCTGGCACGCCCAGTGGGACTTATTTCTCCTCCCATCTTTTGAAGAACAAAAAATATATATGTATATATATAGTTGAAACTTACTGATGTATTCTTTTGTTATAGGAATGCTGAAGCAACTGTTAGGAGACAAACCTACAATCCAGTGGTTTTGAAATCACCAAGGGTGGAGATAGCACCCATCACCCAAGGGGCTCCGGAGCGAATGCTCTTGGCTGTCCCAAAGGTAAAACCAACGAAATCCTGGAAAGATGCACTTCTTTCCCCTATCACCCAAGGGGCTCTGGAGCGAATGCTCTTGGCTGTCCCAAAGGTAAAACCAACGAAATCCTGGAAAGATGCACTTCTTTCCCCTATCACCCAAGGGGCTCCGGAGCGAAAGCTCTTGGCTGTCCCGAAGGTAACTGGTGTGACGAAGAAAGTCACACTTCTCCAGAAAGCTGAAAGTTTGAGAAAGATTACTGAAGACTATGTGAAAACGTCAAAGCAGTATGCAACTGTGAGGGCCACAGCCCGAACGAAGAGCTTTCTAATTCAGGCAAAGGAGGCTAATCAGTTTGCAACTACGACTTTTGTTGCAGCTTCAACGGGGGCAACAAAAAATGTTGTGGCCCAACTACTCAAAAGGGTAGAAGACTCCATTAAAATGGTGGAGTTTGCCCAAAAGAAAGCCTCTGCTGAAAACATGGCCATCATTAGGGCCATTGGGAGGAGGGTAATGACCCAGACTCCTGTTGATGGAAAAAAGGCCCCTGTTGTTGAAAAAACAGTTGCGGCCTACGAACCGATAGTTCTGTTCAGAGCACAAAATCGGTCAAACCAAATCTCAGTCAACTCTCAAGAGCCAAAGGAACACTCGTTGGCTCGACAGGGTTCGAATAAGGAACACCCGTTGGCCCAACAGAATAAGGAACATCCGTTGGCCCGACAAGGTTTGAATAAGGAACATCTGTTGGGCCAACGGGATTTGAATCAACACCAATTGGTTCGCTCTAAAAATGTAGGGACTGTTTTGAAAATTCACAAGGAATTTGCAAAAACGCAAACGGTTCCTTCTATGCCCCTAGGGGCTCGACTTGATATGTCATCCGGTCCAGTTTCAAAAAGACAAAGGCGAAGAAGAAATAAGGCCTTAAAGAAACTAGAACTAAGAACAGTGGCAACAAATGTTATAGGAGCTATTGAAAGGGCTCTCTCGACAGATGAACGCCAAAAACAAATTGAAAGTCCTGTCTTTGTTGGAAAATCCAAGGTGGAGGAGGGTAAGCAACCCTTGGGAAATATTTCCACTTTGGTTGAACTATCTATGGATGGAATAAGAAAAGGGCCTGTAACAAGGTCCATAACTCGCCAGGCTCAAAACAAAGCATCGCAGTCAGGTGCTTCAAATATGAGTAATGTTGTGGGGGTTGATAATCCTTTATACGAACAAGATGATTCTATCTCATTTGTTTCAACGAATATTGGAAACAATGAATTGAAAGATATCAACAAAGTCGCAGTTATGATGACTGAGGTTGAGAAAGAAGGTGAAAATTCGCAGGTCCAACAAGACCAAGGTCTCAAGGAAAAAGTGGTGGCCCTACAAGAACAACTCGAGAGAAGAGAACAGGAAATGGCTGCTATGTTGGAGCAAATGCAACAATTGCAGGCCCAAATGACAGGACCAGGAAGTGCACCCAAACAAATGACACAATCTGTTGTGGGGACATCCGTAGGCATACAAAGCACACTAGCCCCAGGGGGCAATGGTCCTTGTTACTCCGATCTAACCAGTGGTGGTATGAATCCAATGCTCATGGCCATGATTGATGATATGGTGAGGAGACAAGTAAAGAAAGTCAAAGAAAAGGATGATGAGAACTTTCGAATAATTACAAAACCTTACCCAGCATGGGTAGATGCTGTTCCATTCCCTTCTGGTTTTTCCCAGCCAGATTTCAAAATGTTTGATGAAACAAGAGATCCAAGACAACATGTGGCTCATTTTCTTTCAAGGTGCGGGCCAATAGCCCATAATGAGGCCCTGTGTCTGCAGCTATTTGTTCAGTCACTTGAAAGTTCTGCATTTACTTGGTATGCTAACCTTCCTGAGGGATCAATCCTAAATTGGGATTCCATGGTGAAGGAGTTCCTTAAACAGTTCTGCAACACACAAAGGCGAGTTGGAGTACCAGAACTGATTGAGACCAAGCAACGTGACAATGAGTCTGTTACAGATTTCATTGCAAGATGGCGAGCTTTGACATTTGCTTGTCCTCAAAAGTTTACGCAATTAGAGTTAATTCGGATGTGCCTTAACAACTTCCGACATAAGCTCTCTACGGCTCTTATGGCTCAAACTTTTGAAGGATTCAATGATCTATGCACTAAAGCTCATGATATGGAGCTGCATCTAGCTAAACGAAGGAGGCCTAGGGCCGTTGAAAGGGTTGAGTCCTCGACTGCAGCTACAATCGAAACCAGAAAGAAGGGTCCCGTTGTAGTGGGGGCTAAAAAGCCCAAAGAGTTTAAAAAGGTGACTATGAAAGAGAGGTTGGAGAAAAAATATTCTTTAATGGATGATCTGGTCGAAGACCTATTTGAAGATCTGTTGGAGCAAAAGTTGATTGCTCTCCCTGAGGTGAAAAGACCACATGAGGTAGGAAAGACCAACGATCCAAAGTATTGCCCCTACCATCGTTTGATTAGCCATCCGATAAAAGAGTGCTTTGTTCTGAAAAATAAAATTCAGGAACTTTTGGACTCTAAGATTATCGAGCTCCCTCCTCAAGAGAAAGCATCTGCTAACCCAATCACTATCGACAATGATAATGAAGGTGAATGGGTTGTTTATCAGTCAAAAAGTATGAAGAAAAGACAAAATGCCAGAGTGAAAGCTAGAAGTGTGGTTGATTCGACAACACAAGGGCCAAAAGTTTCCAAAAAGCAAAAACCAAAAGTTTCTAGGAAACAGAAAAAAGCCAAAGTAAGTAAGAGAAAAGGAAAGAAGAATCCAAAGAAGGAAAAAGGGGAGAAATTGGTCCCTGATGAGCAGTTAGAGCAAGGTCCTCTTGTCCCAGTCACATTGGAGGAATTTCTACATTCAAAATTTCAATCTGTGGAGTTGCAGACATACTTTGATAAAAGAAGGGAGGAAAAGTTTACTTTGGCCCCTTGCCTAACCATCATTGTTTTGAGTGATGATGAGAAAGATGAGGGTGAAGTTCGTTCAAAAGTTAGGGAAGGAGATTGTATTACATCTCCTATCTACATACCTAACTCACTAGAGTATACACCAACTTCTCCAGAATACATACCAGCCTCACCAGAGTATACACCAGCTTCTCCGGAGTACACAACAGAAGCCTTTTCCCCAAAATATTCGCCAGTACCACCAATGTACTATCAAAGCACTCCAGAATATGTAAGGGGAGTAGAACAAGGAGACACTGGGTGTAGGTCCGACTCTGAGCTTGTGAAAAAGGCGAAAAAACGACTACACTTCAAGGATGATGAGGTGAATGGCAGGTGTATATCGGATGATGAGGTATGGAAGCATTCAAGTAAACAAGCAAAGTCATCTCAAGTTAAGGATCCTAATGAAGATTGGGAACTTGACTTTTCTCCTGATGGTTCACCATACACGTCCCCAGCTAGGACATACGATGGAGAAAGTGTATCAAGCGACCACTTTGACTTCCCTTGTAATGTCATCACTGTGGATGTAAATTTTGAAGAGCGAGAAATACATATCATTCGCAATCCAGGTGATGATGAGAAAGCAAAAATTGAAGCTAGAAGAGAAGCGGAACATCAGGCAAAAGTAACAGTTTCTTTGAAAGATGAGGGTTTTGAAGCCCATCAAAATTTGATTATTGAAAGAAATCAAATTTCTGGACACCCTTTCCCTAATTGGGTTGAATGGGTTCAGTTCCCACGAGGATATGCAATACCTCGTTTTCCTTTATATAATGGGACAGGTTGTCCAAGGCGCCATTTGGTTCGTTTCTTTGCACAATGTGGAAACACAGTAAAAAGTCAGGCATTACTTCTACGGCAGTTCGTTCTTTCTTTGGAAGGATGGGCAGCAGATTGGTACTTCAGCCTGCTACCTAATTCAATCCCAGATTGGGACACCATGGCTGATCGATTCTATAGGACATTTTATAAACCATGGCCAATAGAAATTGAGATGTCAGAACATTTGGATGACGAAGGTACATCTTCTCAAACATATGATTTCGTAGAAGGCACAATTGATGAGAAGATTGAAACTGCCCTTGACCTTCGAGAGATGGGCACTTATCACCCAAGGGATTTGTTTCCTTTATGGGTAGAGCAAACACCATTTCCTGAAGGATACGAACTTCCAAATTTTGTCCTATATGAAGGGTATGGAGATCCTCAAAAACATATTAGGCATTTTTTGAAACAGTGTGGGGAAACAGCTCAAATCAAGCACTTTGCCTAAAACAATTCTCCATCTCTTTGGAGGGGATCGCCTTTGACTGGTATTGCTCCCTCGATGGAGTCGTGGTGCCTAGTTGGGAGGCCATGAAGAATGGTTTTGAAGAATCTCAATGCTTTTATAGGCGTGACTCCTGGTACCTAAGAAATGGGAGAAGAATGCAGCTCCAGGAACATGGAGAAGTGACTGATGATGATGATCATCCTGCAGCTGGACCAGTTAACATGGTCCAAATAAGTGAGGGAATAAAAGATGTTGAGGTCAACAAAAAGGCGGTTGCTGAAGTATGCCAGACTTATTTGACCTACCGGAGGAAATTACGAAATCCTCAAGACCCTCAAACGTCAGAAGTTCCACAGGTTTTGCTGGAGGAAGAGCAAGTGAAATATGATGTACTAGCTCATCTAAAGAAAATTCCAGCATTGTTGAGTGTATATGATGCACTGAAAATGTCTCCAGAGTTTCGAAAGTCTTTAATATATGCCCTGTCCAAGCCAGAGGATTTCCACAAAGAAATCGAGGGTAGAAATCAAGAGAAGGCAACTACATGCATAGCCATGGTAACCTGTGGTGACAAAGACATGTGTGCTGAAATGACAGACCATAATCGGCCTTTGTTTATCACTGGGCTTATCCATGATGTGAAAATTTCTCGAATTCTGGTTGATGGAGGATCTGCGGTAAACCTCCTGCCTCGGAGGGCCTTAAACTTATTAGGGGTTCGAATTTCACAACTTCGCCCAAGTCGTTTGGTCATTCAAGGATTTAATCAGAATGAACAACGCCCAATGGGAAAGATTGAATTGCGAACCAAGTTTGGGGATATTGAAGAAAGCACTGAGTTCTTGGTCATTGATGTAGACACCTCTTACAATGCTTTGCTTGGGAGACCATGGATGCATAATCATCATGCAGTGCCGTCAACTTATCACCAATGTATTAAGTACCCGTTGCCTTCACCCAAAAAAGAGGAGACAATTGTGGCTGACAATGATCCATTTGGAGAAGTAGAGGCCTACTATGCTGATGCTCGCTTCTATACAAAAACTTCACAAAGAAAGGGAAAAGATGTGAAGAAGTCTGAAGATACTCCGAATGTCAAAGAAGCTCTAGAGTCTACTCCAGTTTCAACAAAAAGAACTTTTCGATATGTGCCAAAGTCCGAAAGGAAACTGGGGGCAAAGGCTCTAGCCCCAATAAATCCAATTTTGGATCTCAAGGGTGAGTTCACGTTGCCATTAAGGAGGACAGAATGCACCTATGTGGAGAAACATAATAAAATTGTGGTCCCTTCTAAAGGAAAAGGGTCGAAACCCATCATATTCCACTCGCTTGGAGATGTTGAACAGAAAGTGAAAGTTGAACAAGTGCCAGAAGAAAACATCTCGAGTTTTGAGAAGCCTACTTTCAGTGCAGAAATTACACAGATGTTGGTGAAAGTTGGTTTAGATCCTGAAAAAATACCAAGAACAATGACACCATTTGACTTTGCATTAACACTTTCGCAGAGGCAGGCTATCCAGCAAGGCGGTATTATCACCGCCAGGACAGAAGGGTTAGGCTATCAGGGGGATGAGGAAAAATTTCCAGTAAACATGACTATCACTCAAGATGTGTTGGAAGATGTTGACCAAGATGAAGCTCAACCTGCACCAACAGAATTTGAAGCAGGAGGTCAAGCCACTGTGGATAACCTTCGTGAGGTAAATCTGGGTGATGAAGGAGAAAACAAACCAACCTTCATTAGTGCAAATTTAAAGGAAGAAGAAGCTGGGCAATATATTTCCTTTTTAAGGGAGTATCGTGACATATTTGCATGGAACTACAGTGAGATGCCTGGTCTTAATCCAGAGATTGCAGTCCATAAGCTTGCAATTCACCCTGAGAAACGGCCAGTTAAACAGCCTCAGAGGAGCACTCGACCAGAGCTTACAGCCCAAATTGAAGCTGAAGTCGACAAGCTTATTAATGCAGGATTCATCAGGGAAGTCAAA
The DNA here is from genome assembly GCA_036172215.1 of Camellia granthamiana. NCBI lineage: Eukaryota > Viridiplantae > Streptophyta > Magnoliopsida > Ericales > Theaceae > Camellia > Camellia granthamiana. Next base: position 28,871,553 of record CM069905.1, on the reverse strand, counting down.
TATCCAACCTGGCTAGCAAACATAGTGCCAGTCAAGAAAAAGAATGGTCAAATCAGGGTTTGCATTGATTTCCGTGATCTCAATGAGGCTTGTCCTAAAGATGACTTCCCTTTGCCCATCACTGAACTTCTTGTAGATGCAACTACTGGGTATGAAACCTTGTCTTTTATGGATGGATACTCAGGATACAATCAAATCCGAATGGCACCTGAAGATGAAGAAATGACTGCATTCAGGACTCCGAGAGGAGTCTTTTGCTATAAGGTAATGCCTTTTGGCCTGAAAAATGCTGGGGCCACGTATCAAAGGGCGATGACTGTAATTTTTGGTGATATGCTCCATGACACCATCGAATGCTATGTTGATGATCTTGTCGTCAAGACAAAGGAAAAGGAAAACCATGTGGAAGATTTGAGAAAAATCTTCGAACGTTTGAGGAGGTACAAACTCAAGATGAACCCACTAAAATGTGCATTTGGAGTTTCATCAGGAAAATTTCTAGGGTTTGTGGTTCGAAACAAAGGGATTGAAATTGACCCTACCAAGATTAAAGCCATTGCTGAAATGCCTCCTCCACGAAATTTGAGGGAATTGAAGGGGCTACAAGGGAGATTGGCCTATATCAGAAGATTTATTTCTAACTTGGCTGGTCGATGTTTGCCATTCTCAAGATTGATGAAAAAGGGTGTTCCATTTGAATGGGATCAGCAGTGCCAAAATGCTTTTAATAGTATTAAGGAGTATCTTTTGAAGCCTCCAGTACTCATGAACCCAATAAAAGGGAAACCACTTTTGTTGTACATAACAGCCTTGGATGGTTCGTTAGGGGCACTGTTGGCACAACATAATGAGTATGGGAAAGAAAATGCCCTGTATTACTTGAGTCGTACTTTGGTTGGGGCAGAAGCCAATTACTCTCTTATCGAAAAGACATGTCTTGCCTTGGTGTTCGCCTTACAAAAACTAAAGCACTATGTCTTGGAACACGAAGTCAAGTTGATATCAAGAGCAAACCTCTTGAAATATATACTTTCACGGCCCATACTTTCAGGGAAAATTGCAAAGTGGGCTGTAATTCTCCAACAATTCGCAATTGAATATGTTCCCCAAAGAGCTGTAAAGGGGCAGGCTCTAGCAGATTTTTTGGCAGCACATCCTATACCTGATGACTCACCTCTAGTAACCGATTTACCAGATGAAGAGGTTATGCAAATAGAAATTCAGAAAGGATAGGAGATGTATTTTGATGGAGCTTCAAGGAGTCCAGATGGCAAAAAGCAAGAAAATCCTAAAAACAATAAAGCTGGAATTGGAATTGTGTTTGTGACTCCAGACAATGCCATAATCACCCATTCTTTCGCCTTAAGTGAAGGATGCTCCAATAATGAGGCAAAATATGAAGCTGTAATTGCTGGATTAGAATTGGCATTACAAATTCCTATTGAAGAACTCTCAATTTATGGAGATTCAGAACTGGTGGTAAAGCAACTCCGTGGAGAATACATTATTAAGAAAACAAGTCTCATCCCGTATCATGAAAGGGCTGATCAATTGCTTTCGCAATTCAGGAAAACACATATTTTCCATGTGAAGAGAAGAACAAATGCTCGAGCTGATTCACTTGCAAGTTTGGCTGTATCACTCACCCTACCAGATAGCAAAACAATTACTATCACGGTAGGTGAAAGAAGGGTGTTACAACCTTTAAAAGAAGTTTCTGACTTGGTTCCAATCTTGGTCGTCACCACGAAAGGAGAAAACGAGGAGGATTGGCGGGAGCCATTCATAGCTTACCTCCAACATGGTAGGCTACCTGAAGATAAAGTAAAAAGAATTGAAGTGAGACGCAGAGCTACCAAATTCGTCCTGTGGAAAGATGGAACGTTATACAAAAGGTCTTTGGATGGAATGTTCATGCGGTGTATAGCCAAGGAGCGTATTCAAGAGGTAATGGCAGAAATACATGCAGGTGTATGTGGGGCACACCAAAGTGGTCCTAAATTACATATGCAGCTAAAACGGTTGGGATACTATTGGCCAACTATGATTGCAGATTGCATAGATTATGCTCGAAGGTGCCAAGTCTGCCAATTCCATGGGAACTTTCTCCACCAACCCCCAGAGCCTTTACATTTAACAACTTGTTCTTGGCCATTTGCAGCATGGGGTATGGATATTATTGGTCCTTTTGTACCTCCATCTTCAGCAGGATATCAATACATCCTAACTGCTACTGACTATTTCTCAAAATGGGCAAAGGCCGTGGCTTTAAAGGATATAAAAAGCACAGTTGTCTCCGAGTTCATCCGAACCCATATCATTTACAGGTTCGGAATTCCAGAAAGTGTCATCATGGATAATGGACAGCCGTTCAGGAGTGATGCTTTGAACAAGTTATTTGCCAAGTACAAAATCAAAAACAACCATTCATCAAGATATCATGCACCTGCCAATGGTTTTGCAGAAGCTTTCAACAAGACATTGTGCAAAATTCTTAAGAAGATGGTGGATAAGAACAAAAAAGCTTGGCACGAAAAGTTACAAGAAGCTTTGTGGGCTTATCGGACTTCGTACAGAACTCCTACTCAAGCAACCCCTTATTCGTTGGTTTTTGGAGGAGAAGCAGTGTTACCACTTGAGGTTCAAATACCATCATTGCGAGTGGCAATACAAGAGTCCTTAACAGAAGATGAAAGTGCAAGAGTGAGGTTGGCTGAGCTAGAGACCCTGGATGAAAGAAGGTTGTAAGCTTAACAGAACTTGGAGATCTACTAACAAAGGATGGCAAATGCATTCAATAAAAGAGTGAGGCTTCGTTCCTTTAAAAAGGGAGACTTAGTACTAATGGTTAGAACACCCATAGTAGTCTCACGAAGAACCAAAGGAAAGCTTGAGCCCAAATGGGAAGGACCTTACCTGATTAAGAAGGTTTATTCTAATGGGGCCTATTTGTTGATAACGATGGATGGTGATAGAATCATTCCCCCAACCAATGCAAGGTTCTTGAAGAGATATTATCCTTAAGAAAGCCTGCTAGGTTGAAAACCTGAAAGGGCGGCCTAGGCAAAAGTTAGGGCAAAAAAAAAAAAAAAAAAAAAAAAAGCCTGCTAGGTTGAAAACCCGAAAGGGCGGCCTAGGCAACAGTTAGGGCAAAGAAAAAGAAAAAGAAAAAAAAAAAAAAACCCACCAACAGTATTGTATGTGGTTAAACTGCTAAAATATCCCACCGAAATCTAAGGTGGTAAAACATTGGATACTCCTGGCCCGCAAGAGTATAAACTGTGTACGGCCAAACAAAAGTCGAATACCCACCAACGGTATTGTATGTGGTTAAACTGCTAAAATACCCCACCGAAATCTAAGGTGGTAAAACATTGGATACTCCTGGCCCGCAAGAGTATAAATTGTGTACGGCCAAACAAAAGTCAAAAGTATAAACTGTGAACAGCTAAAATAAGACAAATCAATGTATTGTATTGAGAAATTTCATATAACAAATAAATCTATCACTGAGCGAAATTTCATAAATACATTATGTTCGGATGAATAAAAAAAATAAAAGTGCATTCATTCATTAAGAGAAGCCTTAGCCCTTTCAAAGGCACGTTCCACAATACTATGTTGTCCATTCTTCTTCTTGTGTTGGCTCAAAACATTCAGAGCAGTTTGCACGTCTTCTTCTGATTTAGAAACATTCTCGGAAGCTTGTGCAAAATCACACATAAATGATGCATGTTCCGCTTGGGTGGATGACAATTCCTCTTCAAGTTGTTTGAGTAGCTCTTTGGTTTGAATAATCTTTGATTAAGACCCGCAATGTGCTCATCTGACTTGATAATTGAAGCAGACAACTGTTCATGTTCGCCAGAAACTTTGTCAAAATGAAGCTTCTTCTCATAGTATTGGGCCTCAAATTCTGCAGTAGACAAGTTTGAAGAATCTGTAAGTTGGGTTTTCAAAGCAAAGCACCCAAGGAATATCTTCACCTTCTTGTAAGTCTACACCCAAACTCTTCAAAATCATGAAAACGTTGTTTGCTACAGCGATCATGCCATTAACATCCGTCATTGATTGGAGAGAAATAGTAAGCCCTTTCTGAATATGGGTGGCTGCTTCATTAGAGGAAGTTCCCAAAAGAACGCTAGATGGAGCAGAGGGTGTTTCAAGTTTGTCAAATAATTTGTTAACCCCATTTGCTTCAAGTAAGTCTGCAAGAATTTGGGCCTCTTCCAAGGTATCAGAAGTAATTTCGCTTGTCTCTTCCAATATGTCAGAAGTATTTTCTGTGAAAATAGAAGGAGATACTCAATGAAAGCATAGAAGGAAAAAACAATATATATATATATGAATAAAGTATACCTTGGTGTACGGCTTGAAGAGACTTAGGTGGAGGAGAAGACAAGTTGTGATTCCCATAAGCGGACCATGGATTTTGCAATGTGGCATGATCTAAAGAGAAAAGAGTTCCTTGAGTATGTATACATGATAAAATAAAATGAGGTACAAGGAATGAATAAGAATACCCTTAAAGGTAGCCAATGGCATATTCGAGGCAGCTGGGGAAGTCCGAGGCGTCCGAGGCGCAGTGTCTAAGAAAAGGAAAGGTATTCAAAATATATTTAAAATAAAAATAAAAAAAATAAAAAAAAGAAGAGAGAGAAAAAGAAGAATTATACCTTTCTCTAATAGCTTGGATGGCTCCTTCGAAGAAGGAGAAGAAAAACCTACACTTGCTGGGAGCAAATTACTCATCTTAGTCGGTGTGCCATCTAAAAGAGGGGTGTAGTCATAAAACTTATCTTCACTCTCGCTACTTTCATTGAGAGAACAATCAAAAGATTTGGTAGGAGAAGGAATTTCAACACTCTTAATGCGAATACGACCCAAGGCAGTTAATTCATACCCATCTCCCTCAAAGAGTTCTTGAATCATATTCTCATCTTTATCTTCAAGAAAAGAGTACAAGTATGTGCGAAATTGATCCATTGGGGTTTTGGTTGCTACGATGGGTTGGGAAGTTCCTGTACAATCACTGATAGACATAGTCTCTGGAAAAAACTTTGCGAGACTAGAAAATTGAGGACCAGAATCTACTTGCTCAAAGCTAAATCTCATTTTAAATTGAGAGTTACACACATCCTCGAAAAGATGAAGGAGATCTGAAATCGAGTAACTAGATCGAGAAGGAGCAATAAGTGGTCGATTATTATCCATTCTCTGAGGTGATGATGCTTCCAGAGCAATAGATGAAGATGATGACCTAGCTCTTGAGTAAGAAGGATTCTTCGTCTTTCGGTCTTTAATTGACATATCCAGTTTTCTCTTGCGTGAAGATTTCGGCTGGGAATGAGTAACATATTGAAGCACGGTAAAGGAAGTTCCCAACCACCAATTGGCATAAGGCATGGTTACGTGAGAAGTAGATCGGGAGCCTGGTAACTCCAATGAGACTTTTGTACCGCAACGTAGCATATGGCGCCAGTTGTAATAAAATTTAGACCACTCAGAGGGCTGCCGACAAGATACATTAAGCGGTGTAGGGCACGCTTGAGCAAACCCAAATTGACGACTGAATCGGTTAGGGAAGTACGGTTCAGAAATGAAATTAAATCCCATTTTAAAAGTTAAAATCCCTTGCCTCAAAGATATAAGATAGCCAAGATGGAAAGGTGATATCCTTTCAGAGTCGACCAGAACGCCTGAAGGTTCACTTTCATGGGTAAGAGACCTAAACTAACACTCCGTACGATAAGTTAGGAGAGAGTCCACAAATGGAAATTTATCAGTAAAAAACTGGGCAGCCGATTGGTTTCCAATAAAACTAAGATATGGCATGAAGTGAATATCAGGAATTGGACAAATCGACTGAGGATCCCCATGAGAGTAAGTCTTGACAAAATATAGTGAAATCCATCCAAAAAGGTAATGTAAAGGACCCTGAATATTTTCCTTCCCAGGTGAAGATGATAATGCCATTTTCCCAAGAGAATGATAGAGGTATGCAAGGACGGGGATGGCCAGGCTAAATAAGGTTCCACTTGCCATTTTGGTGGCTACATGAAAGGTCGTCGGACGAATTTCCCCGGAAGAGTGAGGGAAGACAAATCCGCTAAGCCAACTCGCCAAAAAACCAGAAAGATACACATCATCAGGGATTCTGTCTTTTCGTTGAAAACCACTAATCGAAGTTGGCGATTCGTCAATGAATTTGGAAGTCCAGTGGTTAAACTTTTTGGATTGAAAAGAGCTGGCATAAATGTTGAAAAGCCCACGGCACGCCTTGGATGTCTGGGACAAATATAAAATGTCATTGGAGGGGGTGAACTCTTCATAAAACTCGCCACGGATGGGAAGCCCGCTAATGCGATGAAGGTCCCGTAAAGAGATCCCAAGTTCACCGTAAATAGTGTGGAAAGTGTTGGTGTCAGGTGACCACCGCTCTAAGAATCCTTTGAGGAGTGAGACATTCCTAGCATAAGCAAATTGGGATACATAGATTGCAGCATAAATCCCACACTTCTTCAAAATAGGGGCAAATGTGGAAAGAACGTCATTTAACCAAAAAATCCATATAGGGGATTGCAAATGGGTAGAAATGCCGCGGACATTAAAAGAATTATCCCACTTCAATTTTTCATGCTTCATTCTCTTAAGAAGAGTATTAAAATCAGAGCAGTGAAGGTTTTCAGAAAATGGACGAAGGATTGAGACAGGGAATGAACCAATTGATTTGGAGTGCCCTTTCTCGAGAATCTCACAGCAGTTTCGAATTCCTGTATAGACCAAGTCTTCGGAAGCCATATGTAAAGGGATGTAGGGGTCCAACTCGGTAGGTGACAATAAAGCAGTGATAGGTTTATGCCGAATTATTTTCGGACCAGATTTATCCAATACATCCCTCTTGTCACATCGAAGATATTCAAGTGTCTTTTCCATGCTTCCTAAAAAAAAAAAAAAAGGGGTTAGTGAAGGCAAAATGTCATAATATAAAGAAATTGACGAAAGCCCCTTGCCAAGGATTCAATCCGTTGGGGTGACGGACACATTCACTGCCAAGGATTCAATCTGTTGGGGTGACGGACACATTCACTGCCAAGGATTCAAGCCGTTAGGGTGAAAGACACAATCACTGCCAAGGTTTCAAGCCATTGGGGTGAAGGACACATTCACTGCCAAGGATTCAAGCCATTGGGGTGAAGGGCACAATCACTGCCAAGAATTCAATCCGTTGGGGTGACGGACACATTCACTGCCAAGGATTCAATCCGTTGGGGTGACGGACACATTCACTGCCAAGGATTCAAGCCGTTGGGGTGAAAGACACATTCACTGCCAAGGATTCAAGCCGTTGGGGTGAAGGACACAATCACTGCCAAGGTTTCAAGCCATTGGGGTGAAGGGCACAATCACTGCCAAGGATTCAAGCCGTTGGGGTGAAGGGCACAATCACTGCCAAGGATTCAATCCGTTAGGGTGACGGACACATTCACTGCCAAGGATTCAAGCCGTTGGGGGTGACGGACACATTCACTGCCAAGGATTCAAGCCGTTGGGGTGAAGGACACAATCACTGCCAAGGATTCAAGCCGTTGGGGTGAAGGACACAATCACTGCCAAGGTTTCAAGCCATTGGGGTGAAGGACACATTCACTGCCAGGGATTCAAGCCATTGGGGTGAAGGGCACAATCACTGCCAAGGATTCAATCCGTTGGGGTGACGGACACATTCACTGCCAAGGATTCAATCCGTTGGGTGACGGACACATTCACTGCCAAGGATTCAAGCCGTTGGGGTGACGACACATTCACTGCCAAAGATTCAAGCCGTTGGGGTGACGGACACAATCACTGCCAAGGATTCAAGCCATTGGGATGAAAGGACACAATCACTGCCAAGGATTCAAGCCACTCATTACCATTAGGTTGGAAAGGGAAATGATACCTGCAAACACACTCTGACGCCTTGCGTGTTGCCTACAAAAGAGGGAAAAAGATGTAAAATAATTGCCAAAAAAAAAAAATTCGTGATTCGTGCGTACAATTAAAATTCACTTGCACGAATCACAAGGGGGTAGGCTTTGATTAGATTAGATTCCAAAAAAAAAAGAAAGAAAGAGAATTTGTTTTGTTCAATTGGGCCAATTACTAATAAACTAAAGGACAGCAGCAGCAGGCTTAAGTTTTTGTTCTAATCAGATTTTTTTCTTTTTTCTGCCCTATGCTAAAAGTGATCAAAGGGGAGAATGAATGGTGGAATTCATTAAAGTAGCTTGAATCTGATTGGAGCAGCAGACAAAAAGATTATATGGCTAATGTCTTTGTCGAACTAAGAAGGGATGCAAGTTTGATGGATAAATTAGCAGAAAGTGGAAATTCAATGTAAGGATAGATTTGAAGTTGTCATAATGGCCAGTTGAAAGATCTTCATGAAAGAAGATCAAAACAGTCTTATGAAGCCAAGCAACAATTGTATAAGAGGCTGCTACTAATACAAAATAAAATAAAATAAAATAAAAGACAGCGGGCTTTTAAAAAAAATTATCATTATTTTGTTTTTTTTTTTAAAAAAAGTCTGTTCATATTTTTTTAAACAAGAAAGGTCTTTGTTTGGGCTCTTAAAAAAAAAAAAACTGGCAGCAGCAAAAAAAAAAAAAAAATCTGCTTACTTTGATTCTACTGTGAGTAAAAAAAATATATATATAAACAATACAAACCAAACAGGTTGTTGCTTAAAATTCTGCTAAAGAGAGTTTTACATAGGTTAAAAAAAGTTTATACTCTTGCGGGCCAGCAGGTTATACACAGGTTCATGTGGGCTATAAAAAAAGTTCATGGAGAAGAAAATTTTTGTTGGAAGGTAAAAAAAAGAGAAGGTTTCAGATTCTAAAACAACAAAAAAAAAACAGAGGCTGATGCTGTTAAAAAAAAAAAAAAATCATTCCCTTAGGTTTGTTGTCTAGCAAGAATGGGCTCTCTTTATTGATATCTAGGCCATATCTGCTATGACAGCAGGTTATACACCTGGGTTCATATGGGCTATAAAAAAGGTTCATGGAGGAAAAAAATTCTGCTGGAAGGTAAAAAAAACAGAGGCTGATGCTGTCAAAAAAAAAAAAAAAGAGAACCTGCTTGTATCATTCCCTTAGGTTTGTTGTCTAGCAAGAATGGGCTCTCTTTATTGATATCTAGGCCATATCTGCTAATGACAGCAGGTTATACACCTGGGTTCATATGGGCTATAAAAAAGGTTCATGGAGGAAAAAAATTCTGCTGGAAGGTAAAAAAACAGAGGCTGATGCTGTTTAAAAAAAAAATGAAAAAAAAAGAAGAAGAAGAAGAAGAAGAAGAAGAAGAAAGACAAACAAAAGAAGAAAGAAAGCATACCTGATATGAAGGGACAAATTCTGCTTGAAATATGCTGGAAAGATAAAGATTTTCTGCAAACAAAAACCTGCTGGAGGAAGAAAGCTGCAGGAATATGTTGTATGCAGGAATATGTGTTATATAAAGCAAAAAAGTCTTCCTTAAGAAAAGAGATAGTGATCTCTTAAAACACTCCAAAGAAGCAAGAGTTCATATAGGATTAGAAATCCTAATCAATGCCAATCCATCCTATTTCATTTAGACAAGCTCCTAAAATATATATATATATATATATGCTGTAAAAAAAAAAAAAAAAAAAAAAATCTGATCCTTAAAAAAGTGTGGCAAGTTGGAGGCCCACAAGAGAAAAAGCCCAATTAAATCTTGCCCTTACCCATCAATATCCATGATGGCCTAGAAAAAAATCTGCTGTAAAAAATGGTGGCAAATTGGAGGCCCACAAAAGAAAAGGCCCAATTAAAAATAGTGGCCTAGAAAAGGAAAGGTCCATGATGGTCTAGAAAAATCCATGATGGCCTACAAAAAAAAAAAAAAAACAAAAATAGTGGTTGGAGGTCCACAAAAGAAAAGGCCCAATTAAAAAAATGGTGGCCTAGAAAAGGAAAGATCCATGATGGTCTAGGAAAATTCATGATGGCCTAAAAAAAATAAAAAAAAAAATAAAAAAAAAAAGGTCAGGGATCAAAGCAAAGAAATAATCCCATCCAAGACCTAAAGATCATCCAAATAAAAGTGCCAAATTGTCGTGACTCGCACAATTAAGAAAATTCACTTGTGCAAGTCACGAGGGGCATTTGTTGGTACATAAATTTCAACTAAATTTATGACACGTATAGAGCCTATGATAGGAAGGTTGTAGGTAATCACTCCCTAAAAAAAGATCAACATGATCCGTTGAAGTACATAAATAAAACGACGTTGTATCTCAACGACGTTATTCAAGATGCTCAAGTGACACGTGGAGCCTACGAAAGATGACACCTGTAGAGCCTACAGCAAGGACACCACACAGGATGAAACCCCAAAGATCAATCCGGTTAATCAGATATACGATTAATCAGATAGCGCTATTATTCAAAATTCAAATAGGCGCTATCATTCAATTTGAAATTCAAATTGAAGATGAAGCATTCCTATCACCTGATGGCCCTCCATAAATATGAGAACCATCACACAAGATGGGGATCGGAAGAAATCAGAAGTGAAAAAACAGAAAGAGAGAGAAAGAAATTGAGAGCTAAAGAAATCGTTACAAGAAAGAAGAAGAGAAGCCTAGAGAACTCAAGAGCCTACGCTAATGGCGATGAATAGGTAAAGGGTTCCAAACCCAAGAATTTTATTTTGTATTCGAGGGTTCAAAACCCATAACAATTTTAATAAAATATTTATTTTTCTTAAATTGTCTTTTGTTGTTTATTTTGTTCTTCATTAATCGGAGGTTGCATTTGTATAAAATGTGTAATTAACGATCTGAAATACAGATCGGAAATAAGAACCTGCTATTCAAATAATCAACACTGTTTATTCCAAAAACTAAACAGTGGACATTTGTTACATAAATTTTGAAATGTGTTGAAACACTTCATGTTTTAAAATTTGTGTCTACACTTACTGGTACTGCAGCACGAAATAATTAAATTTGAGTCGCATAAAATCAAATTTTCTTCCTCCTATGCTTTTAATTCATCATGCATCAGCCACACGTAGATGCATACATCTAAAATTATTCAAAGAGATTTTCATTTACTTTGACTTAGCCCCAAGTAAATGCTATACAATCCCAGTAAAACTTTGATTTATGGGTGAACATTCTCTTCCTTCACAATCAGTCAAAGATGAGGGATACTAACTTGGATGGTGCTTAGAGAGGATCCAGGTCTGAGTGGAATATCAGAGAGCTCGGGGTGAAACCAAAAATCAGAGTGGAACCAAAAATCAGAATTTTAGCAAGAGAGGATAATAACTAATCTTGTTAGCAATTTTTCCAAGCAAGCAGATAAAACCTGGTTAACTTTCCCAAGTAGTTAGGTTTATACCATTTTCTTGTTTTTCTTTTTCGTCATTAAGGGTGCAAGTAAGAGAATAAAAGAAAAGGACTATTATCAAACCATGTAAGGGAACTGCTTCTTTCCACCCATCTGAGCAACTTTTTGACGGAAATTTGGACCATTTTTTGGGCAAGGATAATACAGGACATCAAGATCCAACACTGCAACAATTTCCCTGACCTGTAATTGATCAAAATGCCTATCAATAACATAGAGAATGCATAGCATGTAGCATGAGCCACCATAGAGCAATCAACAGACAGACAATATTCAGGATGGACCTGATGTCCATTCTCAAAACAAATCTGGACATTATACCATAAATATGTCCAAGAAAAGTCTGACAAGAGATATATCCCCAGAGTACCCTACTATTACAAGTTACAACCATTGGATTAGTTCTAAGAACCTAAACTAGATGAATGAAATCTTTATAATCTCTTAAAATATGACCACAAAACCATAATTTTTGTCATTGCAATTGGAAAGCCTATGGTAAAGTCATGTCTATGGTGTCAGTTAACACTGGGACTTAATGCTGTAAAACCATTAAATTGTAAAAAGGAAAAGAAGTGTAAAAAGGAAAAGAAGAAGTACTTGAAATTTTATAAACTGAATATCACAAGGAAAAATATGAGCAAATCCCACTGGGTGGTTCTTACCTTCCGACAAAATGGGCAGCTGAAATTTCCGCATGCATCAATGACGATCCATATCAAGAGAAAGCAACAATTGCATTCAGTCTTAATCATCACATCAGCATATGAAACTATAAATAGTTATAGGGAGAAAATACAGAAGGCCAAAACAGTCTAAAACTCAAAGTGAGCATCCACGTGAACCAATGCCCGCTAATATCCTAAAGAGAAGAAGATGATATAAAAATAAAGTACCTTTCAAACTCATATATCTCTATAGGCTTCTCAGGGCGAGGACCTAATTTTGAAGTCTCTTTCACCTTGAAACCTGTTCAAACAAAGTGTAACCTATAATTGAATAAAAAGAAATACAACTTTTGAAAAATCATCTATAAAACGTCTGTATAAAAATTAGGGCAAACTTCACTTTACCCCCTATGGTTTGGGCCATGTGCGGATTACCCCTCTGACGTTCAAATATCACCACATAACCACCCTGTGGTTGATGGGAGTAATGTGCACAGTTAGCTTTTCCATCTATTCTAACAGGCCGTGCATGACACGCGCCTAATATGCAGATGGGCATAAAAATATGATTTTTCTTCCGAATTGAATGACCAAAATGCCCTTATCTCCATCGTCAATTTCCAAAACCTACCCTCATCTTTATCATCAATATCCAGATATTCATTTTTCAAAACACAACACATCTCTCTCTCAATTTCACATCTTCTTCCTCCAACTCAAGGCCAAGAACAATGAATAAAAATTATAGTACTTCTGAAAATAAAAACAACAAAAAGCTTCCAATCTCCATTGCAGGAGCTTCAGAGATCGAAGGGAAAAAATCAGATAAGGAATATATAGGGAAAATTGAAACCGATCAACCAATATAAGCAAATACATAAATTATACATTGATACAAACAACACAAACATGTATATATATATATATATATATAGAGAGAGAGAGAGAGAGAGAGAGAGAGAGAGAGAGAGAGAGAAAGAAAGAGAAAATAATGTTTTTGCAATGTTCATTTAGATTGGACTCAAGTGCTGATCGGAGGTTTCTGCAATATTGGAGTCGATGTTAGACTGTCGATGATGGCATGGATGGCCGGATCGAAGAAGGAAGAAGTTCAAGTTAGTGCAGACAACAATCCAATGCGTTGAGGTTGATTTTCTTGATCATGTGTACATACATACATATATATATAGCTTTCTCTCTCTTATATCTCTATGTTAAAAGAAAATTCTTCATTTTTTTTTTTGATTGAAAAGAACTGAAATTACTCAATTTCAAGTCCTGAAATTCTTCATTTTTTTTTTTTTATAATCATCAAATCAAAGATATATGTGTGTGTGTGTGTGCGCGCGCGCGCGAGCGCATGTGTGCATGTATATATATACATAGTTATTGCTTGAGCTACAACTTTGCAGCTCCATTACGAAAAGGTAGCAAGACTTTTCAATGGACCTAAAGCAGTTCATCCAGGGATTCTATTGATGACATTGGTAGACGGATCTTCGATTAACTTTTACAGTGGTGGCTGATTGCGAGACAAACAGAGAGAGAAGCTTTGCTCTGATGAATTGCAATTTGTTTATCAAAAAAATTAAGGGTTAAACTTTAAACTTGAAGGCAAATTGAACATTAAATAAATTAATTTTTGATAGAAATTATGTTGTTTAAATTAATTTGTTAAATCAAAACCCCAATTTCATATATCAAAACCCTAAGTTCTCTCTCTTGCTCTTCTCAAATGCACAACTGTTGAATAAGAAATGTTAAACAAATGTTATATATACAAGGGCAAAATAGTCTTTTTACTTCTGATGTTAACGGTGTTAATTGTGCACATTACTCCATCAACCACAGGGGGGTTATGTGGTGATATTCAAACGTTAGGGGATAATCCGCACATGGCCCAAACCATAGAGGGTAAAGTGAAGTTTCCCCTAAAAATTATCATTGGGACCATTTGGAATGAAATTTTTTACAAGCTTTTACACAAGTGTTTTTTTTTTCTGGTATTCTATATAAACAGCTACAAAGGAACTTAAAAATAAAACAAACAACGACAGATGCACATGTTAGACAAAGCAACAACGGTTTTTTTTTTTTTTTCCTTCCGGTAAGTGACAGCAGTTACAGTAGTTGATTAAAACAGCCACCAAGGAACTTGGAAATAAAACATGAAGAAACAAAGACAGATGGACATGTTAGACAAAGTAACAGTAGCTAATAAGCAAAATACCCAACCAAAATTTTTTTTGGATTCAAAAGCCACTACAGTATAACAGTGCTGTATACGTAATTAAGCTGATTATTGAATTCAAAGAGATATCAGAATATTTAACAAGAATATGGCAGATGCCAGAGCCTCAAATCATGCAAGTTGCTCATTAATAAATCATGATGACAATTGGGACATTTTTCCTTGGCCAAATAATTATGAATTCTAGTAAGGACAATCTTTAGGGAGGATGAAGACTGTCAAAAATGGAGGATGGAAACCCTCATGCCCAAAGTATCAGAGTATCTTATTTTTTCTATTTTTTTGATAAGCTTTCTCTAGCTTTCAACAAAAAACTCACATAATGCCTTAGGGTTGCATGACAGGGAAATAATGAGAAGATTTGTTAACTACCAGCAATTTCAAGTGCATACTTGTCAGATGGAACCTCATTCTTTGCCACAAAAGATACTGAATACCTGCCAAAAAATAAAAATCAGTAAAAGCACAAGATTTCAAAATCAAATTTGAAAAGTTGAAGTTGGTAACATTATAAGAGCAGTACATATTAACTTCTTTCAGAGACAACACGCCTCAATTCTTCTATTATATTTTACATTCTATCATGAATATATTAGGTTTCATCTTCAAATAGATTAGCAATAATCACACTTATCTTTGCAATAAGCATAGTCAAATCTCTTCCCTAAGCTAAGAATCTAAGACATCACTAAAACAAAAATACGAGTCAAATTAGCAATCATGATAGTATAATGGGTTTAGGATGGACGAGGAATATCCTCGGACATTTAGGAGTCAAAGGAGATGCATTGCATTTTCATTTTGATACTTGTCATTCTGAGTAAGTTATTGAAATTCTTTAACTTGCCTGCAAGAATACATTCATAGAGAAGCATCTATCAGTAACCCCCACCAGAAAAGGAAAAAAAAAGTTGATTAGATCGTGTCATCTGCTTATTCCTATTTACTCTTGTCGCAAATAGACCTAACTACAATTACAGCCACATTCAGATCTCCACATGTCCGAGCATGTAGGACAAGAAGCTACCAATTCTCACACCAAGTTATATTCTTTAAGCTCCTATTGTTACCACAGAAGAATAGTGATACCCAGAGAGAGAGAGAGAGAGTAAATTGATACCCAGAGGCAAAAACACCAGTCCCAAGGCGAAAAAACAGAGCAAGAGCAGCTCCCAAGATGTCACGAATTTTATCAGGTCTAACCGAGAAGGGCTTCGGCTGCGGAGGTTTGAAGTTGGGCGGAGGCGAAAACCCTAAATTGGGTTGTTCTTTGGTGCTCACTGAAGCGGAATTCGGAGGCGTTTCGGAGAATTCTGAAGATGACCTGATTGAAACTCTGGTCTTGGGTATTCTTCGAGCCGGAAATTGCCGGAAAATCGGAGATGGAGCGAAGTTCAGAACTCCGGCCATAGGGTTCCGGCGAGAGGGGGTTGAATTGAAGAAAGTCAAGTGAGTGAGAGAAACAGTAGTTGTCGTTGTGTGTGTGTAAATGAGTGAGTGAATGTAATAAGCGCCATTTTGTGTCGGTATTTCACGGAGTGGCCAGAAACGTGACAGGTAATACTGTTAACACACGCACTTTTCCTTTGATTAGAGTTCGGGTTAGTTATAAAAGGGAAATTCTATTAGAGGTTATGTAATTTTTTTATTTTATAATTAAGATCAATTTTCTTCTTTCACTTGCGATAATATTTTAGTTATAACTTATAAGATCTTTGGTTATATCTTGTGTGGTATTTGGTTATTTTTTTCTTTTTTTTATTATTTTAATTATAACTCAAAAAATATAGAGTTATGTAATTTTCTTTTTTGAGGGAATTACATACAGATAGGAGAAGCGAAAAAAATTACCAATACATGGATAGGTGTAAGTGACACTTGCACCTCACAGTCTTTTATTTGCACTCCATCACAAATACACTTGCACCCTCATGCATTTGTACTTGCTCTGGATGACACATTTTTATGTAGCTACGGAGATTTACATTGATCGTAAAAATGTTATTAGTTGATCTTTTTCCCGTGAACATTTCCAATAGTAACACTCCATAGCTATACATATCACCTTGTGTGGATACCTCTCCACCCATACCATACTCCGCAATATGAAACAATGAAAGAAGTGCCCAATTTTTTTAATTTTGGTTTGATATTTGAACTAGTCAATTGTATACGTTAGGATGGCACAAGTATATTTAGTTTGACGTGTAGCAAAACACAGCATAGTAAAGCGAAAGGGAATCATCTATATCAACACTGATATGTGACTAGATTTCTATGTAAACTCGTACTTGGTTTCTAGTTTGCCACAAAGGAACACTAATAAATAAACTAAATAACAATTTTTGACCAATTTCAATGCAAAGAACAATAAATATAAACAATTACCTAGGACAACATAGCCAATCATTCCTTTGATCCCAATTGAACTTGATTGTTGATGATTAGATATTCTGGTGGTTGCTAAAAATATCTTGGCCAAGCCAAAATCACTATCATGGGCGCACAAATCACCATCAAGAAGAATATTACTTGACTTCAAATCACAATGAATGAAAGTCATTTCACAATGGTTGTGAAGATTATCCACAGCAGAGGCCACATCAATAGCAATGTTTAGCTTTGAACAAAGTTCAATTTCTTAGGTTCCTGCTGTTCTAAAAGACTTGAGTGTAACCAACTCTCTAAACTTCCATTTTCCATGAACTCGAAGACCAATGCCTTGAAATCATTGCCTCTAAAATCAATGGTTGAGCAAGATGTGATTATCTTGACAAGATTTCGATGGTGAATGTTCTTCAGTGCTTCACATTCAACTAAGAACTCTTGTTTTCTCCATGCTCATGAAGGTTGAGTACCTTCACAGCGACAATTTGTTCACCAGAGTTGAGAAAACCTTTATAAACAGAACCATATCCTTCCTTGCCTATTAAGTTGGCTGCGGAGAACCCATTGGTTTCTTGAAAAAGTTCTCTATAAAAGAGTTGTAAAAATTGATTTTGGAAGGCCAAAGTTGAAGAGGCTTGTTGTCTGGACGTTCTTGTTCGATAAAAAATAGCTAAAAAACACACTGATAATAAAACAACACTGAGAGTGGCTACTAGAGCTATTAATCCAGGGGTGAATGTTCGTTTCCTTTCCCTTAAGACTTTTGTTGGACATGCTGGCAATTGCAATGCTGTAATTCCTCCACAAAGTTTGTTATTTCCAACAATTGAGAAGGCACTAATATTTTTGAAAACTCTTGCATTTGGAACTTCACTATCAAACATATTGAAAGAAAGATTGAGATTTTGAAGGAAAGGTAATTCAACTAGAAACCTTGGAATTTGTCCAGACAAGTTATTGTGAGAAACATCTAGGATCTGAAGACCTTTTAGTTGTTTGAAGGATGTTGGAATCGTACCTTCTAAATGGTTACCCTTCATGTAGAGGAATTCTAAAACTTGACAGCTACCAAGAGTGACAAGGATTTCTCCAGATAGTTTATTTTCTGATACATTTAGTTTTTCCAAATTTCTTAAGTTATCCACTTCTAGTGGTAGCAGACCTGTTAAGTAATTTTAATTTAAAAGATAATAATGAGGGAAGAAATATCAAAAATTTGTTGAGGTATAGTTCTAGTGAGGTGATTGGATCCAAGGTTAATTCCAAGTAGATTGGAACAATTGCCCAAAGAAATAGGTATGCTTCCCTCTATCATATTATGTTGTGAAGAAATAATAGAAAGCTGAGTAAGGTTTTCAATGGAGGAACGAATCTCTCCAAAGATATTATTCATATCAAGCAATAATTTTCCTAAATTGGAGAGTTTTCCAATGGAATCGGGAATACTACCTATGAGGAAGTTGTTCTGAAGCACGAACGTAAGCAAATTTACAAGGTTTCCAATCCCAAGTGGTATGCTTTCAATTAAATAGTTGTCGTCTATAGTGAACCATGTGATGTTGGTGGAGAGATTTGAAATGGAATGGGGCAAGAAACCTTTGAAGCTATTTGAAGCCAAATCCAACACTTCTAGATTTGAGCAATTGGATAAAGACATGATAAAAGTCGTCAATTCATCGCCCTTGCGGTCTCCTTCTCCTAGGTTATTGCTGAAACAAATTAACCTTTGCAGCTCATGAAGGTTTCCCAAATTCATTGGTAAGGGCTGGGTAAAAGAATTCATGGTAATATCAATTTGAAAGAGTCCCGAAGCATTAGCTAGTGAAGAGGGAATAAGCCCATAGAATTGGTTGCTAGCAACATAAAACCCTTGTAGTTTTGGAACGGTCAAACCCAAATCTAGGGGAAGGCTTCCTTGCAATAGGTTGCAAGATACAGTAATGAAAATTATGGATGATATGTTATAAAGCAAAGTAGGAACCGTACCAGACAAATTGTTGAAAGACAACAAAAGATGCTCCAAGTTTGAAAGTTGAGCAAGTTGGGAGGGAATATTTCCCACTAGATTATTGTGCAATAGAGAAAGTTTATGAAAAGTTGAAAGGTTTCCAAGTGAGAGTGGGATAGCTCCAGTGAGATAAATTTTAGCAAGATTCAATTCCAAGAGATTAGGCAAAGAACCCAACTCCATAGGAATTTTGTTAGAAACGGGTTTTGGAAGTTTTGGAAAAACATATTTTTCCTCAACTTTGGTCCATTTTTTAGATGGGACCCATGCGTCAAAATTGGAGGGTCAAAGTAGTAACGTGATCTATGCCACGTTGTGATTCACGTAGTATATTTGGTTGCTCAAAACCACTATCGGGTGAATGAGAAATTGAAACCAAAGTGAGCTCCATGGAAATGGAGTTTTTGGTGAAAATTCCTTAAAGTTTGGTTTAAGGTTTGTCCTACATTGGTTTGGTGGGCAAACTTATTTGAGTTTATAAGGCATTGGTTTGTAACTTCGAGAGAGCCCCAAGAGGCACCCCAAGTTTGTAGAAGGGAGAGGTTATGGGCAAATTGGGCTAGACCCATTGGACCCAAAAATAAACACACACGAGCGCCGCCGCTGCCCGTCCAGTCAGGCGAGCTGGGCTTGGGCTCAAGTGCGGGGTATGAGGTTGGGTTGGGCTTGTCCGACCTAATATTTATCTTTTTGAGCCAAAAATATTTGAATTTAATTTTATTTTTTGGTAAAATAAAATCTGTCCAAAGTTTTAATTTCAAATTTTGGTGGGAAAAATTCAAATTTGTTTTTCACTTCTTCCGAATTTCTGTACAGATTCAAATCTATTCAATAAAATTTTTTATCTGTTCGAAATTGAAACCCAATAGATTTGTGTCTGTTCATTCAAACCGAATAGGTGTTCAAACAGGTATGCTACCTGTTTAATTCAAACTAAAAAGGTAACATTGCATCTATAAATAGGCAGGCCCTTATTTGGATTTTTCATTCACAAATTTCGTTCTTCTCTGCTGTTTCAATCTCTGCATTTTGCTGCATTATTTTCTTGTGAGAAAGAGTGTAAACACAAAGTGTGTTCGTTGTGCGAATAATTTGTAGTGTTGCAATTATTCGTAGTTGATCATTTTATCTTGGGAGATAGACGTCCACAATTTGAAAGTACCATGGAGAGGACGAATATGTCTTAAGGACACAGTGTTAAACACTGGACTTGATCAGAATTTTGTTCAATAAATACATAATGTTAGTAATTAATTTACTTTCTGTTTTATTATTTTTTTGTTTCAGATTTTGATTTTGTTTTTGTAACAAAATAAAATTTTGTTTTTATTTATTTATTTTGTATTCTGGTTTGATTTTTGTAATCAAACAATCTCTCTCATTTTCTTTATTTTTTCTGTTTGTTGTTGAGTACACAAATATAATTTATTCGTAATACAGTGAAGATTGTCCAATAATCTTAAGACAGACACTTTTTTGGTATCTTCATTGTATTTATTTTTCTATGCTTTCACAAAGTGATATTTTGGTTGAAAAATACAAATAGTAGCCATATATTGTTTGACAAATAGTAGTAATATACTGTTTATTTTCTTTGATGACTAATAGTAATATACTAGTATCATTAACAATTTCAGCTTATTATTTTGTGTAATAGTATTACAGAAAATTATTGTGTAGTATTTTATTTTCCTGGTTTTAGTAACTAGAAAAATAAAATTATTTTGTGTTATAATTTATTTTCTGGTTTGAGTAATTAGAAAATTAATTTGTGTTTTGGTTTTTTTGATTTTTGTAATCAGATATTGTGGCTGCTGAAAGTAGTACTCCAAATCCGATTGTTACAATGACTCCAGTCCCTATTCAGAACCATGTTCAAGTTCTAATAAATCATGGAGAAAAAACAGAAAAATTTAATGGCACTGAGTTTAAGAGATGGCATCAGAAAATGTTGTTATATCTTACAATTCTAAATCTGGCCCGGTTTCTTCGTGAAGAGGCTCTAGTACTTAGAGATGATGAAAGTGATCGGCAAGTTGTTGCTGCTGTAGACGCTTGGAAACATTCTAATTTTCTGTGCAGAAACTACATCCTCAATGGCATTGACAACATGTTGTATAATGTTTACAGCCCTCTAAAAACAGCAAAAGAATTATGGGATTCTTTGGAAAAAATATACAAGACAGAGGATGCCGGCACAAAGAAATTTGTTATCGGTAAATTTCTAGACTTTGTTATGGTAGACTCCTAGACGGTAATTTCTCAAGTTCAAAATTTACAATTAATTTTGCACGATATTCATTCTGAAAGTATGTCTCTTAGCGAATCTTTCCAAATCGCTACTTTAGTGGAAAAGTTACCACCGGCTTGGAAAGATTTCAAAAATTATTTAAAATATAAACGCAAGGAAATGACTATGGATGAATTGATTGTAAGACTAAGAATTGAGGAAGATAACTGTAAGGCTGAAAAGAGAAATGGTAAAAATCCCATTAAGTCCAAGGCTAATGTGGTTGAACATGTGCCCAAACCACATAACAAAAAGAGGAAGTTTGCTAGAGATGGTCCTAAACAAGGCGATAACAATGGCAATAAAAAGTTCAAAGGTAAATGCTATAACTGTGGCAAGATCGGACATCGAGCCTCTAATTGCCGCCGCCCTAAGAAAGATCGCGGAAGTACGAGTAAGAAGACTACCAATCAAGCCAATGGACAAAACTTGATTACATCTCTGACGAGGTAAATGACATCAATCTCTCTACTGTGGTGTCTGAGGCTAATTTGATTGGAAATCCCAAAGAATGGTGGGTTAACACTGGGATAACTCGACACATTTGCGCGGACAAGAAAATGTTCACTACTTATAATGAGGCTGCAAATGGTGAGCAACTATTCATGGGAAATTCATCTACTTCTGCTGTGGCTGGACAAAAGAAAGTAGTCTTGAAGATGACATCGAGAAAGGAACCAACAATTACCAATGTGCTACATGTACCAGATATCCGAAAGAATTTAGTTTCTAGTTCTTTGTTAAGTAAAAATGGTTTTAGGCTTGTATTTGAATCTGATGAATTTGTATTAACAAAGAGTGGTATGTATGTTGGTAAAGGATACATGAGTGATGGTCTCTTCAAGTTGAATGTAATGACGGTTGTACCAAAACTTGCTATTAATAAGAATAACACATCTTTTGCTTATATTCTTGAGTCAAATTTATCGCATGATAAATTAGGACATGTGAATTTTGATGCTTTGTGTAGATTAATTGGTTTGGATTATATACCAAAGTTTAAAATTGATCTTAATCACAAATGTGAGATTTATGTAGAATAAACTAACTAAGGCTCCATTTAAATCGGTTGAAAGAAAAACCGAATCTCTAGAATTAATTCATACTGATGTGTGTGATCTTAAATTTGTTCAAACTAGAGGAGGTAAGAAGTATTTCATAATATTTATATATGATTGCACAAGATATTGTTATGTATACTTACTTAGAAGTAAAGATGAAGCCTTAGAAATGTTTAAATTCTACAAAATTGAAGTTGACAATCAACTTGGTAAACCATTAAAATGGTTAGAAGTGATAGAGGTAGTGAATATGATGCACTATTAAATGAATTTTGTGCACAACATGGCATTATTCAACAAACTACAGCACCCCATTCTCCACAGCAAAATGGAATTGCTGAAAGGAAGAATAAAACCCTTAAAGAAATGATAAATGTCATGTTACTAAGTTCAGGCTTAACGCAGAACTTGTGGGGGGGGGGGGGGAAGCAATATTATCTGCTAATTATGTTCTTAACAAAATACCCCACAAGAAAACCAACAACACTCCTTATGAATTGTGGAAAGGACGATCACATTCCTACAAATACTTAAAAGTGTAGGAGTGTTTGGCGAAGGTAGAAGTTCTTGTTTCTAAAAAGACTAAGATAGGACCAAAAACCGTGGATTGTGTGTTTATTGGTTATGCTCAGAATAGTAGTGCATATCAGTTTTTGACTTATAAATTAGAAATACCTAATATAAATGCGAACACTATTATAGAGTCAAGGAATGCTGTGTTTTTTTAACATGATTTTCCTTACAAGAGAGGACAGGAATTAAGTTCACATAAAAGAACTTATGATTGTACACAAAGTCAAGAGACTAATGACAATCAAACTCAAAAGACTAGTAATGGTCTCGACCAGTAGGATTTAATTGATGATGAACCAAGACGAAGTAAGAGAGCAAGAATATCAAAATCCTTTGATCCAGATTTTCTGACATACCTATTAGAAAATGAACCTCAAACCTTTAAGGAAGTAATGACAGGTCCTGAAGCACCTTTGTGGAAAGACGCTGTTAATAATGAAATTGAATCTATTATGCAAAATCATACTTGGGAATTGGTGGATCATCCATCTGGTTCTAAACCTCTTGGATATAAGTGGATATTTAAGAGAAAAATGAAAAGCAGATGGTTCAATAGACAAATATAAAGCAAGACTTGTAGTAAAAGATTACAGACAAAAGGAAGGTTTGGACTATTTTGACACATATTCTCCTGTGACAAGAATAACATCCATCCGCATGCTTATTGCTATAGCAACATTGTATCATTTAGAGATACATCAAATGGATGTTAAGACAGCTTTCTTAAACAGTGATCTAAATGAAGGGATCTATATGGAGCAACCTGAAGGGATTGTAGTGCCAGGACAAGAAAAGAAAGTTTGTCGGCTTGTAAAATCTCTTTATGGATTAAAACAAGCACCTAAGAAATGGCATGAAAATTTTGATCATGCTATGCTTACTAATGGATTTAAGATAAACGAATGTGGCAAGTGCATCTATGTTAAAAACACTGACAAAGGTTATGTCATCGTTTGTCTTTATGTGGATGACACGCTTATCATTAGAAGCAGTCAAAACATGATCAAATCAACTAAGCAAATGCTAAATAGAAGATTTGATATGAAAGATATAAGGGTCGCAGATGTAATATTAGGAATGAAAATTACCAAAACATCTGACGGATATGCATTATCTTAATCACATTATATTCAGAAAATTCTTGGTAAATTTATCAAGGATGATATGAATGTAGCTAGAACACTTGTAGACATCAGTCTTTATTTATCTAAAAATAAAGGTGATACAGTGTCTCAGTTAAAATACTCCCAAATCATTAGAAGCCTAATGTATCTAATGAATTGTACTCGTCCTGAAATAGCTTATGTTGTCAGTAAATTGAGTAAGTACACTAGAAACCCCGAAGAAGACCATTGGAAAGTGATCATTCGGGTTCTTAGATATCTAAGGTTTTCCCGTGATCATGGTTTGAACTTTACTCGATATCCAACAGTACTCGAAGGTTATTATGATGCCAATTGGATATCAGATACTAAAAATTCAAAATCCACTAGTGGATATGTCTCTGAGAGGCGCTGCTATTTCTTGGAAATCCACAAAACAAACATGCATCGCACGATCCACAATGGAATCTGAGTTCATTGCTTTAGACAAAGCAGAAGAAGAAGTAGAATGGCTTCGTCACTTCTTAGAAGACATTCCAATGTGGCCACAACCTATGCCAGCTATGTGCATTCATTGTGATAGTCAATCTGTAATAAGCAGGGCACATAATCATATGTATAATGGTAAGTCACAGCATATTCGTCATCGACATAATACCATAAGGCAATTGCTCTCAAATGAAATAATCTCAATAGATTATATAAAATCTAAAGAGAATATTACGGATCCGTTAACAAAAGGTTTGACAAAAGAGCAAGTGTATAGTTCATCGAAAGGAATTGGATTAAAGCCTATTACATAAGAGTCATCATAATGGTAACCCTATTTAAATGACTAGAGATCCCAAGAACTAAGTTCAAAGGGACAACTAAGTTATGTGTGACTCACCAGAAATCACCAAGGGATTAAAATTCTCTACCCATTCCTATGGTGAGAGTGATATCTGCAACATGTATTGTATGCAGGGGTTTAAGGATAAACTTTGCTTTTAATGATTACTTATATCTTGATTTAGGCATAAAAATCAATACGAGTATAAGGAGATACTCACAATAAGAATTACCTATACAAGTGTCAAATTGGGGGTGGTTCTATGGGAATAAAGAGGCTAAATTCTCTAGAAGCACTAATGAACAATCAGGAGCGTCCAAGGCCAAAATGAACACAACCGTGAGAACCACAATGTGTCAAAAGATATTTTATGTGAAATCTATTGTCTTGGCTTATGCAAACGGCTGAACAATTCAAGGCTTCGCGTCCATTGGTTAGCTAGTAAGTCCGATAGGTTATCACTAGGGAAGGTTCAAGGCCGAAAGCTACCTATCTTGATGCAAGATATTTTCGATTTATACTCTTTCGACAAATTTTGCATATTGTTGCATTTCCGTTGTCATCAAATTCCATTCATATGGGGGATTATTAGAAACGGGTTTTGGAAGTTTTGGAAAAACATATTTTTCCTCAACTTTGGTCCATTTTTTAGGTGGGACCCATGCACCAAAATTGGCGGGTCAAAGTGGTAACACGTTCTATGCCGTGTTGTGATTCACGTAGTATATTTGGTTGCTCAAAACCATTATCAGGTGAATAGAAAATTAAAGCACAGTAGAGAGGACGAATTTGTCTTTAAGAACACAATATTAAACACTGGACTTGATCAAAATTTTGTTCAATAAATACATAAGATTAGTAATTAATTTACTTTTTGTTTTATTATTTTTTCTGTTTCAGATTTTGATTTTGTTTTTATGACAAAATAAAAATTTGTTTTTATTTATTTATTTTATATTCTGGTTTGATTTTTGTAATAAAACAATCTCTCTCATTTTCTTTATTTCTTCTGTTTGTTGTTGAATACACAAACATAATTTATTCATAATACAATGAAGATTGTCCAACAAATTTTACCTTCAAGATTGTTATTAATCATATTGATGACTCTCATGTTTGAGCAATGAGTCAAATTTGTAGGAAATTCACCTTGGAAAGAGTTGTTAAAAAGCCAAAGATATTGCAAACAAAACAACTTGCCAATTTCTGGGGGGACGTTGCCATGAAAATTTTTGTTATGGAGATCAACACTTCGAAAGAAGGTGAGGTTCCCAATGTGAGGTGATACAGAACCCGCCAATCCTAGAGATGACAGGTTTAGGATAGTGACACGCTGATGTTGATGACTACATGTAACCCCTTGCCAATGGTAGAAGTTGATAGAGTGGTTCCATGAGCTTAAGGCACCAAGAGGATCTACAGGTATAAGATCCTTGATTACAAGCAGGGCCTGATGGTCTGTCTCATTTGTGGGGATGAAACTAGGGGTGCCTAAGGGAGTGACAATCAATACAAGAGAGTTCATGAAAAATAAAATGAAACAAAGTATACATGTATTTAGTAGCCAACTGAGAGAAGTGTTTGTTTGCTCCATTTGGTGTCAAAATAAAAAACGATTGGGGACAGTGGCGGAGCCAAAAAATCAAATTAGAGGGGCACTTATTAATTATAATATTGAAAAATTTTACAAAAATATTTAACGTAAGTTTTTACGATTGATTTCAAGAAACATAAAAAAAAAAAAAAAAAAGAAATAATGTAATTTATAACTAGTGTATCATGGGCAATATAAAAAAATATGGATATAAGTCTTAAAATAAATTATATAATGCTAAAAAAAAATTTATACAAAATTTGATTAAAAATTCAATATATAATGGTAATACCACGTCATCATTAGTATGTGATATCACCAACTAATAGTAAATAAACACATAAAAAGAACCTCACATGTCAAATGTAACTAACAATCCAATAAATTTCGTATCTTTATAGTGAGATTACTTATACTTGCATGTCAATAATAATGACATCACCGTTACATTAAAAAAAATTTATAAAATTTTCATAGATGATATAGTTTATAATAGTCTCTTTATTTTCATTCAAAACAACCATTATTGTTCTCATAATTTTTAAAATGTCATTGACATTTCACTCTAATAATATTTTTGTAATTTTTTTTATTTAAAATATTTTCTTTATATTTGCAACAAAACAAAAACAACAACAACAACGACACCCAATTAGTACACATTAATGTGTGTTTGGGAGGTGAAAGATTGAGTACACACCTAAACTTTGACATAATGCACAATCCCAAGACTTGAACCCATAACCTTAAGGTTTTAGGTCAAGCCTTAACCATTGAACCAATAGTCACCCTTTTTTTTTATATATGCAAAAAAAAAAAAAAAAAAAAAAAATTCCCAAAATTCAGGGGGGGCACATGACCCCCCTCATCCCTTGCTGCCTTCGCCACTGATTGGGGATGAATATAGCGACCCCGGTCTTTTCCCATTTGGTTGTTGTATCCGGACTTAGGTTCCGTGGATCCTATCATTATATAATTGTTGTTGTCACCCTTAATTTCTCATTTTGAGTTATAGGATGTGTTGGGCAGGTTTGTTACAGGTTGGTTGGGTTTGGAAACCAAGTGTTACTGTCCAGATTTTTGGACCTTCGCTCGAGCGAGGGTTTGGTCGCTCGAGCGAGAGTAGAATTTTGTGTCTGGTGGCTCGAGCCAGGGTTTCTTCGCTCGAGCGAGCGATTGCGTCTAGTATAGACCTGAGAGCTGTGTTTATTCGCTCGAGCTAGCTTTTCTTCGCTCGAGCGAGCGAGGTGTATGTTTTCGAGTTCTTCGCTCGAGCGAGCATTCTGTCGCTCGAGCGTGTTTCTGGGTTGCAGACCTGAAGCATTGCATTCTTGGCTTGAGCGAGACTTTCTTTGCTCGATCGAGGCTTTCTTGTGTCTGGTCGCTCGACCAATACTTCGCTCGAGCGAGCCTGTCATGTTTAAATAGGCAGCAGCGGTTTTTAAAACACTTTTTTCATCCTCTTTTTGATTTCAGAACCCTAGGGCCGTTTTCTCTCTCCCTCCACTCACCTTCTCTCTTAGGTTTCATCTATTTTTAGGGTGTTTCTACCCTAGGCTCTTTATTAAAAAGATAGAGGGGGTTGAGGGCTTCGTTTTAATCTGAACGTTTGGCGGTTTGGAGCACTTTGCATTTTGGTCATCTTCTCCATTCGAGTTCTTCACTTCGAGGTAGGGATTTCCTACTCTATACTATAGGTTTTGTCCTAAGTTTTGGTATTTTGATATGTTGGTGTCATGTGAAAATTTTGGGAAATTAGGGTTTGTTTTATAATTTGAAAAGGGGGTTTTTCATCTATTAAATAACACATGTGGTATGTAAAATTGAGATAATTGAATCTTAGGGTTGATTTTGAAAAAAGGGGGAAAAACCCTAATTGGTGTAATAAAAAATTAATTTGTATAATTAATTTTGGGAAAATTGTGGAATTAAGTCTAATTCATGAAATTGGGGAATTATGAGCTTAAAGGGTGGAGTTGGTTAATTTAATCACTCACCATGAGAATGTGATTTTACATTTGTTTGTACATTTATTTCCTGTTTAGAAATAACTGTTTTGGGCTATCGGTGGAGGATAGTCGTGATTGTTGTAGACATTGCATGTTGATTAGGGAAAACTGGAACTAATCACATTGAATGAGTCATTTAATATGACGATTAAATTAATACAGCGAATTTGCGTATTGATTGGATATTGTGTATGACATGTATTTAATACATTGTATATGCATATTGTTTGGGATGAGATAGGGGATGTACTCCATGGTTTGAGGGAAGATAGGGGATGGACTCTCAAACCTGTTTATGAGAAGAAAGGGGATGGACTCCATTAGCACCACTAATATGTGTGCTTATTGATTTATGGAAGTGTTTTTACATGTTATTGATACATCACTAAAATGTGTATCAATTGGGAAGTATGGAAGTGAATTTTGGTTGAGGTTGATACAACACCAACATGTGTATCCATTATGATATAAGAAATGTTTAACTTGATTTGTTATCCCAATTGAATTGGAAATATTGTTAATAAGAGATGTAATCTCTGTTGAGTTATTTGGCCAGGTTCTAAGCCATATTTGTATAAATGGAAAGTTGAATAAATAATGGAAAGTGAAACGTGTCATGGACATTAGTGTCATGAAACTGTATGATGATGAAACTGATATTTTGTGTAGTCCATCTATTGAATGCTATTGCTTTATTCAATGCTTATATTTGGTTTAGTATATTTCTACTGGGTTGTGGCTCACCCTATACGGGAACATCATTTTCAGGTTCAGGTGATATGCTACCTCCAAGGACTTAGCTTGGATGGATTTGGAGTTGAAGACTCTGTTTAGATTAGTTGTTTATTTTGTTTTATTTTGATGTTACATGTAAACTCAAGCCTAGGGCTTAATGTGTAAATGAGTTAGTACTCATACTTTTGTGTCCAAATGTTGGCTTGGAAAGATGTAAGCCCGTAGGGCATTTACTTTCGTTATTACATGTAATGTCTTTTAATAAGATTACTCTGATGAATGGAATAATGTTTTGTTTTTCTTAATCAATGCATGTTAATATTGTGAATATTATGGGTTTACTTTGAGGGCGTTACAATGAAGCTGATGAGCTAGGTAGGTATGTATATATAGTGAGTTTTTAAACTACAAACGGAATATAATGAAGTACAATTAATCAGTAATTTTAACATAAATTATAATTATAGATAAATAGATACTATAATAAATTTAGATTTTAAGGACAAATAATTATGATTAAAATCACTTTTTAAGGACCAAATATTTTAGTGGCGAAAATTTTCCATTTTTCTTTCTTTTTATTTCATAAAGTTTTTTTTTTTTAATCCAAACACAACTTAAAATCTAATGACCCTATGGCTGTTATATGAATAGAAATTCCCATCTACTCTGAATTTTTGTGTGATGGAAATTTAACTATAGCAATTTTTTTTTTTTTTTTTTTTAACAGAGAAATTACAAGAACAAAACAGAACAAAACTAACAATACCCAAACAAAATTGCTAGAGATGGAGCTGATCATGGAGGGAAGCATGGGCACCCAATCAGCCACTGTGTTTGCTGACCTTGGCTTCAATGAGAAGACAAAATTCCCTTGAGCAGCAGTACTCTTGATGTCTCAAAAGATTGCCCCACACAATCCCAAGGAGGAATTGTCTCAACCATATTCTAGTGCTAGAGTGCCGAACTCTAGCAAGTTAAGCACTAGAATCTGAATCACAATTAAGAAAGCTATGAATCTCATAGTATTTTGGATTTATCTCAAATGAGAGTTATGTAGGTGAAATTAAATTTGTGTAGTATGAGATTCATGTGTAAGAATAAATCTAAATCAGAAGATAATAATTTTAAATAATTTTGGGATTATTAAGTTTAATTTGTAGTATACCGTTAAGAATTTAATTGTATAATGAGAAAATATCAATTCAGTAGAAATTTTATAAAATAATCTCAATTTGATGGAAAAGTTTATAGATTTATTTATTAATGTAACAAAGTTTTTCATTGAGGTTCTGTTTATTTCGATGTAAAATATTTTACAATTTTTTTTTTTTGTTTTTCGGCTTAGAGAATTTTAATGTAATAAAGTGTAATTTATGACTTTTTAGTGAACTAGTATATTTATTTGAAAAAGGTTAAATGTGTTGAAATGGTAGTGAGTGATAGTTAACTTTACAAAAATTGACTTACGAATTTTTTAAAAATAAGTCATTTTTGAAAAAATTATACAAAAATATTTTTCTTCAAAATTATTTTACTTACTTTTTGTTTAACTAAATAACAAAAAATAAATAAAATATTTTTGACAAATGTTGATAGCACTCAGATTTTGTGTTCTGGCTTTATTAAGTTTGTTAAATTAGAGAGAGAGAGAGAGAGAGAGAGAGAGAGGAAGAAATTATATCATGATTCATATCAATATCAATATCTATATATTATATCAAAAATGATTTGGAACTCCAAAAAAAAAAGAACTTTAAGACAGCTTTAATGAGTGGGTCCTACTTATGATGTGATGTGTATGCTTGTGTTTGTGTTTTTGTTTTTTTTTTCCCCTTGTTACCTCAATATAGCTCAATTTAGAGCTCTACTTTTAACAAAAAATGATTTAAAGCTCTAATAAGTAGGCCCCACTTATGATTTGATATGTGTGTCTGCATTTTTATTTATTTTTTCCTTGTCACCTCAGTAGAGCTCTCTATCATTGCCCATATAATGAATATAAGAATAATGTTTGAGATGTCTAATGCAACTATAATGATGTGGAGAGTGTCCATGTGAAGATGGGGTCCACACTTCTCTCTCTACTCTCTTTCTCTTCTATCTCACTAGAGTTCCATTTAGAACTCTAATATTAGAGTTATGTATCATTATTATAAATATAAATATAGTAGAAGAGAAACGCTTATCTTGAGTAGGGGTATAAATTTGGTCGAGCCCGGCTTATAGGCTGGATCAGGTTTCAAAATGATGGCCTAGGCCTAGGTTCAAGGTCTCGGGCTGGATTCGGCCCAGGCTTAAATGGGCTGGGTCCACCCCAAACCACGGGCAGGTTTTGGACCGTCTACGGATCCAATTTGACACTCCTAATCTTGAGTTGGATGTTCTAAATAGCGCGTGCTGTTGGCTTCCATTTGTTCAACATAGATAAAATTAAATAATTAAAGTTTGAATTCAATGTTGGTGAAGTTGATAAAAAAAAATATATTTTAATTATTAAATTTAATGCAAGTATAATAAAATAAATTAAAATTTTAAAATTTTAGAATTTATTTTGTTATAATAATAAAACTTTAAGATTTTTTGTTGCTTTAAAATTTTTTTTTTTTTTTTTTAAATATGATTGAGAAATACAATGAGAATAATGATGAAGATTTTAAATTTTAAAAAATGTTTTTTTTAGGTTGGGAAATTTAAAAAAATTTTAAGATTAAAAAAACTCATTCATATTTATTATTAATTAGAAAATTCTATGGTATACGTCATTTTAATTATGACCTTTGAGGTGGTTTTGACAAAAAATCCTTGATTGTAACATATTGGGGTATTAAATATGACCTAGTCGTACACATTATGATGTTAGTATATGACTCTCTTTTTTTTAATATTATTTTTTTTATGACTCTCATAGAATTAAGACAATTATGGTGATGAAACTCATAAATGTCATAACTTGCATATAGATTTAGAGTCTTTCACTGCTTAACATTTAGCTTTCAGTTTTTATCAAACATTACCTAAAATATGAGATGAAAAAAATTAAAGTATTTAAAAATGACTTTATAATTTTTTGCAAAAAAATATACAAAAAGTAGAGAGAATATGAAAGAATTTTTTGAATTTTTTATTTTATTTTTTATGTCTTTTTGACTAAAATCATCTCATCTTTAATAGATCCTAGCACACCATTTGAGAAAAAACACTTCAAATTAATATGCTAGAATAAACACTTTTAAATTAATAATATTTTTAGTTAAAATCATTTCAACCATTCAACCATTCAAACATTATCTAATATTTTTTAATGAACACCCATAATATCTTGAGCATGTTAAGAAAGTTGATCATTGACAAAGAAATTAGTTTCCACAACTGTGTTTAGTTTTTAAATTTAGATAAAAATTAAAAAAATATAAAATATAAATAAATTATAATTATATTTTATGGAGCAAATATAACATAATTCTCTTTCTCTCTATTATTTTTTTAATAGCACCAAACAAGTTAGTCTCCCCCATTATTTAAATCGCACTTGACAGATTAATATATTATCTATAATCAACAAATTCTGCCACTACTACGAAACCCCTACAACAAAAAAGGTCTATGGTGACAAAAAAACGCGTGACGAAAAAATATTTTGTCTCCAAATATGCATGTTTTAGTGATGAAAATAAGATTTCGTCTCCAATTGTATTATTTTTAGAGACGAAAACCAAATTTCGTCACCAAATACTTAAAATCAAATAAAACAATAAGTGACGAAAATTTTATTCATCTCTAAATTTTATTTTTCGTCACAAAACAATTTCCCACCCTTGGAAAATTTGGCGGAAGATTAGGCGCCATTTTGGAGACGAATTTTTTCGTCACCATTGTAAAAAATTTTAAAGAGGAAATAATTTCGTCTCCAAATATATTATTTTTAGAGAGGAAAACCAAATTTCGACACAAAATGCTTAAAATCAACAAAAAAATAAAATTGAACCATAAATATCTCTCTCTGTCACTCCCTCACCCATATATCTCCGTCACACCGTTCGTTCATCTTTATCGCATCGGTCAACTCGCACGTCACCGGCCGGCGCTCTCTACAAGAGCTCTCTCTCTCTCTCTCTCTCGCTCCTTGTTTTCGCCTCACTCTCTCTCCCTTGCCATCTTCTCGCTTTTCTGAGCTGCCTCTTCCCTCTTCTCACTTTCCAACCTCCGTCCCCCATATTCTCTATCTCGCTATCTCCATTCTCGTCTCTCACTTTCGTAACTCGTTTTTCCCCAATTTGAACACTAATTTGTTGGATGCTTCGCTGCCTGCGTTCTCCTCACTTGGTTTTTCTCTAACCCTAACTTGGTTGCTGTCTCTCTCTCTCTAGTTGTCCCCAATTTCTAACCCTAACTTTTTCCCATAAATACAACAAAAGTAACATATGGTGACGAAAAGTAGTGAAGAAAATAAATTTCGTCTCTAAATAAGAACAATTCGTGACGAATTATAAAATTTTGTCACATATAATAAAAAATAAAAATAATAAGTGACGAAATTTATTTTCGTCAATAAATACTTCTTTTTAGGTGAAGAAAAATTATGTTTCGTCATCGAAGGTTTTCCCACTAATTTTTTTTGGTGGCGCCAAAATTTTAAAACTTTTGGGGAGAAAAAAATTTGTCACTAATTATAAAATTATTAGTAAGGAATATATTTTCGTCACCATTAATTTTACATTTAAAAAAAAAAAAACTTGATTTTAAATATTTAAAGATTAGTTGGTGAGAAATATATTTTCGTTGCTAATAATTTTTAATATTTTGAGACCTTTTAGTGAGGAAATTATTTTATCACCAATTTTGAAGGGAAAATTTTGACAAATTGGGTTGTAATGAAAAAAAATAGACTACTAATTTTTTCCTTTTTTTGTGTGTTTATCAATTTTCCTTTTATATCTCTCTCTCACTACAATAAATTGCAAATTTGGTAACTAAAAAATTTCATAAAATACCTAGATTTATTTTTTGGTGGTAATACTTTCACATTACTACCCAATTATGATTTATTTTTATTTTTTTTTCATATTTTTCTATGTCTTTACATGCACCCAAAATTAAAAGCGCCAAATTTTTTTTGATTTAGCGCCTAAATTGAATAATATCAAAATTTCAGTCCAAAATAACCATCGTGAGTTCATACTCCACCGTGAGGACGGTTCATCCACCACTGTGAGTTCATCCTCCATCGTGAGGACGGTTCGTCCTCCACACTGTGAGTTCATCCTGCACCGACATCAAGCTACAGCACCACCGTGAGTTCCAGGTCAGTTTGTTGTCTCTCTTTCTCTTTCTCTACCCCTCTCTCTCTGTTCAGGTCTCTGGGTTTCTCATTCTCTACCCTCACTCTGTCTTCGAACATGTTTGCGTAAATGGAATTCATTGTTAAGTTGAGATTAAAGTCATTCCATTCGTTACTTCTAACGTCTCCAAAACTTCTCTACTTTAAAGGGTTCTATGAACAACTTGAATGATTTTAATTTGGGAAAAAAATATAGAAAATAGAATGATTAACATGTTATGTATTCTAATTATGATATTCATATTCTACCCAATATAATCATTGAAGTGAATGAATTGTTGGTGATTCTACACACGGTAAAGTCTCATGCTTCTGATTATGGGTCTACTAGGTGTTTGATAAAATGCCACAATGGCTAATTTTTTCTTCCCCCCCCCCCCCCAATCACAAAGTTATTGTAATGATATTGACTGATAAATGACAATGATGTCCTTGTTTTCCATTTCACATCCTTGGTTCTTGTAATGAATGATAAATGATAATGATGTCCCTGCTAGACATGGTCTAAATTCATGCCAGAATTGCTAATTTGCTAAGTAATAGAAATTCCCTTTCTTTTGTTAGATCTCTTGTATTTTAATGCATTGTCTTGCATCTCCCACATGCAGTTAACTCCTCCCTTAAGAAAATTTAAGCAACATTGTAGGTAATTCTACAATGAGTTTTGTAAATTTCTTGCTAAAGGTAAGACCTTGATCACCTACCCCGCGTTGTGTTGCTGTTTATGTCTATATTTGTCCTGCTTATCTACTGCTATTGCATTATTTGTTACTTGCATCATGATAGTAAAATAGAAGAGGATGTTATTGTTATATGATGTTGATTAGAATACTGAATTTGATATTATACTTGTAATCTGTTTAGTTTGGAACTTTGGATGACTTTTTTTGAAGTACATCTCAGGAAGTTCTGAGAAGGGAAGTTAAGTTAATACAGGAACATCACCTCTTTTAAGAAGAGGATCTCTTGTCTTGATTTTTTTTCCATGGAAACCTTCACTACTAATTAAGTGGCAATACACATCACAGATTTTGAGCTCATACAAATTGAACTATAAAATTTTCACGATGTTGCTTTCCAAAAATACATGGTTCACATGATGAGTAATGTTTTTGAGTACTTTTGTCATGTGCCAAGTTTATATTTTGTACCTTTTGGATTATGGTTTGGCGACAAGTTTGCTAGAAACATTTGATCTATTTTGGTATGACAAGCTTACGTAAAGTACCTTTCAATTAAGGTGTTTTGGATATTTTGGGATTGTGTTTTTCTTCTTTTATTTAATGGTGAATAATTATATTGTCTATATTTTCTAATTAAAGTTGAATTATGTTATATAGTTGTAGAAAATGGTCAAAGGAAAAAGACAATGGCTGAAACCAGGTGATTTGAGAACTAAGAAGCTAACAGAATATGAGAAACAAAGAAATAAGTGAATCAAGAAGAACTATGAGGTAATGAACAATCTTGGAGTGAAGAATATTACAAATTCTTTGATGAGTGTGGTTCAGCCCAAATGTGCAAATGCAAAGGAAAAGGGAATTCGGGTTGATGTAGATGATGATGATGATGAGTATAATCCGTCAGAGAGTGAGAACGATAGTGATAATGAGTCATTGGGTTCCTTTTATCGCAGGGTATTATATACATTATTTTATATTTGTGTGTGAACATATTTTTTATTATTTAAATATCTTCTTCATATATCTTAAACATCATATCTTTTTTAAAATATATTTTAGCTGCGCTAAATATCTTCTTTACTATTCGATTATGTTATTTTAGGAACAAGAGATGCCATCGGGGTTACGTTTACAGCCTCATTCGTGGCCATTAACTCCCACCCCAGAAGAAGGGATGGATCCCCCAGGTCAAGAGATTGGTACCCAACCCTTACCACCTCATAATGTGTAACCTGTGCATGAGGTGATTGCATCTAGCAGTGTTAGTAAGTTTGCAAAGTTGTTTATATTCAATTTAAGGTCTAACTTGTATTTGTTTACTTATTAACTCAATTAATATTATGTCCTTACAGCATCACGTGACAGACGTGGTCGTGGTCCAACACGCGGCATACAAACCCAACGCATTGTCGAGAAAGATGGAAAGATGTTGGTTCCTGTACCTGAACAATTCCGTGCGCCAGTAGGAGATCAAGCCTCTAAGTTGGCCTCCAAGATTGGCATAGAGGTTCGAACGCAATTACTAGACTTGAGCATTTGTAGGTGGAAGAAGGTTCACGATGCTGATAAGAAATTGATAATCCAACGCTTGGAGGTAATTATTGTCAAGTAAAAGAGGCATGACACATGAAAATTGAAATTGAAACTGAAATTACATGGTAATTATTGCATAGAAATTGAAACTGAAATATAGAAGGTAATTATTGCCTTTTATATTTTTTGAAACTGAAATTGAGGTGAAAGATGGAAAGGATTAGAGAAAAATGGTGTAGCATAGGGGTTTATTCAGTTTGTTGCTCGGTTATGCTCAAGTTTTTGCTTCTTATGTGAAAGAACTACTCTCTTTGTTAGGGTGATTACAAGAACTTGCTGCTAAACAAGATATTACATGGTAGCATATCAAAGACTTCTAGTTTTGGAAAGAATTTAACGATTAGTAAGAATGCAACTATAACTATGTATTCAGTTTGCATCCTTGCGTAGTGAAACACAATAGAAAATCTAAAAATTTAACTAGTGATGCATATATTAGTAAACACTAATATAACTAGTGATGCCAACAAATAAATAGGGAAGTATTCTTGTTAGTACTAATCAAATCATGGAAACAATAGCTATGAATAGATGGAGGTCATTATATTGGCTTCAGGAAGGTGACAGACAGCAGAGGGTATTTGATTTAATTAGAATAGATGGAGGAAGGAGGCAGAGATCCTTGGTTAGCTGAATCAAGGGTGCTTGAATTGTCCAATTCAGAAACAGATGAATTAGCTAAAACAAGGGCAGTAACTCTAGCATGTTTGATGGGCCCCTTTTCACTTGATGAGTTGTGTGATGTAGTAGGCAACCTCATTTTCTGTCAACTGATAAGACTGCTGCATTTTACCAAGATTGATATTATTTTTTTAAATAAGAAAATTGCTCTCTGGGATCAAAATGTATTTTTTTTGGTGTTCTACACATTGCTCTTTTCTGCTCCTTTTCTCAGTTGGTGGTTGCATCTTTTGGGCTTGATGTGAACACTCCAATCCTTACTCTCTTTGTTTCATCAAATCTTTTTGAAAAATTCCAAGCTTATTCTAAAAATTTGTTTCTAATACTTGCTCTTTTTAAAATTTCATCAAATTTGAATAAAAATGCGACTCTTGGAAATTTGGTGAAGGATTTGGTTCATCCTTGATTTGGTGAAAATGATTTGATACAAGTTTGATGAAATGATTTGAATTTGATGAAAGAATTGGTGAAGGATTGGAGATGCTCTTGGTACTCTGTTATTACTTTGCCCACATGCATTAGAATGTTAGACTAGTTTTTTTATGTTTGTTT
Source organism: Camellia granthamiana (assembly GCA_036172215.1). Lineage (NCBI taxonomy): Eukaryota > Viridiplantae > Streptophyta > Magnoliopsida > Ericales > Theaceae > Camellia > Camellia granthamiana. Next base: position 28,833,762 of record CM069905.1, on the reverse strand, counting down.
TGGATTGTGTGATGTATTTGACCCTTATGAACTGCCCATTCCTTCTTGTTCAAAAGAGAAAATAATGTATGTCTTTGTTTTCGCCCTGATGTTGTGTGAGCCTTTTAGATGAGGAATAGTTAAGGTCCTTTGCAGCTCTGCCTTTCTAAAGTTGAAACTAATCCTTTTAGTCTGTGTTGTGGGATTGATACTTGTAGAACTGCTTTTGGGGTATTTCCTTATGTGTGATTACAAATACCCACCTTTTTGTTTGTTTGTTCAATAGGTGTAAAAGTAGTTGTGTTATTAATTGTATGTCTAATAACAATTATGGACAACATCAATAATATTTAGCAGTTCAAAGTAAAAATTTCATGTGTTTATTGTTTACTTGGGGGAATCATACTTGCAAGAGTTAACTTGCTAATTAATCATTCGTAAGTTTTATCATCTTGTGGTTTCCACAACAAAGAAGGATAGTGATGGACATATTCTGTTTGCAAAGCTAGATCGTATTTTGGTCAATGAGGCTCGGCTTAGCATCTTGACCGAGTCACAGACATTTTTTGCTCCTCCTGGTATTTCAGATCACAGTCCTGGAATTGTTATGGTTAGGCCTGAAGCAAAACATGATCGTATGCCTTTCAATTTTTTTAATTTTTAGTCCTATGTACCAACTTGTCTCTAAGCTCAAATCTCTTAAAGCAGTTCTTAAATCTTTTAAAAAGACTCACTATAGTAATACCTCAGTTAGAGTTGCTGAAGCAAAGTTCAGTTAGAAAAGCTCCAAATTGATGTTCAATCTAATCCTGATCATGTTGCTGCTATATTGCTTCTGAAAAGACTGCCTTTGCTGCATATGTTGATCTTCTTCTTGCTGAGGAATATTTTTATAAACAAAAGGCCAAGGGATAATGGTATAACATTTGGGCATTAGAATGCATCCTAATTTCATAAGAAGCTGAAAATTGACAGAGCTAAGAACAAGATCCTCTCTCTATAAATGACTCTGATGGTAATAGGCATGAAAAGTATGATGAATATTACTTCTCATTTCAAAAATATGCTTGTTCTTCGGTTGATTGTCCTAGGGATGGGGAAGCCAAAGTTGCTGAGCTTATTCAACCTTGTTTATCTGAATCTCATCTCCCTTTGCTTATTTCTTCTGTTTCTGAGGTTGAAATTAAATCTGTTGTTTTTGGGCCTTGCGATAACAAAGCCCCTAGTCCTGATGGGTATTCTGCTTACTTTTTGTAAGAGCTCTTGGCATATTAAAAGTTCTCAGTTGGTGGTTGCATCAAATAGTTCAAGTAGCTATGAAGGCATGAATTGGAAACTGACAATTCATCAACATCAATAATCAATGGAAGTCTATTATTGTCATTTAAATTCATGCCTTCATAGGTATTAGAGTGAAGTTTTGTTCTGGCCTTTGATAAAAAAAAGTGTTGCATCTAAATTTTACTATTTTGTATTTTGATGTTTCTTTTTTTCATTTAATTTACGAATGAAAACAAAACATAGATGTGGATCAAAATCAATCCCGGTTAGGGTGCACAGCTCGGTGTGTTTTGCTATTTTATTTTATCAGATTAGTAGGCTTTGTTATTTAAATATTTGAAACAATATTCAAAAGCAAATGAATCAGATAATTGCAAATGGAGAAGTTCCTGATTTGGCAGAGTCTTACAAGTCCATCCACTATAATTCGAACACACATGAATGGATTTCGTCGGAGAGCCAAGCTAATTATGTATGTATAAGGCAATGCATATTAATTTTGATAAAATTATTTATTTGCTTTGTAGGGTAGAATAACTAATAATTGTTTGATTTATTTTAAATTAACAGGACAACATGATACAGATGCAAGCCGAACACCTCTCGCAGACTGGTGTGATCCCTTTAAGCCTAGAGGAGTTGTCAGTTAAGGTGCTTAAGCCAAGGTTAGGTTATGTGAAAGGACTCGGCTTGAGGCCTTCTTCTTCTATGAAGACTACTGTTGCACCTGCTGCAAATAGTGACTATGTTCAACGCCTTGAGATGCAAATAGCATAGCAAAATGAACAAATTGCAAGGTTTCAAAGTCAGAGAAGAAACAAAGCAAGAAGATACAAAGTATCATAGAGTGTTTGACGCAGAAAGGTATCACGGGAAATTTTGAGAGTGGGGAAAGTTCAGATTCTGATGGACAAGCTTCTTGGTTAGTATATTATGTTTATATGTTAATTTAGTAGAACATTTCTTCTTCAACTAGGGTAGAATAAAAAACTACTATTGACATTTAGGCACAAGGTCCCGGGAAAATAGTGAAGTATGCATCTAAAGGCCCGAAAAACATCACAAACACCTTGAGATTATTAGAAATTGTCATGAACACTTTGGGAGGAATCAACATAAGTTGTGAAAACTTACAGAACAATTATAGGACTCTCGGTTGGAAAACATTTAGGCTTGAAAATAGGCCGTTAGGGAGTAAAATCTTGAAATAGTCGTTAAAAGGCCAAGAAATATCATGAACACCTTGGGAGGAACTAATGTAAGTTGTAAAAATTTACAGAACAAGCACGGTAAAATTTGGATTAAAATTTACTTTGAAATTTTTATTTTTCTCTTCTACGTTGCATATTAACATATTTAGTGAATGGTTACCTTAACCTTTTGTTGTTGTTTTTTTTTTTTATTTTTTCTTTTTTAAATGGCAGATTGGAGATGAACGAATTTGGTAACCTGCATAGCAAGAGTTTTTTGTTGATATTACCAGACACATCCATCACAGTGTAGTTGTACTTTTTGTTGATATTACCAAACATGTATTTTGACTATGTTGTTGTGAGTTATGATTATATTGTGATGGATCTTATCTTTTTGTTGATATTTTATTGAATAGATTAAAATGAACAGGTTTTTGTTGATATTACCAAATGAATAGGTTTTTGTAAGGATTTGTAATGGATATTATATTCAGCAGGTTATTAAAATGCACAAGTTATTTTGATTGTGTTGTAGTTTTTGATTTTACTAAAATAGATGTTATAGTTTGGATGTTATATATTAATTTCTTGATACTGTGAGACAGGTATTTTGCTTGGGTTGTTTTATGATAATGAACAGTTTAATTTTATATTGATTTTTATTAAATATTTTATTTAATAGATTATCAAAATGTACAGGTATTGTTTATTGAAAAAAATATATAAATTGCAAATATAACCCTCTCCTCTATTTTTAAAATTTATTTATTATTGATGACGAAAAAAAATTGACAGCAAAACTTTCTAATCTCAACAAATAATTTTGTCACACATATTCACTATTTCATCACTAATTAAAATATTTGTTGACAAAGTTTTCGTCACTGAAGGGTCTTTTTTTTTCCATCTTTTGGTGACAATATTTTCGTTACTAAAAATTTTATCACTATTTTTAATGACAAAATATTTTGTCACCCAAAACAAATATAATAAAATTTTATTTAATTCTAGTGATGAAATGGACGTTATAGGTGACAAAATATTTTATATTTAGTGACGAAATATTTCGTCACCAAATACCAATAATAGGTGACAATAAATTTTCGTCATCAGGTACTTTTAGTGACAACGAATTGATGACGAACATGGTGACGAAATTATTTCATCACGGATCAATTTGGTGACGAAAATTTCACTATTGGAGACAAAGTGATTTTGTCATTAAAGTACCATTTTGTTGTATTTAAATCCACATAAATTTAGTGCCATTGTCATCATATGGTATGATGTAATTGGTGGAAACTAAGTGGAATTCATCATCAATTCATGGAAAATTATTAATCACTTTTAAATTAGTATAAATTATAAATATATTTTTTAAGATTGGCTTAAAATACAAATTAATTTTTATAATTTTAAGAATTATATCTCGGCTTTTCAAATTTTTAATCGCATAACAAATGACTAATTTTATTAATAAATTATTGAGTCAATTAACAATTTTAATGATATTAGAAACATATTTTAATTAATACTTTGATAACTTTACTGTTGTATAGGATAATAGTTAACTTTCTAGTTGACCGGCCGGTCGTCCTGCCGGACGTCTTGCCCTTTTGATGCAAGCTACAATGCAACCCGTTGGACGAACTCGTATCAGATTGAGCAAATCAACTTTTTTTTCATCAGATTTGATGAAAAAAATAGTTTAACGTTGGAGATGCTCTAAGTGGCTTGAATATATGCCAACTTATGATTCAAATTTTCTATGGTAAGGAATTGTATTTTGTTTACTTACCATTAAAACGAATTTGTACAAGTAATTGATGTATATCCTTGCATCCTTAGGGAAAAAGATGAGCTATTATTATTGTTGTTTTTGGGACAATTAACAACCAATAAATAATTTTTAATGATAATTTTGAGAAATATTATGTATCCCAAATATTTTACTAAATATTCTACCAAACCTCTCACATGAGGTGAGACTTACACAAATTCACATGTGTATGGGTCCTACACCCACGTGAGAGGTTTGATAGAATATTTAAAATTCCTAACATAACTCGATAATTTTAAAACATTAACAATCATTTAATGCATTTATGCCTTCATAGGTAAGCAACACTAATCAAGATTTGTTTGGTAAGAGAAATTAAATGACATGACCCCCCAACCCCACTCACAAAAAAACTGCATTAAAATTTTTACAGAATCAAATACAACTTTTTTTTATTTTTGGAACAAAACTATAAAAAAAAAGGGGTATCTATAATAATCAAACATTGATGACATTCTTTTATCATTTTTTTTTTCAGTTTTCTATAATAAACAAATAAGAGACTAAATTTGTTTAAATTAAATATTTTAATAATTTAATAGATTCAATCGATATGCTTTCATTGGTATATATACCTTCACAAGTAATCAATGATAATCAGGATTTGTTTGGTAAGAAGAATTAAATGACATGAAATCACCCTAACCCTAACCCCACACACAAGAAATTAAATGACATGACCCCCCAACCCCACTCACAAAAAAACTGCATTAAAATTTTTACAAAATCAAATACAATTTTTTTTTTTTTTTTTTGGGAACAAAACTAAAAAAAAAGGGGGTGTCTATAATAATTAAACATTGATGACATTCTTCTATCAATTTTTTTTTTCTTTTCACTTTTCTATAATAAGCAAATAAGAGACTAAATATATTTAAATTAAATATTTTAATAATTTAATAGATTCAATCGATATGCTTTCATTGGTATATATACCTTCACAGGTAAGCAATGATAATCAGGATTTGTTTGGTAAAAAGAATTAAATGACATGAAATCACCCTAACCCTAACCTAACCTCACACACAAGAAAAGTCGCGTTAAAATTTTTATAGAATTGAATACAAATTTACTTTTTTTTTTTTGGAAACAAAACTTTTAAAAAAAAATGATATCTATAATAATTAAACATTGATGACATTCTTCCATCATTTCTCCTTTTTTTTTTTTTTTTTTTTTCCAGTTTTGTATAGTAGACAAATAAGAGACTAAAAATATGTTTGAATTAAATATTTTAATAACTTAATAGATTCAATCGATAATTTAAGAATTAAATAGATTTTGATTTATATACTTTAAGAATTGAGTAGATTCAATTGATAGTTTAAAGACTAAATAAATAATTTGACGATAATTTATGAGTAAAAAGTGTAATAAACCCGCAAAACACCCAAGAGAAGGAGCATATAGTGTGTAACGCTTATTGGAGCCTAATCCCATTAGAGCAACTCTACCATAAGAGACAAAATGGACATATTAAGCATTTTTGCTAGTAAATAGACTTTAGAAGTGATAATTCGTCTATTTTTATTTTAACACTTCACATGTAGTTAACGTCCAATGTTAGGTAAAAAATGCCTTCCTGCCATTGTGTAATGCTTATTAGAGTCTTAATCCCATTAGAGCAACTCTACCATAAGAGGCAAAATGGACATATTAAGCATTTTTGCTAGTAAATAGACTTTTTATCGGAAGTGATAATTTGTCTATTTTTATTTCAACACTTCATATGTAGTTAATGTCTAATGCTAGGTAAAAATGTCTTCTTGCCATTGTGTTGCTCGCTCCATCTCTGTTTCTAATATGTTCCAACCCATTAATCTTTGTTTATTTTATATATTTTATAAATGGAGATTGACAATCTCATGTGATAAGAAATTTTTACAATGTCCCTTCAAGTTTTATCCAAAGTTACTCATTTAAAAATAAAAAATAAAAAATGTTATTGTTGTGCAAATGTCATATCAAAGTGCTTATGTGACGTGCCACTAATTAAAATAAATACTAGATAAAGTGATTAGGCAAAATACAGAGTCTACCTATCTTTATGTGCTTTGGAATCATGATGTAAAATTGATTAAACAACTGTTTCATGGCATTTTATTGATTTATATAATTTACATAAATTATAAGTCCACTTTTATAACATTTATATTATAAAAAAGAAACAACAAAAAACAAAACAAAATGTTGTCTATGTCTATATAAAATTAATGCCACTTGTTCACCATTAAAAAAAAATTAAAAATAATATTAAAGCCAATAAAGTTGGGGTTATTATGTAATATGTAAATGATTTGGGTAACCTTCCAATTTCTTTTGATGACTAATTATTCAATTTGACATTGAATGCAAAGCATTGTTTTATGGTAAATGTTAACCAGTATGATTAAGACATTGTTGAGGATCGGAATTGAAGTAAGAATTAACTTGAAAATAGGTGCAAAAGTTAAAAAGTGCTTTAATTAAAATAAATAAATAAATAAATATCAAATTCAACAAAGTTATTTTAAATTTAATAAAATATACATAGTATTCTACTCTTAAATAGTTCATATTCTTCAGTAATATGAAATTCCCTTAAGCTGATGTGGCAATTTTTCGAAACTTTTCAAGCACCATAGCTTAATTACTTGTCAACACATATCAGCCACTATTAATTCTAGGTACCAAGAAAACTTGATTAGAATTTTACCACAAAAATAAAATGGATGGTTTAGATTTAAAATTAGTATTTTGTAAGGGGAAATTATTCAATAATTTGGGAGTACCATGTGTCCATACTTCCTAACCAATTATCATTCAATATGTCCCGTTATGTTCCTCAATCACTCAACATAATACCCCACCTATTCACCTTATCCACCAATCATAATGCTATGGAGTACCATGTGTCTATACTCCCGGATTACTGAATAATTACCCATTCTGTAAGTCATACGGAATAAATCTTGTCTACATATTTCAAATCAGGACAATAATAATAAATAATTTTTCTAGGTCCGTATAACCAGCCACATGACACAAGTAGAAAACATACAATCCTAAAACCTCAACCAAATGGTTATCAATGTACTTGTACATTACATATGCCTTCTAAGTTACCAAAATGGTTGACCTTCTAAAATAAATCCAAGTTTTTAGGGGGTTAAATGACACTAATCATGTCCCTTGCCGGTGCTAACTATTTTACAACAATTCATCCATTCTCATTCCCACCCATGATCTAGGTTGAGTTGCTCAACCCAGATCATGGGTGGGAATGAGAATGGATGGCATGGTTCATCCGCATGACACTAAATTAGATAAAACCGCGTTAAATGCTCAAAACCAAGGAATCCACTAACGAGGCTGATCAGGAGTGTCTTTTTTAGGAGTCAAGGTTATTCTTTCGGCATTAACAACAGCCCACTTGCTAAAATCAGGAGACGAAACAAGTTCCTCAAGTGCTTTCTTGGTGGAGTCCTTGGTGAATTTTTCCCACTCATCCTTTGAGAATTTTCTGCGTTCAGGGGTCTTATGGAAGCAAGAATAGTGAGTCTCTGAATCCGACAGTTGACTTGGTGGTGTCCTGATTAAGCCTGAGGGATTCATAGCAAATGTGAAAAAGTAAGCCAAACAAATTCTTGAACTCATAAGACGAATCACAGACAAGAAGCATACATTGGATGAGACTATCGGAAGTAGCCTTTGTGAAATGTCTGGATCTTGGCGTCAGGAAGTCAAAGTTGTCGGGCTTCCAAATATTGTGTACATATTCATCATAAGAATCTTTCGAAGGCAATGAACCTGGAATCTGATATCTGTGACTGTGCTTGATTGTTCTGCGTAAATTCCTACACACAGTAATCCAAAAATTTCTTTTGATCTCACAACCATGACAACCTTATTGTAAATATTAGTTCCGTTACTGCTCTTCTATGTATTCTAGATCAAATTGAGGCCGATGCCTACAGGGCTATCTTAAATCGACTCGGATACAAGTGTCAAGTAGGGGTGCAAGTGCAGTCTAGATGTCAGACCTATCAAATCTTAAATTTAGGGTATATGGACTCAATAAAAAATGCTCGTATTTTTATATTTTTAATAATCTATTATTTGATATAAAATGGAATTATATGTAACATGTTGTGTTGAAATTGCATTTTACTCTTTTTATAACAATTATACAATAATATATACATGTAATAGTGTTAAATACAAATATATAAAAAGTGTTTGATTAATAGTATGAGACACATATCCAACTGTCAGGTTTCGACACATATATTTGATTTATTTTGAAAAATCTAGGTAAACTATAGCTCTCTCTTCTAATTTAATGAAGCCTTTATTTAACCCACCAAGTAATAACATTAATATATCTATGGTACTTTATTCAGGAGCTAGAGGCAAATTTGGTAATGGATGATTGGATGGGACAATTACGCTCTGTAAGGAGACTTACTTGTACAAGTGACGTATAAATCTTGTTCTGGTAATTCTAAACAGCAATGACACCACTACTCCACACAACAATGCCTCTGCTGCGGTCATTAAAGGGTCCACGGAACTCTAGAAAGGAAAACAAACCTATCAAAATTGCGGTCTTTCATACAGAAAATGAGATTATCCAGGACATTTGAAGGGAAACAAATAAAAGATGTTAATTCTGATGGATGGAACAAGACCAAACAAACTTCCAAAATTGGAAAAAGGACAATAAAAATTATGAGAGAGATGGAACCTGAAGAATCATAACAGAAGCAATAACCCGGATGGACCGTTTGCGAACGACCCAGAAACCCAACCCAGCTCCTCCTAGGACAAGAAAAACCAACAGAAACATTGCCAGCTGCAGTATACAAGCACTGCATCAGTTAGAACTAGAGTTCTTGGAATATAAATTACTTAATAAGTGCAGAAAATTGTCCATGACACCAGATATGCATAAAGCAGTAACAAGTAGTACACCCTTTTTTTGCGTGAACCAAAAAAGGGAAAAAATTACAAAGCTGGATAGAGAAAACAAAAGATTTGAAGGAGGTAGGAAATCTAAAGGAATACTAAGTACTTAAATAAATACAGAAAATTTCCAAATTCTTTCAAGTTTTTAGGGTAGTGTTCCCCATATGTATAATTATAAATGATTGGTCCTTGTAAAATTCTAGAAATATTCATCCAGCTTGTCAAGAAAATCAAGGTTTATAAATCAATCTCTGCTTGTTAGAAGAGGTGTAGGCATACATACAGACCTTACATACAGACCTCTTCTAACAAGCAGAGATTGATTTATAAATTATAGTGTGATGCTGCTCATATTAAGCCAAAGATCTCTTTATAGAGTGTAGGCATACATACAGACCTTACATACAAGATTATACATGTCTTCGCTGATTCCCATCTCTGTAAGAACTGAACGCAATAATCTTGGCAAGTAGCGGAGGAGAAAAGAACCCAACCCAACCTGAACAAAACGACAGTCAGACAAATCTCTCCAACCTATCATACATTAATAAAGAAGGCAAACTGATGTAAGATGAATACTCACAATAGATGAGTACACAAAAATTGCAACCGAATTCTTTCGACCTGTTGGGAGAAGCTTCATCCCCTGTCAATAATGCATAACATGTATAAGAAAGAAAGAATAAAGAAACATATTCATGTGTAAGAATCTACAGGTATAAGATCCTAGAGATGACAGGTTTAGGACAGTGACACGCTGATGTTGATGACTACATGTGACCCCTTGCCAATGGTAGAAGTTGATAGAGTGGTTCCATGAGCTTAAGGCACCAAGAGGATCTACAGGTATAAGATCCTTGATTGCAAGCAGGGCCTGATGGTCTGTCTCATTTGTGGGGATGAAACTAGGGGTGCCTAAGGGAGTGACAATCAATACAAGAGAGTACATGAAAAAGAAAATGAAACAAAGTATACATGTATTTAGTAGCCAACTGAGAGAAGTGTTTGTTTGCTCCATTTGGTGTCAAAATAAAAAACGATTGGGGATGAAGCTGATGAGCTAGGTAGGTATGTATATATAGTGAGTTTTTGGACTACAAACGGAATATAATGAAGTACAATTAATCAGTAATTTTAACATAAATTATAATTATAGATAAATAGATACTATAATAAATTTAGATTTTAAGGACAAATAATTATGATTAAAATCACTTTTTAAGAACCAAATATTTTAATGGCGAAAATTTTCCATTTTTCTTTCTTTTTATTTCATAAAGTTTTTTTTTTTTTTTGATCCAAACACAACTTAAAATCTAATGACCCTATGGCTGTTATATGAATAGAATTCCCATCTACTCTGAATTTTTGTGTGATGGAAATTTAACTATAGCAATTTTTTCTTTTTTCTTTTTCTTTTTTCTTTTTTTTTTTGAACAGAGAAATTACAAGAACAAAACAGAACAAAACTAACAATCCCCAAACAAAATTGCTAGAGATGGAGCTGCTCATGGAGGGAAGCATGGGCACCCAGTCAGCCACTGTGTTTGCTGACCTTGGCTTCAATGAGAAGACAAAATTCCCTTGAGCAGCAGTACTCTTGATGTCACAAAAGATTGCCCCACACAATCCCAAGGAGGAACTGTCTCAACCATATTCTAGTGCTAGAGTGCCGAACTCTAGCAAGTTGAGCACTAGAATCTGAATCACAATTAAGAAAGCTATGAATCTCATAGTATTTTGGATTTATCTCAAATGAGAGTTATGTAGGTGAAATTAAATTTGTGTAGTATGAGATTCATGTGTAAGAATAAATCTAAATCAGAAAATAATAATTTTAAATAATTTCGGGATTATTAAGTTTAATTTGTAGTATACCATTAAGAATTCAATTGTATAATGAGAAAATATCAATTCAGTAGAAATTTTATAAAATAATCTCAATTTGATGGAAAAGTTTATAGATTTATTTATTAATGTAACAAAGTTTTTCATTGAGGTTCTGTTTATTTCGATGTAAAATATTTTACAAAAAAATTTTTTTTTTTTTTGTTTTTCGGCTTAGAGAATTTTAATTTAATAAAGTGTAATTTATGACTTTTTAGTGAACTAGTATATTTATTTGAAAAAGGTTAAATGTGTTGAAATGATAGTGAGTGAGAGTTAACTTTACAAAAATTGACTTACGAATTTTTTAAAAATAAGTCATTTTTGAAAAAATTATACAAAAATATTTTTCTTCAAAATTATTTTACTTACTTTTTGTTTAACTAAATAACAAAAAATAAATAAAACATTTTTGACAAATGTTGATAGCACACAGATTCTGTGTTCTAAAACCTTGCTTACTTTGCCTAATCCCCTTTTTTGTTCTCCATGATCCTTCATATCTGGGAATGGCATAATACAAGAGTATCGAAGTTATTTCATCAAATTGTTTTTTAACCAAAATTCGTGATTAGCAGATTAGGGCATAAGCATCATTGCCTACTTCCATTGGAGGCAAACTAATGGAGGGGAAGTATTTGATAATTTTAAGATGCATAAAAGAACAGGGCAATTTCTAAAATGAAAGGCGAGATGCCTACAGTTTTCTGAAGTCTCAAGAGAGGTGATTAAAATTCCCATGAATTTAAATAGATGATGGACTGTTAGGGAATATGACTACGAAATAGAGATGAAAATCATAATATAAATGAATAGAAATTTGCAAAAAATGAAAAAAAAGGAGAAAAAAAGTGATCAACCTGAAAAAGGACCACCAATGTCACAAGGATGATCCAAACGGCCATCGCACTGCTATAGTAGAAGACTAAAGAGTTGCTCAGAGAAGAGGCCTGCGAAAATGATAACTGAGTTGCGAAAATGATGAAAACTATGAATTAGGTAGACCTTGTATTTATAATGAAACAATATTACAAAATAGGAAACGAACAAAATAGAAAACCAAGATGAAAAGGTATTAAATATTACTATTATAATTATACACTACCATAATTACAATATTAGTATTTCTTAATTTCAACACTACCATAATTATAATATTACTATTTCAACACTACCATAATTAAAATTCTGAAGGAAGGGGGGTTACTGATATTTTAGAGAAGGTGACAACGTGATTTCAATGTTATGGAAGGGTGTCAGTACAATTTACCCTAAAAATAATTGTATCAAGCTTGACACTTATTGCCTAACAATGCATATGTATAAGATATAATGAATAGAAATAAAAAAACTAAATGCAACTCTCATAAAGAGAAAAAAATATTCAATTTCATGTCTAGTAAAGATTGACTGCTATAACTCTTGAATAAGAATGTACAATAGTGACCAACTCAAGTAATCAGTTGATTGGGTAGGAAAAATGAAAATGAAAGCATTGCTAAAGAAAATTCTTAAGACTTGTTTGGACTATATTGGTTGGATTTGTTCGGACTAACTTTGGGTTTTATTTCTTTACACTTGTTTGGACTATGTCAAGTTTTATTTCTTTAGACTTGTTTGGACTATGTCAAATTTATTCTTTGAGTCCCTGGCGATGTACAAGAGAGGTGTTCACATGATTGGCTTTACCATTTTTTTTATTTTTCTCCCTGCAATTCTTTTTTGGCTTTGCACCAACGATCTAATGTTCACATAAAAAAAAATTTTAAAATCCCTCCACAATATTTATTTGCATTCAAATTTTAGCATATGGTCCAACAACAATAGGTTAATAACGTCCTTCTGAACAACAATAGGGACCTAATTCAAATTAAAATATCGGCACAATTACCCCAACCAAAAAAAAAAAAAAACGGAATTTAAAATTATATAAATAGGTACCCAATTAAATGGGTCAAGTAGGTAATACAAATTATTCATGATGGGCCCAACACTTGGCAAATTGTTGTTCGGGACTTAATTCAAATTAAAATAAATAAATAGGGACATAATTAGATGGATCAAGTACATGATATAAATTATTTGTTAATTAAAAGTTGACGGATTAAAGTGAAATTTTTGTGAAAGTGGAAGAACTAAAATGAAATTTTAATAAATGTGGATGAAAATGAGATTTAAAAAAAAACGTCACATATGTTTCAGATGACAAGTTGTGTCAATTTTGTTATGACAACCAGTGGCAGACCTGGAGGATGCCATGCCCCTGCCAGATTTTGGAAAATTACACAATTATCTCAATTTTTGAAAGTATTTGTAAAATATATCATAGAATTGCCTCTTAATTTTTTTAAAAAATCATTTTACTAACTTTGTATTTCATTAATTTTTCACAATGTATAATAAAATGATCTCCATCTATTTTGTATGCTACTTAAATAGCATCAATATGATGTACTCAGTTTTATTTATACAATAAGTGCATGTCACTTTTTTTAATTTTTAATTTAGATAAAAAAAAAAACTGCACATACATTTATTTACTAGATATTATTAACTAATAAAATGGCGTCATTAACAATTTACGGCATTAGAAAAGAATTTTTTTTTTTAAAATAAAAACTTGTTAAATGTATTTATTTTTTTCTCATAAGTAATTTTTTTACAACCTTTATGTAAAATTATTTTCTATAAATAATGTACCAAAATTATTTTTTTTAGGCAATCATCTCGTCCGCGGTTCGGTTTGGGCGGTTTGGTTTGGGACGGTTTACGGTTCGGTTTGGACCCGCCCGCATCTATGCGGTTTGGGGAAAAGTCAACCCGCAACCGCCCGCAATGCGGTTTGCGGTTTGTGCGGATAGGGTTCGCGGACGTGCGGGCAGGGTTCGCGGATGTGCGGGCGGTTTGCGGATTGAACTTTTTTTTCAAAAATTTATTTTTAAACCTTTTTTTTCTCTCATTTTTGAACAGATTCAGATTTCAGATTTAATAAAATTAACATACACAATTAATAACATACAAAATTAACAGAGTTTGTGCTGAAAGTTCATATTTTCACACACAGCTACTAACAAATTCATTTTCCCAGAAATGGTAACAGGGCACTCGATAGAGTAAGTATTAACAGACAAGTGCAGATATAAACAAATTCAACTAAGTATAGATATAACAGACAAGTATTAACAGGGTAAGTATTATTAACAAATTCATTTCAAGTACAGATATAAAAAAATAAAGATTTATCCAATGCAACAGTTCCACTCGATAGAGCAAGTATAACAGACAAAATGGAAAGGAAAACAAAAATATGAAAATACATAAAGCATTCAAAATTCAAAACCCAAAACTGACTCTGCCTGGTTGCCGAGAAACCAAAGGAAAAGGAAAGAAAAAGAAAAAAGGGGAAATGGACAACCCACATTACGCATTCTTTTTCAGTTACCAAAACCCAAACAAAACATCAACTCATCATTACCAAATAACTAAATAAATAACCAACCAACTACTAATCAATTTGTTTTTTCTTTCTTACATTTTCTTCATTTCTTAATGGCATTTCAATATCCCAGAATCATTTTCCGTTTTCTTTATTTTTTTTTTCTCGGCAACCAAACACAGATTCAACAAATTCCTTAAGAACAAACACACATCAGAGAGTGATCGGTGCAGAATAAACAGATCAGATCAGATTCCAAAACAAAACAAACACACAGAGAGAGACTGATGAGATAAGAGAGGGAGGGAGACAGATCAGATCAGACAGATATCTGATATATATATATATATATATGTATGTATATATATGTATATAGAACAAAAAAAAATCAACGATCGGGGCGAGAGAGAGAGACAGAGATTGAGAGAGAGTTTACCTGTGAGTAGATCGGCGGTGCGATGATCGGTGCGATGAGATGAACAACGAGAGAGTGAGAGAGTGATCGATCGGTGTATGAAGATGAACAAGAACAACCAACGAGAGAAGAGAGAAGAGAGAAGAGAGTGAGAGAGAGACAGTGAGACAGTGATGAGATGAGTATGTATGAGGCTGAGAGAGTGAGGGACACGGTTTAGGGTTTTTTGTTTTGTTTGTAATAGATTAGATGAGATGGGTGGGTGAGATGGTGAGAGATGGACGGTTAGACTTGAAAGGGGGGAAGGAAAAATAATTAATTAATTAATTTAATGCGGGCGGATTGGGCGGGCGCGGTTCAAACCCGCAATCCGCTCACAATCTGAAATTTATATAAAATCTAACCCGCACCCTATCCTAATGTGTTTGCGAAACCGCCTACGCGCGTGCGGTTCGGTTCGGGTAGGGTGGTTTAGGCAGGTCAGATAACCCTATGCCCCGCCCTCCCTACACATAATTTCTATTTTTGCCCCGATGACAAGGCACATGAGGACCAGAGTCACGTGCCCCCCAAAAAAAACAAAAAATTCAATTTAATCCTTTCAATTATATTTTTAAAATTTATATCCTTTTCACCATTTTTTTCAAAAAAAAAAATATATATTTAATTTGTCATTTTAAATGTTTAATTATGCTATTTTTTTTTATAAATTTTATATTAGAGAAATACTATGTGTCACCGATTTTTTTGTCCATTTTATATCACCTCTTATATGAACATTTATAATTAGTTCATTTGTTTAGAGATAATTATTACACAATCAATAGCAACTAATAATATATTACCATGTAATATAATGATTCAAAATTACCAAAAAAAACAAGTGATATATAGCAATCTCTTTGTATTATTTGTTCACATTCTCTCTCATTTTTTTTCTTTTATTCCTATCTATATCTCTTTTTGTGTATATAACTTGATATAATTTTGTTTTCATATTTTATGAAGCATGTGATTATTTTTTGAAACATGTGATCATTGTACATAAAAAATAAATAAATAAATGATTATCATCAGCTAGTTCGAGCTTATATCAAAATTTAACTTTTGCATTCCAATAATTTTTATTCTTACCACAAAATTGAGTTAAGTTGGATTGTGATTTTTGTTAAGATTTCAACTCAATAGTGTCCCTGTGCCAAAATTCTGGCTTCACCATTGGAATTTAGATGGACGAAAAGCTGATATTGAAATTTGATCGAAAATATAAAGTTAACTGTTATAATTGAAATTAAAAAATCGAAATAAAATTTTCGTAAAAGTTCAATAGTGCTAAATGAAATTTTACCCAATTATAGATTGGTACTTCTCAAAACACTTGCAAATTTTAAGTAGGCCCCATCCTAGTGCTGATAAGGTTAATGAAGACTTGTAAATGTTTGGTATATATATAAAGGATTGGCTTCCATTCGGTCCGTGATCAAACTGAAGGGTGTTATTAGGTTTGTGGGGTTCACTAAGGGTCTCATTTTGATAATCTAAATTGTTTAATTTGTAGAATTCGTCGAGTATTATAAGCCTGTAAAAAATCACGTTAATCGAATATCGATAGCTATTTCATTGGATTAGATTTCTGTCTACCGTTTATTTTTTCACCATCCATTTTTTTTATACAAACCTAATTTGATCATGTAGTTATCAATATCCGATCAATGTGATTTTTTACAAGCATATAGTACTCGATGCGTTCTACATATTGAACAGTTCGGATTATCGAAACGTGATCCATAGTAGGCCTCCACGGACCCAACAGTACCCTTCAGTCTAATCATGGACTGGAAGGAAGCCAATCCCTCCCGTCCGTGATCGGACATAATTGACTGTAATGGGTATAATTATAAATTTGTTAAATTTTTTTTGCAATTAACGTATGAAATTATATAAAAGGACTAGATAATATATGATTCGCATAGAGAAATTTTAACCAAAATTGATAGTCTTACCTAAGATGGACTAAAAATATTTGAATAAATCATAATATCAATTGAAAATGAATGTGCTAAAAAACTTGAATATAATTAGTAATTTTTTATATCTCAAAAAGCAAGAAAAAATCAATTTTAAATAAAACATTTAGAACATAAAAAAGATGAGTGGTTTCTTAAGTTTGAATCTGCACTCTACATGCTCTTAATTTTATTTTATTTTTTGTTTACTTTTCAAAATACTTTTCCAAATGTATAATTTTTCTTAAGTTCCATATGAAAATTATATTACGAAATAAATAAATAAATAAAATTATTCCTGTGCAAGTTCCACTTGATAGAGTAGATGTCAATTTCCTCCATTCATTGGTAGCAAATTAGAGCAATTAAGATATTCTTAGAACTCATTTGGGAACTTAATTTTTTTAGTGGGTTTTTAAATTTTTAGTTTTTTTTATGAGGCGAAAAAGAATGTGTTTGAGAATGATTATTTTTAATTGAATAAATAATTGTGAGAAAAAAAATAATTAATTGATGTATACGATATCACCCTTTGTTGTTGGGGTTGAATTTTTGGCTTTTTGGTGACGACCCCTTAAATAACACAATAAACTACGAACAAAAAAAAAAAACAAATTATATCAATAATTCCTACATTTTGATCTTTATATTATTTTGGTGTCTATTATTTTAATTAACTCAATTTTCACCCTTAATCTTAAATTTTGTTTCAATTTGGTTTGATTGATAATGCTAATTAGGGTTTTTGAAAGAAAATTGTTGCTAAGTTTGCTCAGATTAACTCACTAAGTTGAACAATTTACAATTTTCCTATAAAAGCATGACACATGATAGGCTTATGTGTGTATTTTTTATTTAAAAAATAATCAAAATTAAAATAAATTAGATCAAATTTAGACAAAATTATAAATTTTGAATTAAAATCAAGTCAATTAAAATTACAGAAAATAAAATAATATGATAACCAAAATGTAGAGATTACCCGTGTAATTTAACACCCCCCCCCCCCAACACACACACACACACAAAATAAAAAATTGGAGGAGGTCCCTAGCCTTTGGCTCTATAAATATATATATATATATTTTTGTGGACAAACACAGCATAGAAATTCCATTAATTTGCAAAATATTGTCTTACAGTAGTTGCAAGGTAATGAGCAGATTGGACATCTCTCTCTACCTTTTCTAATACAACATATTCAAAATGTTTACTACTGAACAAAATATCACTTAAAATAGATTGAAGCTGCCAGTCATTGTGTTGATCATAATTCTGTAGAAGCTGTACCAAGACCAGGCAATCTGTTTGCAAAAGAAGACTCTTTATACCCTGCTTGTATGCCCAATGCAGGGCCTGGACCACTGCAGTAGCTTCCGTTTGCTGGAGGGAAAGCATCGGTGGCCCCGAAATGGCTTCCTCATGGACCAACTGGTTACCTTCATCAAGACAGACCCAGGCCAACCCAGTCCTTTCGTTGATCGAGAGCCAAGACCCATCTACGACGATGCGTTTTCGTTGAAAATCAGCATTAGTGATGCAGCATTCTGCAAAATAACTTGATTAGCAATTACCTTGTGGGTAATATTACAAGAGTGGGATAGATCATAAGGAACATTATGTAGTGGTGAAAGAAAGATGGATAATAATTCACGGGCTGTTGCTAATGTGCGATCAATGGACATAGCTGCATAATGAAATTCAGCAGAATTACGTTGCAGCCAGATAGCCTATAATAGAGCAATGGAATGAGATAAAATCTCGAAATCACGAATCTGCTACACCCAACTTTGAAACCATGAAAAGAAGGATAGTGGAGTTCCAACTCCAAATACATATATTTGGCTCTCCATTGGTGTATACAAGTTGATCAGCTCCATTTCTCATCATAATAATAATATTCTATTTTTGACACCAAATGGAGCAAACAAATTCAACTTTTCTCGGTTGTCTACTTCGTACATCTACACTTTGTTTCATTTTCTTTTCATGAACTCTCTTGAACTGATTACCACTGCCAAGGGCAACCCCAGTTTAGTCCTCACCAACGAGACAGACCATCAGGCTCTGCTTGGAATCAAAGATTTGATTACAGGAGAACCTCTGGGTGCCTTAAGCTCATGGAATCATTCAATTCACTTTTGCAATTGGCAAGGAGTCTCATGCGGTCGTCGACATCAACGCGTGACCGTCGTAAACCTGTCATCTCTCTCATTGGTGGGCTCTGTATCTCCTCAAATTGGGAACCTCACCTTCCTTAGGACGATTGATCTAGGTAGCAACAGCTTTCATGGCGAAATCCCACAAGAACTTGGCAAGTTGTTTCGTCTGCAGTACCTTCTGCTTTTGAATAACTCTTTCCAAGGTGAATTTCCTACCAATTTGACTCATTGTTCACACTTGAGAGTTATCGGTGTGCTTAATAATAATAATCTAATAGGTAAAATTCCAACCGAGCTGGGTTTTTTGTCCAATCTCTCAAACTTGAATCTTGCAGCCAATCATCTTACTGGAACTATCACACTTTCAATTGGGAACCTTTCCAATCTACATAGGCTGTCTCTAGTGTACAATAATCTAGAGGGAAGCATTCCCACCCAACTTGGGCAGCTTTACAAGTTGGAGGTTCTTCAGCTGTCGGTAAACAATTTGTCCGGTATGTTTCCTACTTCGCTTTACAACATCTCATCAATCTATTACCTCACTATCGTTTTGAACCAATTGCATGGAATTCTACCACCAGATTTAGGTTTGACCCTTCCAAATTTACAAGGATTTTATGTCGCACACAATCAATTCTATGGCCAAATTCCATCATCAATAGCCAATGCTACGAGACTTGTGGAAATTAGTTTAGGCGGCAATTCCTTTGCTGGGTCCTTACCTATGAATCTAGGAACCCTTTATGCTTTAGAATTTTTTGCTGCTTATAACAATTCATTTGGAACAAACCAAGGCAATGAATTAATGAGCTTCCTTACTTCTTTATTCAATTGTTCCAATCTACGACATTTGGATTTGGCTATGAATCATTTTAAATGTTTCTTGCCCTATTCTATTGCAAATATCTCCAACAAGATCACTGGGTTCTGTCTGCAAGACAACTATATATCTGGAAGCATACCTTTTGGTATTGGGAACCTCGTAAATCTGCAAAAACTCTTTCTAAGTGGCAACATGCTTACAGGTGGTATTCCAAATTCCATTGGAAAGCTCTCCATGTTGGAAATCTTCTTGCTTGACAGAAATGACATCTCTGGAGAGATTCCATCGTCTATTAGAAATATGAGTAGGCTTGGTATACTTGACCTATCAACAAATATGATTGAGGGAAGCATTTCTATTTCTTTAGGCAATTGTACCAATCTACAAGAAATTCATCTTGATTACAATCATCTCACGGGAGCAATACCTTATCAAATCTTTGGTATGTCTTCCCTCATTAATCTATCCTTAAGTCAAAATTACTTAACAGGACTACTACCACAAGAAGTGGGTAACTTGAAAAATCTGAATGGACTATATGTATAAAAAAAAAAAACTATTTGGAGAAATCCCCGAAACTCTTGGCAATTGTGAAGTTTTAGAATTCCTCTACATCGATGGTAACCTTTTCGAAGGTACAATTCCAATAGCCTTCAGACAATTGAAAGGTATTCATGAACTAAATGTTTCTAGGAACAACTTGTCTAGACAAATTCCAAGGTTTCTCGGAGAGTTTCGGTTCTTTCAATATCTCAATCTTTCCTACAATATGTTTGATGGTGAAGTTCCAAATGGAAGAGTTTCACAAACATTAGTGCCTTCTCAGTTGTTGGAAATAGTAAGCTATGCGGAGGAATTAAACTATTGCAATTGCCTGCATGCCCAATGCAAGTCTTAAATGAAAGGAAACGACCTTTCAACCATAGAGTAATAGATCTAATAGTTACTCTCATGATTGTTCCACTAACATTGTCCATTCTAGCTATTATTTACCGGAACAAAAGGTCAAGACAACAAGTCAAATCAGCCTCGCTTTTGCAAACCAATATTTACAACTATCTTTTGGAGAACTTTTTCAAGCAACAAATGGGTTCTCTCCATCCAACTTAATTGGTGAGGGAGGATATGTGTCACGACCCAAACCCGCCCCCTATAGGTTTAGCGTCGGAACTGGCCAGTAATCCGTGATTACCGAAGGCCTGTTTAACAATACTGGCAATAATACAATATAACGGGGCTGGCGGAAGCCAAATAATAACAACATACATCGTCCAATGAGTTGTGAGGACCTGAATGGAGATAAACTTTCATGTACATAGCCATATACATAACCGTTTATGACCATAAGCATATATACAAAACAAAACATAAGTTAGGGAATCAATCCCATCATCTGGAATAGTATTGACATTAGTATTAAAACGTCCTTTTCACTTAACAAACTCAAAAGGGTGAAGTCGAGCCACCCAAAAGCACCTTGACACATGCTAGTTCGAAACCTCGCAATGAGGGACAATAGTTGGCTTGACAAAACAAGGGTTTGGGTTGACACCTCTAGCTTTGATCTGGTGCCTGGCCACCTACATATATATAACAAACTGTGAGCTAAAGCCCAGTGAATAACGAATGTGTAAAGAGGTTAAGAATGATGTCCTTTACAGTCTTTGAAACAATCGATTAGCATTAGAACACTTTAATCACTATCATTTGTCAATCAATCGTTCAATTCACTCGATTCAATCAATCTCATTCTTATAGGTCATACGTGGTACATCCCATAGCAACAATACACTAGGTCTTAAAAGACCGAACAATCAATTGATGGCCATCAAACAATAACACTAGTTCCAAGATTTGGAACTGACAGAGATCTCTGTAACAATAGCAATAGCAATATCAATAACAATAACGATAACACTACGCTATGGATGCCACGAATACAATTTAAAAGAGGATCATCATTCAATCGATAGATAGTAACCGTTCAGAAACAATATAAGTTATCATTCAGAAAATAAATGCAATTTGAACATATCTTTACAACATTGTTACTCACAGTGGGCTCTTCGGTACACGTACTAATGGTTCGGCGTCCGACTTAAACAAATAAAGTCAAGCACAACACAATTACAATCACACTCTTACAATTCTATTCAATTCAATCGTTCGATCTCTATTCGTTTTCTCTCATTTGATTCTAATTGTTTTATTCAGTTATTCCTATTTATTTTTCTTCCATTCCTTTTAAATATGGATGACTAGCATTATGAATAAATTAGATTATTAACGTCCAATTAAGATATGTTTAGCTATATATTAACCAAACTAATTAAATATAAATAATCTAATCATATACCAACCCTTATTAACTTCGCTAATTACATAGTCAAACTTAAATTAGGTTCATGCACATTAAATTACAATTATTCAGTCATGTTTAAATTACCGAATCGGAAATTCATAAATTCGTTGAAGAACATTCGCCATCGAAATCTTGTCAAGATAATTACAGCTTGCTCAAGCATTGATTTTAAAGGCAACGACTTCAAGGCTTTGGTCTTCGAGTTCATGGAAAATGGGAGCTTAGATAATTGGTTACACCCAAGTCTTTTAGAGCAAAACGAACCTAAGAACTTGAACTTTGTTCAAAGGCTAAACATTGCCATTAATGTGGCATGTGCATTGGATTATCTTCACAATCATTGTGAAATGGCTTTTGTTCATTGTGATTTAAAGTCGAGTAATATTGTTCTTGACAATGATTTGTGTGCCCATGTTATTTTGGCTTGGTAAAGATTTTTTCAGCAACTCATGGAATTTCTATTCATCAGCGATCAAGTTCAATTGGGATTAGAGGAACAATTGGCTATGTTGCCTCAGGTAATTGTTTATTGCTTCTTATGTTGAAATTGATTAAGAAATATTATTTAGTTACATTATATTATTATCTTGCGGTGTACTAACAACCAATTACGAGATTTTATAGAAATTAAGCCATGTTTTAGAGATGACTTTCCTTGACTTTGCCTTATTGTTTGTATAGCTACCACAACAAATTAAATCAATCATTGTCCTACACCTATCGTATTTGAACATAGATTTTAACCCTTGAGAAAATTTTATCTTTTGAAATGTTGAACTTTTTTTTTTTTTTTCAACAAAAGAAATACAACTCACTAGTTCAACAATCATACCAAAATTAAAAATGTTGGGCATTTTTTTTCACTATTTCATATTGCAGAGTATGGTATGGGTGAGGAGGTATCAACGCAAGGTGATATGTATAGTTATGGAGTGTTAGTACTATAGGAAACGGACCAACTAGTAACATGTTTACAGGTAATGTAAACCTCCATAGCTATATAAAATGTGTCCTCCGGAGCAAGTAATGCAGATCGTTGATCCCCAAATCATATCAGAAATGGAAGAGGAGCCAAGTAGGAGCATGCAAAGTAGTAAAACCAACATTTCTAAACTAGAGACTTGCCTAATACCAGTCTTTCAAATTAGAGTTTCATGTTCTGCTGAAATGCCGAGTGAAAGAATGAGTGTGAAAGATGTTCTCAAGGAACTACACAAGATTAGAAATGTATTTCTTAGGGTTAGGGGACAAAGACATTAGGATGGAAGAAGAAATGATTCTTACCTAAAGCCGCATCTATAGGTTATTTTGATGTTCTAGAATTATCTTTCCCCCACTTTTCTTCTCCCCCCTCTTTTCTTTTCTGAATCTGTAATTGTTAAACTAGAAAAAGCATGAAAGTGGTTGTGCTTGTGGCATTGTCATCAAATATTTATAACTAGTTAAGGTTTCTATATGTTTATATGTATGCCTTCTCTATCTAGTTTTGTCATAGTTTCGTTTTTTGGTTTATGCTCTCAGGTAGTTCTATTGTACATAAGAGAGCTTGGCTCAAAACAAAAAACTGATGCCATAGAAGCTAAAAGAGAAAAACAAAAACAAAAACAAAAACAAAAACAAAAAAAGATCATAATATGATGGATTATGAAGTTATCATACATCAAATACTAACCAATATCACTCATATAAATTATTGAGCAACAGGAAAAATGTTTAATTCATGTTGATTTCACTCTCATCATATATTAATCTAAAACTTAATCTAATGGTGTAATGGTATTAGTGACATACTGGTTAGATGCAAAACTAAAACTTAAGCAATGTACATAGCTAATGGGAAATATGAATAATCTTTATTACGAGGAAAACAAAAATTTACTAGTAGAAAGTGTTAAAAATTTGTTTAAAAAAACACAATACTAGCAACAATCTTCTAGTATAATAAAAAAATGACCAAACTTGCGCTCCTCCAAACGTCATTGTATGACTTGAAATCACAAACGTGAGTTAGCCAGCGTGTTTATGTCGGAAACCCCTCTGATGCCTAAGTTAACAAATAGGATCAACAAGGAGGAAAAGTTTTGTGAATTTGCAATTAGTGATTGCAATACTTGGAATTATGTATGTTTTCGCACGGTAGAGTCCTTGTAGGACTCTACATGTAATTCTTCCGTCTTTTTTAATTATAAGATGCGTATAGTCTTTCCCATTATAAAATGATATAGAATTCATGTACTTCTTAAAGTGAAGTTTGGATTTCTCTAAAAATAAAAAATAAAAATATTAAAACTATATTGGTTCATGGATTTGAAAAAAGATGAGAAAAGAGAAACGAAAAATATGTGTCAAACGTAAATGAAATACAAATATATTCTATTCACATTGTACTTACTTTTTCTCTCTCCCTTTTCAAATCTCACTCCAAATCTACAAACCAAACCTCACTTCAAATCTCACTTCAAAATTTATATAAATTAGTTTGACAAAAATAAATATTAAAAAAAACATTTTACAAAAATTAATTCAAAAAAATTATCAAAAAACCAAACCAAATTTCAATTTTTTTTCTAAAAATTTAATTTAGTTTTTTCAATTTTTTACCAAATTAATTTATAATCTTTTTTTAAATTAAAGAATTAATTCAAAAAATCAAACCACTTACAGGCCTTGAAAACTTTACTTACTGAGGCAGATGGGGCTTGGGCTTCAATTTGCAGCTGCAAGAGGCTCTTTCTCTGCATTACCCCAGATTTCGTTTTCAAACAACACAGTTTTGTTCATGTTTCTCTTCAAATTTGATAAGGAAACTAATGGATTGATGTGTTTCTAAATTCAATTTTTTTAGTAATATCTCATTCATTTATTCAACCTATGGACAAGGGTGGTTTTTAGTTTGCTAGGCCTTTGAACAAGAAATGTATCTTTTTCAAATAATTTAATTGGGCTTTTAGATGAAGAAAAAAAATATTTTCTTTTCCTGAGGCATTTTGACAAAGATCAGGGAGAGTAAAAATAGGGGGCTTTCCGGAAATTGAGGGCCTCAGGCGAACATCTAAACGAGGGTCGGCTCTGGTAAAAATTTAAAAAGAAAGAAATTCAATGGTGAAAAACTCTCATATTGAATAGCATTGAGAGATTTTGGTGAGGTAGTACAGGATTATTTTGTAGACAACAACTTTTCCCCACCCTGTTCTTCAATTCAGAATGCCATATCCCTATGATTAAAATTACTCAACTAAGTATAGGGTGAAAGGATTCACTTAATGTGCAATATGAAGTCCAAAGAATCAAACACCAAGTTAAGGGACTTCATTCTGTACAAAGTGAAAAACATATACAATGCATCTTATTAATGACTTTTTTTTTTAATAACAAAATAATCCACATAATATGTTCACAAGAAAATGTTTAGACGATACAAACATATACAACAGCATAGGAAGCAAAAACCTCTTTAAAGAGCATAAGTTGCTCTTAATAATCAATGATCTCTGCGCTCTCGAACATTTGCACTCCTGTGTTTGGGTCCTCTAAATAAGGAACCTGTCAACGGTTGCAGTGAAAGTAACACGATCTTATTTTTTGAGGCCAATTGAAGCAATATGAAATATACAAAATATGCACATAAAACATTCTACCCTACGCTACTTGGGAATGTGGATCGTTGCACGATGATAGACCTAAACAGGATCATAGTACGCTACATGCTCTAAAATGTGATACAATAGGGGTATACTTGAGTACATCACACTATTAGAACATCAAGGCTCTACTACAAATGATATGTTAAAGAAATGAAAATCTGTAGAAGAATTAAAAGGAGAATACCTGGAAATGTCCAACTTTCTCATATAGCATCTGTCGTTTTGGGCTGCCACGAGCACAACTGTAAACAGAGAGTTTATAAGAAAACCTTAAATGTAAATGAACAGCTTTTTACCAAAAATATATACCAAAAAAGGATCCAAAATATACTTTACTAAGAGAAATACCAAAAAAGTGTATCAACTATTGGAGCCTAGGCAATATATAAAGTAGTAATTTCCATAGAGGCAATGACTATCAATTCAATTCAGTTCAATTCAACTCAATTAACAACCTTTTCTGTAACTGTTAAGGTTGGCAACATGTATCTTATTCACCAATATGCTTCACATATATACTTTCTACCAAGTGATGTCCTAGTATATCTTTTCTCATTGCCTCACTACCTACATTGAACTATCTTGCCCTGTCCTCTCCATACCCAAGGATAAACATTGGTTTTGTTGTGACATTTTGGTCAACTTGAAACATGAAATATTTCAAAACCAGTGCAACAAACATAAAGAGGAAGGCCAAAAAGTTTTGGGAATGCATGGAACCAAGACGAAAACCTTTGTAAATGTATAATTTGACCTCAAAAATAAATAATTCAACATGTTTGAGGTCTACACGTCCAATCATATGAAAGGGAACAAATATATGATCCAAAGGTATGTTGATGTAAATCAAAAAATGTTAAATTCATGTTAGAAAAATCAACGTTATCTTCTTTTTTTGGTGCTAAAAAATCCACATTATCAAACACGAGTATTTATGATACTAAAATCTTACTATGGATAAGGTGTAATGAAAAGTCCAGTCCACACTTCTCCTTAAAATCCAAGTATTAAGGAAAGGAAAACTGGAACCTTATAACCAGCACAGATAGAGGCAACTCCAAGCAATGTGGGACACATTCCAACACATCCTCCTGGACCACAACATATAGTAGCCGAACAAACGGCACACCAGTCACGGGCCCAACCAAGCTCTGATACTAAATTGAAAAGCCCAGCCCACACTTCTCCTTAAAACCCAAGTATTATGGCGAGGAAAACTGGAGCCTTATAACCAACGAGGAAAACTCCAGGTGATGTGGGACACATTCTAACAGGTGTGGAGAGATTCTTTTGGTAACAAGAATTAGAAGTATCTTCTCAATAAGGTTAAGAACAGGATTCAACAAGAGTCATCAAACAATGAGAAGATGATAAACAAAGGTTTAAAGCAATAGACTATAAATAGATATACCTGTTCTCTTTTCCTTTTGTTTTTTGTCGGATTAGTGCATACATATCACCACAAACCCAAATTCTAAAAGGCCTTAGTAAATCATAGAAAGTGTATTCAATTTATGTTAAGACTACATAAACAGATGTAAACCTATACTAGCTCTTCATCTGACAATACATAATGGCACATCAAAGTAATGAGTGATGTTGAAATAAGATCTTTGCATGCAGAAATAATCAATTAACTTTACCTATGAAGTAAATGTGGAAGCTCTAACTCTACAAGTACTTCACGTACAATTTTGCAATATGGGGACGGCTGAAAGGAAAGATAAATAAAAAAATATTACTATTTAGAAGTTAACAATATAGCTACAGTGTTCCATTGAAAAAAAAAGGGAAGCATGACCAATCTTAAGAATACATTTGTGTATTAGGTGCCTCATCTGTACTGCAATATATACATCAAATATCCATCAGTGACTCACAGTCCTAACCTCAAATGCCCATAATTCAAGAGGTTTGGGTGGCAGTTTTGATGGAGTATAAGAACTTCCCTACAAGAAATAACAAGAAGAGACTGTAAAAGGCCAGCTTTCATCGTTCTCGAATACAACAATGACAAGAGTTCATTAATTTGGAATGTCTTTCCAAAACATATTAGCCTCCTTTAGGTGACCCACAAGCTCAGAGGCCCCTTTTTTTTTTTTTTTTTTGATAAATACAAACTCAGAGGCCTTTTGTTCAGCATTTTGGGAAAACTTCAAATTTAATTAGTTAGAAGTTCAAAAGCCATTATACCTTTCCCATGCGACCAATCATGGCAAATCCTTCAGTCAAAGTCTGCAATAGAAGAAGTCAGCATGTATTACACATTAACCTAGACAGTCTCCATAGATTGACAAGAACCAATACAAAAGGAGACTAATACTAACTGTTAGTTGACCAAGTGACAACATGAAAGGGATATTTCCGTCACCTATGCAAAGGAAGTCAATGTTAAGTGAAGCAAGAACTAAAGTCTTGAATGAATGAAAAAGAAGCAAAAAATATAGTAACTTGTTCAAGTACTAAATATCTTCACCACCAAAATTCCTTTATCAAATAGTAATTTACAAAAACAGCGATTGTCAGAACCAAAAGAAACAGATACTAGAAATGATTGTCCATATATTGGAAGAAAATATACAAGAAAATTCAAGCCAGGAAAACAACGGGAACAGACTTTCTCAAACTTCTTAGAAAGGATACTTCCCAGCTCTCAAATTTGTTTGAAAAATAATTAAAAAATGGCATTCTCTAAAAATCATAATGTAAATTAATAAAATTGCCCTCTTCTGCCAGAAAATTTTCACAAACATTAAAAAAGAAAGAAAGAAAAAACAAAAAACAAAGGAATGCAAACTAGCATATCTAGACATACCATATTTCCCAACCAAATATTTAATTATGTCATCTGATTCATACATTGCAACTCCTGTGTTCGGATCATCTGCAGCAGTGAATAAAAAAAAAAAAAAAAATTATTTAGATCGCATGTCAAGCAACTCCAGATTCAATATAAGTTAAATCTAAAGCATAGCATGGTATAAAACTAAAGAATTGATGAGGAAACGAATAAAAAAGTTTTTAAAAAAAAACATGTTAAGGACATGTATTGGCCAAGTAACAAGCAACAAAGGAGCTTGATTTTATTTATTTATTTTGGATAAATAAAAACAATTTCATTCAAGAAGAGGCACCAAGGGAGTGCACAATCTGCATACAAGAGCAAAATTGTAACGAATGTACATCAAAACCTACTCCAAAGTCTCCACAAAATCCAAAAATTTGGTGAAAATTTGTTACATTTGAAATGAGAATTTACTATGATTATGTTTAGCAATTTTGAAGTGGTAGTGTGGTGTACAATCGGTAGACATTTAGGGGTTGTTTGGGATGATCTAAATAAGTATTTTTTGACATTTTACAAAAAGATATGCAGAAAAGTAAAGAGCTGATTTGATCTAAATAAGTGCACTTTTTTTTTTTTTTTTTTTTTTGGAAATCAACAACGAAATTTATTAAAAAATAAAGTGTGGAGGACAAGAAGGACCCCATTTAAACAGACAACTCTCAAAAATCACAAAGCAATGATCTGACACAACCCTAGGCAATGCCTCTTGTCTAATATCGGGAAACAACACTTCCCACCCCAAGGTGTGGAGGAACCTATCCAGTCTACAACACACAAGATTATCTTGAAGGTTAGACCAAGTAAACCTAGCATTGCTCAAAGGAAGATCAATCAACTCACCCTCCCGAATGAAAGAATCAAAATCCCTCATCCTTCTATTTGAAAAAGCCCCATTAAGCTTTTCAGACGCGAGCCTAACCACATGAAGTCACCGCCCACACACCAATTAGGAGCACAAAGCCCAAATAAGCCCCCCCAACTCCTTCCACCAATCCTGTCGTTCTCTAGGCCTATTGGAACCATAAACCCCTATTAACCACCATTCACTATTATCCCAATTCCGAAACTTGATAGACAATGAAAAGGTCCCCAGTAATGTTTCACACTCCGATACAATTCTGTCATCCCACATAATCAAAATACCCCTGATCTCCCACTAGAAGGTAAAATAGTCCACTTTTTAAATCGAGTCCCCCAAATGCTTCTAATAGAAGACCTATCACACTCCTCACACTTAGTCTCTTGAAACATTACAATATCTGGCTGATAAACTTTCAAAAAATATTTATTACCGCCCTTTTTTTACGGGACCATAGTCCTAACATTCCAACTCAAAATCTTCATTGAGCACCTAGAACACCCATAGCCTCCTTCCCCTTCCCTTATAATTAATGCCGCTCTCAAGATTCCTCTGCTCCCTCAACCCTTTTCTATGCCCCGAACTTCTTTTAGTGTTGCCCCCTTAGATGTAAACTCCCTCTTCTTGGACCTAGACTTCAACCTATTATTCTTTACTAGGGACAACCCAGGAGTATCAAGCAAGTGCACAAAATGAGGCACATCCCCTTCCTCCAATAAAAAAGACACATATTTACTCATCTTTTTCAACCATTGCTCAGATTCGTCAACATCATTCCCAGTAACACTTTTAACACCTAGCCCATGGTCCTGAGACACCCCTTTAGAAAGTTCTGTCCTATGATCTTCCTCATTAACTGCTTGTGGAACCAGACTGTCATTGTAGCCAAGCTATCATTGGTACATGAGACACAATATTCCCGCCAGTGGAAGTCACTCTACTAGAATGAAGAAATACTTGAACATCATGCGACTCCCTTCCCCCCCCCCCCCAATCCCTTCCCTTCTGAAAACTGACCCAGAAACTGTCCCAGAAATATCACACTGGTTATGGTCTGAAAGTACGGAATTCATATTGCCCCTCTCAAAGAGTCACATGCATTTTCACAAGAATCAGAGCCACCCATCACATCATTACCCTCAATGCGCTCCTTGCCATCAGAATCCAAACCTCATTTTCATGGAACAACCAATTCAGATTAGTATAAAAAAGCCTTGCCCTCTCCTCTGTGCCATCTTCTCCCTCATCTTGAACTGACGAATCATCAGCATTCTCAAAAGACCCATACTCGTCCAATGCTTGTAGCAACTGCAAAGGATTATACAAGCCTTCCTCCACTTCATTTGTCATAAAATCAACAGCCCTGTGGCACTTCCATTGCAGCGCTATTCTAATCTCTATGGACCTTGACTTCATCCACCATAGCACAATCGTCTTTAGAACATCCAATCTGTAAAAGATCCCCAGTCGATCGATCAACTAGGTCCGATAAGCCCAAATGGATCTCATTCAGGTTGAACACCGAACATGGGTTTGACACCTCCTTGCTGATCGCAACTTTTCCATGGTCAATCCTTGTGAAGCCCTCTCGTTGATGATGATTCCCCTCACTATGCTCTCTCATCGATTCCTAGCTCGTGTATTCACATGACCCGAACCAGAAGCAAGATTCGAAACCCTTCCAAGAACATTTCCTTGAGCAAAATAGTTGTGGATTGGGCCCATTTTGAATGTCGGGTCAACTCTCTCATGAAGACTAATAGAAACCTCTATAACATTTGGGCCAGCCTGTTGATTATGCGATAGACCCAAAGTGTTTCTGGGCCCATTTTCAAGCACCAATTCAGCCCATCCTAAACAGAAGACCAGCCAAGTGACATTCAGGCCCATGCTCCAGATCCCTCCTGTCACGCCTTAGGCTTCCCTGTGCATTGACAACCCTTAACCCTAAAGCATGCACCTCTTCGTAATCATCACTGAGCATTGAACTTTGTCGTCCCAACTATCTACCCTCATTCACTATGCCACGTGTCCTTTCTGTTCCTTAGAACTTCCTCGTCTCCCCTACTGCTGACGGTAGAGTCTAATGAGTCTTGCCGGAAATCCATTGTCGAAAAGCCTCTCTTCTTCTAATAGGCTTTAGGCAAAGGCTTCAAGCGAACTATGGCCGATGTTTCCTTCTCCATGACTTTGATGGTGGATGGTAAAAACCCATAGCCAAATACCCTCACTTTCAGCCTAGCCTTGAAAAGATTCTTAAAGGTGCTAGTTCTGCGATCCACTTCCACCAGCCCTCCACATTTCAACCCAATCTTCTCGAATGTCTTCTCATTCCATAAATTAAAGGGCAAATCACAGATAGCAACCCATCCACCATATGAAGCAATAACATTAGGACATCTACGCATATCATCGGACCAACTCTCTAAATTCACCGCAATGCCCTTTTCAAAAATCGCAGACCGTATCCCCCAAACTTCGCAGCTTGTTCCTTGTTATTGGTGAAAAATAGAGCTCGGTTTAATTGAAATGGACGAAGAATGACGAACAAACTTCACTTTACCCCCCTATGGTTTAGGCCATGTGCGGATTACCCCCCTGACGTCGAATAATCACCACATAACCCCCCATGTGGTTGATGAGTACAGTGCACAGTTAACCGTTAATGGCAGAAATAAAGAGACGAATTTGCTCTTGTATATATATATATCTAACCTTACCATTTTCACTTCCAACAGTCGTGCATCTGAGAAGAGGAAAGGTGAGAGAACTAGGTTGTACAATTGAACACTTGTGACCCAATTTAAGAATGAGCTCAAGAAAAAACAAAAAAAAAAAAAAAAAAAAAAAACTTGCAGATCTAAGAAGTTTTTTTTCTTACTCTCTCTAGTCTACCTTACCTGCTTATTCGAATTCGGTTGGTTGAGAATTTATTTTCTGATTTGTGGTTTTTAATGATGTTGATTCAAAGAATGGAGTCTTGGAATTTGTGAAAATGGTTTTTGATTCTCTTTTGATTTGGGCTCTTTAAGAAATTTTTTTTTTTTTTGAGGTGTGTTTGTGCTCAGATTAGCTTCCAATCACTTTTCTATAGTGAGCCTTTAAGGGATGGGAGTGAGTAAAATGTTGAAGAAGGTTTGTGCTCAGAACCACCTTCTAATATATGTATATATATACGAAGAAGATTAAAATTTTTGGAGAGAAATAAAAGAAGATTATATATATACATATACATAGAAATCAAAGAAGAAATCAAAGTCACAGATTATATGTAGCTACAAATTATACATATATATATAGTTACAGGTTATATACATATAGCTACAGTTTTATTCTTGTACCATATTCCCAACATATATATACATATATATAGCTACAGATTATATATATACATATATATACATTGATTCCGATCACAAAACTCTATCTTCAATCAATCAATACATATGAGTCACTATATACAACAGAAATGAAATGGATCCATATATATATATATATATAGAGAGAGAGAGAGAGAGAGAGAGAGAGAGAGAGAGAGAGAGAGAATGAACGTGATTTTGATTTTTGTGATTTTGTTCGGCATGATCTCTGAATCACTCGTCCTTTCAAATTCATGTAATTGTTAGGGAATTATATTATATTCTGCAAGCTAAAATCTTATGTAAAGTTTGAATTTTAGGATAAAAGATCATAGCTTTTTGGCAAATTCAATCAATAATGAACATAGGAGTTGAAACACACAAGCAATCTTTTTGGGTCAGCTTTTATTTGTAACTCTAGGGGCATTTTGGTCTTTTAATTGTGAGGAAACATCATCAGTTACTGCACAGCCTGTTAGAATAGATGGAAAAACTAATTGTGCACTTTACTCCATCAACCACAGGGGAGTTAGGTGGTGATATTCGAACGTCAAGGGGGTAATCCGCACATGGCCTAAACCATAGAGGGTAAAGTGAAGTTCGCCCCAATAAAAAAGTCAGTTCTAGTGCAAACTACCGCATGATCCAAATCAATGCTAGTGCTATTCATTGCCGAACATGATGACTGAACCTTAAACAACTCAGCGTAAGATCAACCTCTGTTTGTCCCTGTTTCTTGGCTTATGAATTCCCCTGCATTGGCCTCCTCTTTGTGAGTCCCTGAGAACTGATTCTTCCTGAAACCTCTCCTATCATCCTTGACCATCTCGTTACCTTTGTTGCCTCCATGAATGGTCCTGTCAAGCAACTCAGCTGTATTTATCCACCCTTGCCCATCAACCCCCACCGGAATAATGATGTTTCTCCTTTTAATCCCTGCCATCCACTGAGACAACTCAACAAATGCCCCCCCTCTGGTTATTGAACCTTTGAAGGCAGAACACAGCAGAACAACTTCTATACTTGCTAAAGAAAACTCCCTCACTGAATCTTCTCCACACCTCTTGCAAAGCTTCCATCACCCAGAAGACGCCTCCCAAATCAATCTTCACAGAAAAGCTTCTGGCTCAGTTCCTTTCAATTATCTCCACTAATTCCCCTCTAGACTCCTCGTCAATTTTGATGATGATAATCTTGTGTTCAATCATCAACTCAGATGCTCTTCCTCTGTATGCCATTTTCTTGATCATTAGAAAGCACATAGATTTGGGATTTTGGCAAGTGCACTTAGTTTATGCCAAATAGTGCCTTAATATAATACACCTAAAAAAAATCTCTTACAATATATTTATGTACAAATACATAAACATTCCTCTAAGCTCTCTCAATCTTGGTATTTTCTATGTGCCTCTATTCCTCGACGTTGCCCCTTCTCCCATTTCATACAACTAAGTTCCACCTGCGGCTATTTTATGAATTCTGCATTGTAATAATCAGAGAGGTGATAGACTAGATTGGTAGAGAAATAGTGGGGACAAAGTGGAGATAGTTGAACTCGCTGCTTTTTTAATATGTCAGTTCTATGGAGATTTGGTATTCTGCATCTAGTCGGGATAAGTTAAAACTTGTCTGATCATTGTGTTCATTTTTATTCATTGTGAAATTAGAGAGTTGAAAGGATCATTTATGTATTTATATATAAATATACTGTAAGATTTTTTTTTCCTTAGTTATAATATATATTAAATGTCTATCTATACACTACACGAGCACTTAAAATTGTTAAACATAATCATAATAAATTCTCATTACAAACGTAACAATTTATTAGCAAATTCTGTTATCAGAATTTTACAATTTGTGATTCAATTCACGATTTGATTAACAAATTTTACAAAATCGATACAAATCTATGAGTGAATCTATTTGAAAGTGAATCTCTAGTGAATCGCACGATTCGATTCACTTTTACGATTCATGCAATTCTTAAAACTATCATGTCACATATTTCGATTATTTTTTCTTCCTTCTGTTAGTTAAAATGTCATAATACAACTTCTAATAGTGTTTAGTATGAAAATAACTAATATATATATACATGACATTTTTTTTTTTTTTTGAGATCAGGGAGTTTTTAATAGGATCCAATCAGATTTAGTCAGACACAACATACTTTTAACATTTTCTACTCATTTTTTTTTCAAAAAAAAAAAAAAAAAATAGAAAACATAATGTATATTTGTGGGTACTTGTATCAAGCTCAATACGTGGTAAGCCCTACAGGTGCCATATCACCAAAACCTCACCCACGTGGCAGATCAATAAGGCACCACGTCGGGCATGTCGTATGTTTGATACATGGCGAGCCCTACGGGCGCCATGTGCCAAGGCAACCAAGACTATATGCTTAGCCTAAGCGGGAGCATACATATAAACCCAAATATATCTAGATATGAAGAGTCCTGCAACAGGCAGGACCATGGCTTCGCAGGGCCCATGGTCCTTCATACCTCGCTCCAAGACCAAACAACAATACAATCAGCCCCCGGTTCACTTGGACTTGGATTGATAAACACTGGCTCTCTTAAACATTGAAATAAACCCGCGGCCCATTCTCCTACTTGGTCGCTTAGAAGCGAGCCCCTCTCCTAAACATTGAGATAAGCCCGCGGCCCATTCTCCTACTTGGTCACCTGGAAGCGAGCCCTTGGCTCTCCTAAACACTAAGGTGGGCCCTAGCCCATTCACCTACTTGGATGCCTGGGTTGGGAGCAAGACCCAGGCACTACTGCTCGGGATCATCAGAGAATACTGGACTGGCGGCTGAGGTCATGGGATCATCGAGATGGTTGTCTTCTTGCTAAGACAACTCCATCTCGACCAGGCTTGGAGAAGAGGCAACAATGACCTCACGTTCATGTCATCCGATGCATATACGAAACGTTACTTTCCGCCTGCCATGAAACGTTGCTCTCCGCCTGTCGGCAAGCCACAGACAGCAGAAGGGCTTATATCACTTCTAGCAGAGTTGAGTAAAACGAGCCACCTGTCCAACAGTTTGCTTGGGCTCCAATACTCTTGTGGCCTATATAACGTATCGTATATGCAGCGAGACACAACAACAACAACAATACAACCAAGTCTCATGCTTAAACACCCTCTTTCACTTTACATTAGTGTTCAAGGTCTATCACTGCCAACCTCTCCCTCTCCAAGCTTGCCTTGATCTCCTCCTCTCCACCTTCGATGATCTTAGGCTATTGAAGTGCCCGCCATCTTCCCAGACTACCTCTAACCACACCTCTCACTCACAATATTCTAAACATGTTTAAGGTTAAAATAACTTGCAATATGAATTTATCTATTCCTATTTTATTGAAATAAATATACTTCAATATTACATGGCCTAATGGTTCTACAAGTTCTTTATTATTGGGTCATTGTTACTTGTAAAGGCATGTATGATTATGAAATATCAACATCATTGTTAATTGAGAGTTTGTCGTATTTACTTTCTTTATTAAGAACAGTTGATAAGTAATATCGAAAAAAGAAAAAAGATAAGATGGTGATCTTACAAGGGAACTAACTTCTTACCTATTAGATCATGTGAACATCATTCAAAATAACATTTTCACTAATTTAAGTCTAAATTTTTTATATTTATAAGATATATTTAGCATCCAAATGTATAGATATGTTTTTCTAAGTAATTTAGAAAAAGTGACCAAATCTTTACAATTCACGATTCGATTCGTGATTTGGTACAAGGCCATTTCGATTCACGATTTGACAACTAATAGCAATAACATAGGTTCTGTGTGGTAGAGCTTTGGAACTTTAGTTTCAGTCATTGGTTCTCACGTAGTGTTTGTTTGCAGCTTTCAAAAATTAATTCCATGCTCACTTTTGAAAACATGGTCGAATGCAAGAAAATTTGGGCTAACCGATCGTCTGGCCGGTTGACCAGAACAGTGCAATTTTATTTTTTATTTATTTTTTATTTTTATTTTTTTACAATTGACACATGTTAATTTTTATATATTTAACAAAAAATATTTTCGGAATTTTTTAAAATTTTTTATGAGCTTTAATAGAATTTTGGGCTGTGTGTTTGGTTATGAGTTGTAAGTTTTTGTATCAAATATCATATGTCACATCAAAAATTCCCCACTCAATTCAAAACTCTTTTCAAAACTCATTCACTAAACAAATTTTCCACACTCAAATCATAATTCCAAAACTCACAAACTCAAAATACAACTCATATTCTCAAATCATATTTAGAAAGCTCTACCAAACACTACCATATATTTTTTACTCCTCATTCCTCATATAATCCAAATTGAAAAATCTATTAAAAAATCCTCATCTTTTAATTCTAAGAGAAAGGCCAAAATCTTGGATAAATATACGTTCTAAATAGATCAATATATGTTCCTCACATTTTTTATTTTTTTGTTTCCCTTTTGTTTCTTTGGAAATTAATATGTTCGAGAGTAGACCCATTCCAGATGGAACCACAATTCCATCTCAATGGGAATGTGATACTAACTGGATTCTTGCTCTAAACCATGAAATCATGGTTCTAAAGCAGAAAATTGATCCCTAAAGTTCAGAATTTTACCAATAGAGGATTACTACTCACCTTGTTATTCTAGCAATATTTCCACGTAAGCAGATAAAACCTTGTAACTTTTCCAAGTAGTCAGGTTCATACTATTTTCTTGTTTTGTATTTCTTCAATAGAGGTGCAAATAGAAGGAGAACAAAAGAAAAGGATTATTATCAAACCATGTAAGGGAACAGCTGCTTTCCACCTATCTGAGCAACTTTTTGAAGGAAATTCGGACCATTTCTTGGGCAAGGATAAAACAGGACATCAAGATCCAATACTGCAACAATTTCCCTGACCTGTAATTGATCGAAATGTGTATCAAAAAAAAAGAATGCATAGCATGTAGCATGAGCTACCATAGAGCAATCAACAGACATACAACATTCAAGATGGACCTGATGTCCATTCTCAAAATAAAACTTGGGCATTATACAATAAATATGTCCAAGAAAAGCCTGACGGGAGATGTAGCCCTAAAATACCATACTATTACAATCATTGGATCAGTTCTAAGAGCCCAAACTTAGACAGCTGAAATCTTCATGATCTTTAAATATGTCCAGTTAACCATTATTTGTATATGTCCACTTAACCATAATTTGTAGTAATAAGCTCCATCTGTGACCATCATTGCAATTGGAAAGTCCATGTTAAAGTCATGCCTATGGTGTCAGTTTTTTTTAGATGGTGACCTTTGGTGTCAGTTAACACTGGGACTTAATGCTATTGCTCATCATTTACAGTCTCACAGTAAACTGCATTACATTGTAAAAAGAAAAAGGTACTTGAAAAATTATAAATTGAATAGCACAAGGAAAAACAAGAGAAAATCCCATTGGGTGGTTCTTACCTTCCGGCAAAATGGGCAGCTGAAATTTCCATTTGTATCATGATGATCCATATCAGGAGAAAGCCACAAAGGCATTTAGTCATAATCATCACATCAACGTACGAAACAAAAAGGCCAAAACAGTCTAAAACTCAAAGTCAGCATCCACATCAACTAATGCCTACCAATATCCTAAAAAGAAGAAGATGATTTTAAAAATGAAGTACCTTTCAAACTCATATATCTCTAAAGGCTTCTCTGGGCGAGGACCTAATAATTTTGAAGTCTCCATCAACTTGAAACCTGTTTAAAAAAGTGTAACCTATAATTAAATAAAAAAAAAATAACTTTTGAAAAATCATTTATAAACTGTATGTATGAAAATTATCATTGGGACCACTTGGAATGAAATTTTTACGAGCTTTGAAACAACTCTCTTATTTTTCTTTTTCTTATTTTTCTGGTATTCTATTTAAATGAAGAATCTTGGAAATAAAACACAAACAAACAAAGACAGATGGACAGATTAGACAAAGTAACAGTAGTTAATTTAAACAGCCACCCAGGCTATTGGAAATAAAACATGAACAAACAAAGACAGATGCACAAGTTACAGAAGTAGCAGTAGCTATTAGTTAGAGTCTTTTCCGGTGATGTACACATAGTTGAGCTTATTATTGAATTCAAAAGAGAGATTACATAATTTAACAGGAATACAATGGATGTCAAAGCCTCAAATCATGCATGTTGTTTATTAATAAATGATGTTGACAATTTGGACATTTTTCCTTGGCCAAATAAATATGAATGCCAGTAAGGACAATATTTATGGACAATAAAGACAACCTGAGAAGCTAATGAGCAAAGTCATTAACATTGAATGTATCTCAACCTATGCCATTATAATCACTTATAGACACAGATAGGTAGAGTGGCAGAGTGAAGAACAAGCATCTAAGTTTCATTCTTTGTATCAGTATTCCTTATATTACTTCCTCTAATTTCTCCTTGGCCAAATAAATATGAATCCGGTAAGGACAATATTTATGGACAATAAAGACGACCTGAGAAGCTACTGAACAAAGTCATTAAGACCATCTCCAATGGTTCACCAAATGGTTCGTCAAATTTAAATTTGATGAAAAAACTAACTTTTGCTACTCCAATCCAATACCAAATCTTTCATCAAATTCAGGATTTCTCAAATCTTTCATCAAATTGAGAATGGATGTGTCTTTCATCAAATCACTGTTCATATCCGTTGGATTTTCACCACCGGATGTCTCCTGGATGACCACCTCATGGCAAAAATTTGTGAAAATATTACACTGGCCAGTCGACTGGCCGGACATCCACCCAGTCATCCGGTGTTCTGATGAAACTTCAAAAACCTCTATTGCAGCACTTGATATCAAATGGAACTTTTACTCAAATTTGATGGGAAAAAATAAAATAAAAAAGAGAGAGAGAGAGAGAGAAGAAAGGATGAACTGTTGGAGATGCCCTAACATTGAATGTATCTGAACCTATGCCATTATAATCACTAACATACACATATAGGTAGAGTGGCAGAGCGAAGAACAAGCATCTAACTTTCATTCTTTGTATTAGTATTCCTTATATTACTTCCTTTCAGTTTCCTTTATTTCTCTGATTCAGGGCCTATTCTCCATGTTATAGAGAAACCAACGCCTTTATTTCTCTGATTCAGGGCCTATTCTCCATGTTATAGAGAAACCAACGCCTTACGAGGACTCGACTTGTTTTCAGTTTTAGTTCGTGAAATACAAATGCAGACCAGAAACTTAGCAAATAAATTTTGTGTAACAAACAACACTAACAAATAGTTCAATAAATAAACAACTAACCAAAAAATGTATAAGCTATTTGAAGAAAAACTAGAAATTATTAAATTTATTATATAAATTATGGATACTTCTTCTTGTGGGTAAGATAACATGCAAATGCCTACAACCCATTAAGCAACAGCATGAAGTCCTATGGTTTTAATCATTAATTTTGAAAGCATCATAGCAGTTAAATAAATTAATACTAATACAATAATAATTCAAAATATCTTAGGCATGTCAATTCTGAAGGATGGAAACCCTCAGGCACAAAGTATCTAGGTACCTTAATTTTCATTTCTTTTGAGCAGTTTAAGCTTTCTCTAGCTATTAACAAAAAAATTTCACATAATAACTTTTGGGTTACACAACATGGAAATAAAAATAATGAGAATATTTGTCAACTACCAGCAATTTCAAGCGCATACTTGTCAGGTGGAAACTCACTCTTAGGAACAAGAGATGCTGAATACCTGCCAAAAATTATATAAGAACTAATTAAATTATTTCAAGTTCTCCCTAATTTTTAATTATTTCTAACAAATTGACCTAAGTCCACCTCTGCACCTGCATTAATA
The DNA here is from genome assembly GCA_036172215.1 of Camellia granthamiana. Classification (NCBI taxonomy): domain Eukaryota; kingdom Viridiplantae; phylum Streptophyta; class Magnoliopsida; order Ericales; family Theaceae; genus Camellia; species Camellia granthamiana. Next base: position 28,792,849 of record CM069905.1, on the reverse strand, counting down.
TTAATAAAAAAAAACCAATTACAACATTTGCATATCTAATTTTATTTTTCATCTCTGAAATTTTTTTTTTTACAGCTCAAAAAGATATTTAATTGTTCTACAAATCTTTACAAAAAATAAATTGAAACATTAATCTACTTAAAAAATAAATAAAATGCCAAATTAAATTATTGCCTTACTTAACTATACAAAAACTAACATTCTAAAAGAAAAGGCCAAAAGCTTAAGCTAATTAATTAATTTATAAGAAAATTATCGATTATATAATTATAATTACCTTAACCTAGTGCATCTCAAACTTTTGGAGGAACTTAGTTGATCATGTTTGGAAATATATTATAAAAAGGTTCAAGTAGTTATTGCTAATAATTATGAAGTTCAGTAATTAAACTTGTTTCCAAAGTTAATAGATTTCAATTCATTAGAAAATAAGTTGGGTCCATGTTAAAAATTTGATGAGATAAGTTTGGTTCATCAAATAAGAATAGATGAGTTGTATAGGGTATGATAGATCATAAAATGCGTCTTTGAATGTTTTCTCTAAACTAACATGACTTGAGTTAGAGAGATTATAAACAGTGTTTTTTAATATAAAGGGAAAATTACATTTAAGTAGGAATAATTCAAAGTAATTGAACTTTCATAGAGGTGTCGGTTGGAGCAAATGAGATATGTCTCATGCCACAGTTTTCACTTGCAACCCTCACCTTACACCTTTTCTTTCTTTTCCTCAGCCGGCTGTAAATGAGCCGAGTACTAGGTTGTTTTACCTTGGCTTAAAACATAACGAGCTTCAAAATATATTCAAGCTTGACTTATTTACATAATGAGCCGATCTTGAACGAGCATTTAATGAGCCGAACACAAGTCAAGTTTGAATAGCTTGATTTTTCTATAGTATATATAAATTTATTGTGCTTAGTAGTATGGTGTTCAAGTTTGACTTAAAAATTAAACAAGCTTTAAAATGTGTTTAAATTTAACTTGTTTATATAACGAACTAATATCAAACGAGCATTTAACAAACCAAACACAAGTCATGATCAAATCACTTGGTTCATTTAGCAACCCTACTTGCAATGCACAAAGACTCACTTGCATCTTTATAAAATTGCAATTATTTTAACTTAATTCACATTTAAATGCACTTTTCCCTAATAGAAACGGCCTCTTTTATATAATTTTCGCACAAATATAAACCACTAAATTTAAGTTTACTAAGTCGCCATTTGACATTAGCTTTTTTAGTTAGCTATTTTGAGTTGGGACTTTTTTAGCTTGAGACAAAAAAGTTTGTTTGGTTTGGCTTTTTTCGTTTTTTTGACTTTTATGAGATAAAAAATAAAATAATTATGGTTTGAATGTGACATTTTGTCTTATTGACTTATTTAGCCTATTTTGTCTTTTATGCTTTTTTTAGCCCAACTACGTTAGCCAAATGAAAGCTAAATTGAAAAGGTTTTGTATACCAATAGGGTATCACAAGGCACTACCTTAATGTATATGCCCCTATAGTTCCCCAAACACCCAATAATATGCCCTTTATTCCACTACCTTCTACCAATCACAATGGTAGAAAGTACCGGATGATATACCTATCCGCATACAAATCTCTCACAAATAAATTAGTTCAACAAGTAAAATTATTATGAATATATAATGGTGGTCCTACCACCCAAGATAAGCCTAAGGCCCCGTTTGTTTTGGGCTATAGGAAGGGTATTGGGACTAATAATACCAAGGTATTACTAAAGTTATTTAAAAATTAATCAAAGCATACTCGTTTTACAAAAAGTCAATAATGGTTAGAATACTCAATAAATTCATTTAATTTACATGGCAACCACAGTTTATATATAATTTAACCTAAAGGATCAAAATTAGAGAGTCCATTGAATAAAGAAAATACAAATCACATGAATCGAAGTAAAATTCATACCCAGAGACAAAACTACCAGTCCCAAGTCGAATTAGTGGAGCAGGAGAAGCGGCCAAGATGTCAACGAGTTTGTCGGGTCTCACGGAGAAGTGATTCGACTGCGGAGGCTTGAAGTTTGGTGGAGGAGAGAATGTCGGAGACGAATCTGAAAACCCTAATTCTGGTTCTTCTTTGCTGCTTGAGGATTCTGCGGATGATCTGATAGAGACTCTGGTCTTCGGTTGTGATTGAGTCGGAAATGGCCGGAAAATCGGAGACGGTGAGAAGTTCAGAACTCCGGCCACTGGTTTCCCGGCGGGAGAGGTTGAAATGCGGGCCGCAAATTCCGACAGCAAGCAATGTTAGAAGTGTTTGGGTTTCCATGTATTTTTTTTTTGGGCAATTAATAATAATAATAATAATAACAACATAAATGTAGAGTTTTGAATTTTATCAATTAAATTCTAATCTTTTACTTATGTTATATTTAAATTATTCATCTATTTTTTATTAAGTAAAATCAACAAAAAAAAAATATTTTAATTATTAATATCAATATAAATATATGTGAAATATTTTTTTTATTAAATTTAATGATTAAAATATATATTTTTGATCAATTTTACTTAATAAGAATAGACAAAATAGTTTAAATTGAAAATAAAATAAGAGTTTAGAATTTGAATTGATAAAATAAATAAGTCAGGGTCTATTTTACTATAAGGGTCAAATCCTCAGAGGTTTTTTTAGTAATATCTACCCATTTTTTAAGACTTTTTTGTTTGAATATTTTTATTTTTTAGTAAATTTTGGAATAATTAAAAAAATGGTTTTTTAATTTTTAATTTAAATTTTAATATTTTAATTTATTTTCAATCTAAATGAATAACACATTTCCATTAAATAATATTGATGGAAAAAATAATTTAATTATCAAACTCAATATATATATTTATAAAATATCTAAAATATCTTTTTTTTTATTAAGTTTAATGATTGAAATATTTGTTTTTTTTTTTTTTATCAATTTTACTTAATAAAAATAGACAAATATTTGGATTGAAAATAAATCAAAAGTTTAAGTTTTAAAGTGACAAAATTACAAACTCATGAATTATTGTGTTATAAAAGTCAGACTCAAAAGATTTTTTGTGATTTGTCCTAAATTTTTTTAGAAAATTTAAGTTTTTAAATTCTACTAGACAAGACAAATTGAAAAATTAAAATTTTTAAATTGTTTGGTTATTTTGAACTTCAAAATAAGTCAAAATAAGTTAAAATTGTTTGGTTTTTTGAACTTCTTTGGAATATTTCAAAAAAATTATATTTTTTTAAATTCATCTACACAAGATGAATTGAAAAGTGAAATATTTTTTACATAATTTTAAAAAAATTCCACTAAAGACATAAAAAAAAAAATTTTTAAAAATGTGACTTATTTGAAAGTTCCCAAACAACCAGAAGCCTTCTCGGACAAGAAAAAAAAAAATTAAATGCACCAGCATAAATTTTTTTTTTTTTTTTATTACCACATGCAAGGATGGAACTAGAATTTCATTTCTGGAAGGGCCAAAAGAAAAATATGTTCCATATACACAAATACACATGTATGTATAATATAAGAAGTTTTTTGGTGCAAAATAGAAAGAGAATGTAAGATAAAAGAAGAATAAGATTTTTTTTTTTTTTATACTGAGAGGTTATTTTATATATAAAATGATATATATATATATTTAAAGTGTTATGGCAAATAATATTTTTCATAAAAATAAAGAATTACGACATCTCATAATTTTCTCCAAATTCCATCGCTGACCACATGCATTGTAAATTTTGTATCTTAAAAAAAATGATTGTGTGGATGAAATTTGTGATATGATGGTAAGGGGCAAATCATTAGGAAAAAAAAAATGATTACATGTATGGAATATTTTTTCCATTTTTTCAAAAAGCTTAACAAAAGCCACTAGGGTAATTCATAATTATTTTATTTTTTTTCCCTAAAATATATACTAATTGAATCTAAGTCATTTCTAGAAGGTAAAAATGCAGTGAGTTAAGGATATATTCGTCTTTCAAAAATTGTTCAATTATTTTTAAACAAATAAAGAAATTTGTATTCAACATAAGAGATAAGAGAAATTTTAATTAATTTAACTCCTTACATCTTTAAAATTTAATTTTTTTTTATTTTATAATTTCTATAATTCCTTTATTACTCTTATCCGTAACCTTTCTCTTTCTCTTTCTTCTTATCTTTATCCTTCTCATTCTCATTCTCCTTCTCCTTCTCCTCACACTCAAAACCTAAAAAACCCTAACCCTAGCCCTGCCGGATAATACAACATCGGAATCTAGCCCCCTTCTTCCTCTTCCTCTTCCTCCTCCTACTTTCCTTCTCACGCTGCCAGCCACTAATCCCTCTCCACCTCTTTTTATCTTCCTCCTCATTTTTCTTCTCTCATCCCCTTCTAACACTGGCCACCCTCTTCAAACCCTAAGAAAACCTCTACAAACCCCTTTTCCACCTCCATAACCACCTCTTCCTTCCCACCGATCGCAAATCTCTACAAACCTAGATCTTGATTGCACCGGAGAGAAAGAGAGAGAGAGAGAGAAAGGGTTCCTTCCCACCGACTCAATCTTTGCAAACTCATACCCAGATCGCACTAGAAAGAGAGAGAAAGATAACACACTAGATTAAGCTCTGATTTCTCCAGATATGCTCGATTTAGAGTAGAAAAGAAGAAGGATGAGAGAAAGGTTAGGGTTTCGGGAGACAAAGAAAAAGAGGACAAGAAAAAGGTTAGGGTTTCGGAAGAAGAAAAAGAAGGAGGAGAGAAGGGGCAGTAGTGATGGCAGTAGTGGTGGGTGGACTGTGATGTGGGGACTGCCGGAGAAGGGTTGGGGTAGTGGTGTGAGGTAAAGAGGGTTAGCAGTGATTGGCGATGGTAGAGGAGGTCGTCAAAGACATCAAAAGAGAGAAAAGAAGATTTTAGTAAATGAAAGGGGGTCGCCTGTTGGTAAGGAGATGGAAGTGAAACCCGAGTTGGCAGCAGTAGTTGCCGAAGATGGGCATTGGAAGGAATGATTGTCGGAGGTGATGGTAGGTGTTAAAGGTTTTTTTAGGTTTTGGGTGTAAGGAGTAGGAGAAAGAAAAAAGTTAGGGATGATGACAATAAAAGAATTATAGAAATTATAAAATTAAAAAAAAATGAATTTTGAGAGTAAAGAATTAAATTAGTAGTGTAAGTAGAATTTACCAAGAGATAATATATATTTGGAGTTTTTTTATTTTTATTTTTTGGGTGGGTAATATATTTGGAGTTTGTAGGGGTTAAGGTGACTGTACACACTAAAGGACTAATCTGACCTTAACACGAAACCATTTCTATCCAAATTGTTCAATGGCACGCATGTTCATATTTCAACATATAATTGTTTTTTTAAAAAAAAAAATGAAAAATAACTAAGAATTAATGCCTTTAATATTTTATAAACTCATGCCACATGATGATAGTGGGGAGATTTGCATGTGCAACCTAGAGTCATTAATATTGGATATATAGTTTTATTATCATTTCCATCTTATAAATTGTGTCCTTTCAAAAAAAAAAAAAAAAAAATCTTATAAATTGTGTAAAAAAATTTGTAAATTAAATCAAATTTTAAATATGTTTCTCTGCAAAAATAGTTACATATTCATGGCTCCACCAAGCCTCTCTGCACCTCTCCTTCAATTTCCAGATGAGATCACTCATACCTTTCAAGTAGTTGATAGAGATCAAAATGATTCTATCAATGAATTGGAGCTCCAAGAGGCTCTCTCTCTCCATCACCCTAGATTTTGTCTTCAAACAATTCAGTTGCTCATGAGAAGACTAAATTGTTTGGTGTGTTTCTAAATTCATTTTTTAGTAATGTCTCATTCATGTATTTGTTTTTTCTGTACTTTTTCGAGGGGGACAAAAAAAGAATTTTAGTGCATACAAACAAAATATATAATTAAGAATTCTTTGTTTTCCTTCTCTTCTAATTACAGGCCTTTTTGAGTTTGTTGTACTTTGGGAATGTCTTCACAATTGGCATGTAAGACAAGAATTCTCATTCTCTCTCTCTCTCTCTCTCTCCCCCTATATATATATATATATTTCATGCTGTTACTATTTGCAACATCTTGTTTTGGCGTAAAAAAAGAAAAAGATAAAGTTAAAAATCTAAATTGATAATTATTATTCCATTACATTTTTTTGTACTTATATTCATTGTTTCAATACCCGCGGTCTACTTGATTCGTTTGAAGTCATACGCTTTAAAAAAATTGGGGAAAAAAATTTACTAAAGAAAAGTAATTGATTTCTTATGTAGGTTTTCATAGTTTCTTAATGAGATCACTTGTGAAACTTTATGAGCCTAAATAATTTGAGTATTACTCAAATAATTATATATCTGAATTGATATTAGACTCTTTAATAACATTTTATTGGATTAATTGGGCTATATTAAATAATTTTAATAATCATTTAATTCATTTAAACTTAGTCTAACCCATCAATTGTAAGAGAATATGCCTTCCTTCTTAGTCCCCAGTGGAGGAGTCCTGGCTAGACCCATATGGGGAAGGCAAGATTTATGCTGTATTATCCCATTTCTACATAGGGTATTTATGTGATTTAAACTAGAAAGCCACCGAAACGCTAACGACAAACTTTTACCATTAATATTTTCTAATTCTTTTCTCATAATTTTACATAGTTTCTATCACTTATGCAGGCCACCTTTCAGAGATCTGGAGAAGGACTAATTGATACAAGAAATCTAAGGGAAGCTCTAAAATGTCTTAGATATGTTGTCCCACATTCTGTAATCACAGTTTTGATTTCCAAGTATAATAATAGAAGTTTTTACCACCAAGGAAAACTAGATTTTGATTGCTTTTGTTCAGTAAGGAAAACCCGTTATCTTATTTTTTTATATTTTTTTAGAGAAGACATTTCATGCTATATATCATTTGGAAGTTGGATGAAGCTATATGTGTAATATTTTTAATTCTTCTCATTTTATGTGCAGATGTGGGATGCTTGTAAAGGTAAGAAACCAAGCTATTTAAGTACATCTTGATGCTTTACACAATTTTTTGGATAAATTACACGCATCTCCCCTGAGATTTGTAAAAAAATATAATTGGCCCCATAAATTTAGCATATTTACATTGACCTCCCTTTTAGTAATATTAAAATGATCAAAATTAATACTGATGGTATGTAGACAGTAAAATAAATAAAGGTAAATATACATTTTAGTAAAAAAGAGAAGAGAATATAATCTTTTTATCCATATGACTAACGATTTATTGATAAAAATAGTTTAAGTGTAACGTGAATGAAAATTTTTAGGAGAGCCTAGAGTAAGTATGTCAAAAGTGTAAAACTAACTGTATTTTCTCCAAATGCTAAGGGAGGTGAGTGTAATTTACCCAAACTTTTTCTAGCTATTTCAGTCGCATAGCTGCTAATCCATCAACTTGTAGTTGCCAAACTTGTTCAAGCATTTCAGACAGGAGTAGAGTCAAGATTTTTGTTCGGTTATGGCAAAATCTTACAGAGAATCATACACAATTTTTCACTATTTGACGAAAGAGATTGAAAGCACGGAAATAAAAACCAAGAGTAAAACTAAAGGACAAATTTTTTACTAGTGCCTAATATGATTTCTTTAATGCTGTGTTTGGTTGGGGGATTTGGGGAGGGATTTGGAAAAGGAAATGGAAAAGGTAGGTGAAATGTGAATAAAACATGCCTATATTTCACCTAGTTTTACACACTTTTTCCCTTTCCCTTTCCAAATCCCTCCCTAAATCCCCCAACTAAACACAGCATAAGAAAATATTTTTTTTTCTGTTTTTTACAATAACACACTTGGAGAAGTTCTAGCGTTCAAAGAATTTTTGTATAATAGTGTTTAAAGAATTGTTTCTACTCTCAGATACATTTGAAATATATAAAAAGAATAAATAACAACGTACTATGCAAAAAACTAGGAAACCAATGAATCTAATTATTTTGTGATTAGTTACCTTACAAATTTGAATTTCACTTTTATTTTATTTTTATTTTTGTTGTTGCAGGGTTTAACTAGAAGTTCATGGAAAAGGATAGTTTTCGCATGGGATTAACACTCACCTATGATGAACTTATGTCTATGATTCTTCCATTTCCTCTTCTATAAAATGAAGCACATTGTCCAATTAAACCTACAACCTCAAGATTAATGATCAAATTTTAACTATTGAATCAGTGATACCAAACAATAAGCTCTGTAAGAAAGAATATTCATCAATGGACTACTGATAATTTTGTCCGCAATCTATCACAAATAAAGTAAGACTAATGTTATACAAACTAACAAATCTTACAAAATTTTCTTACTCAGTGATATGCCACCTAAAATATATTATTAAAGTGAGTCATGTTTTAAGTTAGAAAGTTTTATAATTTCATGTCATACATTCGTGAAACGGAAATGCTAATCGCCGGATAATGTTGATTGAAATATATAAAATATGTATTTAAACTTGTAATTTTTGTATTAATTGATCTTTAATAGTTGGAGCCCTCACAAGATGTGTTAATTGTTGAAAAAAATGGTTTTATGGTGATTTTAATGTGAAATTAAAGTAGGTCCCAAATATTGGTTGAGGTGAGATTAAATAGGTTTAGATTCTTTGTAACAAATTCTTTACACCACAAAAAAAATGACCAAAAATCATTAAGAATTGAATGAGAAATTGTCTCATAAAGTTGGCTTCATAAATGAAGTATTGAGAATTGTGTACTACCAATCCCACATTGATTGTAGAGAAAAGCTTTGATGAGTATTTAATTCTTAAGATTTTGATAAGTTCATGTGTAATTTGGGGAATCCAAATTTTCCGAAGGAAAAGAGTTATGGATGCTTCAAAGATGGGTTTGGGCCAAAACCATGGTTCAAGTTGGTTATAGAAAAATTGTCACACGCGCGTGCGCCGCCCGAGTCGTGGATCGTGGACTTGGGCTTGAGGCTTGCTGGAATGGGTTCAGATTGGTGGTCTACCAACCTAATCTTTTTGGGCCAAGTCTATTTTGAGGCTTGCTGGAATGGGTTCAGATTGGTGGTCTACCAACCTAATCTTTTTGGGCCAAGTCTATTAAGTGACTGCAGATATGTGTATATATATACACGTGTATATTGTGTGCAACTCACACATTGAATCTCCATCAATTTTGTACATTACTCTAGCAGTTTTACAGAAGTAATTGGCTACATTGGTTGCTAGCCTTCATGGAAGGAAGCTTCTCCTCTCTCCCTCATGGTATATAAATAGAAACCAACTTCTTTAGTTGTCAATACAGAAATTTTTGACTTACATACTATACAGTCAATTTGCTCCTATAATTTTCTTCTTGTGTGAGAAAGTACTGTCATTGTCAATTCCCCAAACCTAACATATGGTACTTCTGCGTTAGCAGGTTTAAACAGTCGTATCCTAGGAAACAGACGTCGACGTACCTCCAGCACCCACGGTGAGGCGATGAATATGTTTTAAGGAGACTGTGGTATCACACAGGTTTTGGTTTGTTTTCTTTACCATTTTATTGTACAACAATGATTCATCCCCCTTTTTCCCATCACCCCCTTTGACCCCCTCTCTCTCTCATTGATTGCTTTTTCTTTTTCTTTTTCTTTTTTTTCCTGCTCCTCCAATCACTCTCTGACACATGGCAAAGGGGGGTGAGGGGGTGACCCCCAAAAGGGATCTCAAGTATTATTCTTTATTGTATTATGTATTTTTGTACAATATTCTTATAATTTCCAGCATATTCTGTAATTTAGTTTAGTTAATCGTGAATCTATTTGTCTTATTTAATTACACAATTTAGCCAACATTAATTTATATAGTTTTTTCTACAAACTAATCATTGTACAAGCAGCTGCAGCTGCAGCTGCAGCGTGCAACATTATTCAAAATTTCAAAGTATTCACAACTGGTGTGCTGTATATGTGGCACTTACCCAATGGAGCAAAAACTTCAACCAAGTAGAAACTTTGTTACTAATCCAAAATACAAGTCCAAAAAAATTGGCCAACAGAAAAATTCTACCTGGCGGTGCCGCCCACCAATAGTTGGACACATCTCGCCATCTCGAGTGCCATGTCGTCCGACCATGGTCCCTTTCTTAGCCCAATCTATAAGTCACAATGTTACAAGAAAAAACAAAATGTTATGAGAATAAAATCTTAGGGCCTTTTTTAGTGCGGGCGGCAAAAGGAGATGGAGACATGTTTGGAGAGAATGAGAAGGGAATGTTGGTCTGTTTTCATTGTTGAAATTATGGGTTTATTTTTTTGTTTTTTCCTATTTTCCGTTATTGGAAGTTAGGACTATGTAATTTGACGATAGTATACTAGTATTGTTTACTACAAAAGGAACTTTACTTCTTGGAGAGAATGAGAGTTGGCCTCTTACTTGAATTTGTTTAGCTTTGTCAACAATAAGAAGCTATTAATGGACCACATCAAATTAAGAAATTCAACAATGAGTGTAAAACATCATAATAGTTTGTGTTATCCTCCTTTAGTTAGTACAAACAAAAAAATATTATACCCACCCAAAAAAAAAAACAAAAAACAAAAAAATATTCTTACATAATGATGTTGTAGATTTCGGTCTTATCATTTCAAATTATTTATTCTTTATCAAACTAATTATTTTCACTGTTTAACTAAAATAATGAGTAAATTACTAAATTTCGCTTCCACCAAACTAGTTATCAGGTTATAATGACAGATGCTGTGCTATACTTCCCAACAGTGCTAAGACAGAGCAGCATACTGGTGCAAATAGTGATACAGCAGAGCAGCAACATACTGATGCTTAGTTAGAGTGGTTGTGTTAGTATGTGTAGGTTAAGAGTTTTAGTGCATCTTAGTCAAAGGGTTGTGCATGTTAGCAAAACCCAGGTTGAGGCGGTTATCACATTTTATATCATTTGTTAGAGTTTATCATTTGTTAGAGTTTGAGGCGGTTCTAAACTTGTATATAAACAGTAGCACTACTGTAAGGTGTTTTGGGGATTTTCAGTATATAATATTTTCTCAGATTCAGTTTCTCTTTTCTTCATGGTATCAGAGCATCTTTGAGCTCTCACGAGCAACAATGGTGGTTCAAGCTGAGAAGGCATCATTGCCTGCAAATGTTCTCCTTCTTGTTTCTAATCTTACTTCTTTGATTACTGTCAAACTTGACACTTCAAACTACTCCATTTGGAGAAGTCAAGTTCAGAATTTCTTTGAAGCAACAGAGTTGTTTAGCTACCTTGATGGATCAGCCGTATGTCCTTCTGCCACAACTCTTGATTCTGAAAGAAATTCAATTTCCAATCCTGAATTTCTGCAATGGAAATTGATTGATTCTTGTCTTCTGAGTTGTATAATCGCAACTCTGACTCCTTCAATTTTTTCTTCCATTCTTCATCTGAAGAATTGCCGAGATGTTTGGACTGCACTTGAAAAACGGTTTACCTCCTTGTCCCGATCTCATATTCATCAAATCAAGAATCAGTTAAGCACTACTACAAAGAAATCAAAGTCTATGCAAACCTATCTTCAAGAAATTAAAGATCTGGCTGAACAACTTGCTTTGGCTTCTTCTCCGATCTGTGATGAAGATCTGATTCTCTTGGTGCTCAACGGCTTACCTGAGGAATATAATGCCTTCAAGACCACTATCCGAGCAAAATCCGAGATCCTTTCGATGGAAGACCTCTGTTCTCTCTTGTGTTCTGAAGCAATACATGTTGAAAACAGTCACAAGCATGGGCCTTCTGATCTCACTGTTGCTTTCTCTGCTCCTACTCATCCAGCTACAGATCATGCTTCAGCCGTATCACCTGTCCCTGCTAACTTTACTCAGCAGACTTTTGGTCAATCTGCCTCTCGAAATTTCTCTTTTCAACATAGAGGAGGACATCGATCTCAAGGCTATCAGTATAGGAGTGGAAGATACAATAATCAACGAGGCAGAAGAGGAGGCAGACCTCAGAGCTATGGATTGATATGTCAAATCTGTGGCAAAGGCAATCACTCTGCTTTGGAGTGTAGACATCGCCTGAACACCTCCTTTCAACCAGTATTTCCTTCTTATACCATGGGACCTTCACAACCAGCTTCCTTTCCTCCTAGAGCTTTTTCTGCTCAAACTCAATTTCCTGCTATGTCTCCTACTGTGCAGTCCTCTTCCACACCATGGTATGTAGATTCTGCTGCAAGTTCTCATCTCACAAATGATCTCAACAATCTTCATCTTTATCAACCATACCAAGGTAATGATCAAGTCATGATTGGAGATGGAAATACTCTTCCCATCCATAATGCTGGCACTGGTATCATATCCTCTCATTCTTTCCAGTTTAAGTTAAATAATCTTCTTCATGTTCCACAAATTTCTTCCAATTTGTTATCTGTTCATCAGCTTACTTCTGATAATAATTGTAGTATCACTTTTGACAATGAGTCCTTTGTGATTCAGGACAAGCTCACCCACCAGGTTCTCTGTAGAGGACATCATCACAATGGCCTCTACCAGTTTCCTACTTCTTTTTCTCCTACAGCTTTTTCTGCTACTAGTTCTCTGGCTAGTGTTTGGCATAAGAGACTAGGTCATCCTTCTTCTGCTGTATTTCATACTATTGCCAATAAGAGTGGCTTGTCTCTTAGTCATCAAGATTGTACTACTTTTTGTCATTCTTGCTGTGTGTCTAAGAGTCATAGACTCCCTTTTGTTCTTTCTACTAATAAAACTCATGTTCCTTTTACTCTCATTCATTCAGATGTTTGGGGCCCTTTCACTCAAGTTCATGCTTCTTTTACCTACTATGTTGTTTTTATTGATGATTTTAGTAATTTTACCTGGATTTATCCCCTCTCTTATAAAAGTGAAGTTTATTCTAAATTCTTAGAATTTAAATCTTATGCTGAAAATCAGTTTTCCACCTCTCTTAAAATTCTAAGAACTGATGGAGGAGGAGAATATACTAGTGGTCAATTTCAGACTTTGCTTAAAACCTCTGGTATTGTCCATCAGCTGAGTTGTCCACATACTCCGTCGCAAAATGGAGTTGCTGAGAGAAAGCATAGGCATATTATTGAGACAACCATCACACTTCTTGATCAATCATCAGTGCCTCTGAAATTCTGGTTTGAGACTCTTGCTACTGCTGTTTATCTGATCAATCGAATGCCCTCTCCTAAATTGGGTAATCTTAGTCCCTATGAAGTATTGTTTCAGATGGTTCCAGATTATGGCTTTCTCAGAGTTTTTGGCTGCAGATGTTATCCCTGGTTGAGACCTTATACTTCTCACAAATTGCAACCCAGATCCAAGGCTTGTGTCTTTATTGGTTACCATCCCAGTTATAAGGGCTACAGATGTTTGGATCCTCTCTCTGGCCGAATTTATATTTCTCGACATGTTGTATTTGATGAAAGTGTTTTTCCTTTTGCTGATGCTGCTTCTTCTTCACCCCCTATTCTTTCTTCCAAATCTGCTGTGAAATCCTTCTTTTGGGGTCCTCCTTCTTCTCTGCCTTCTTCTCATGGTCCAATTCCTTCTTCTTTACATTCCACCGAGGCTTCTGGTCATACTTCTAGTTCTGCAAGCGCTAATTCGGATTCTGTTTCAGTTCCTGTTTCTCCAACAGTTCACACTGATTCTCCTCTTGTCTCAGATACTTCTCGTTTTATTTCTGCTCCTGTATCTTCTTCCCCACCTGGTATTCATCTTACTATTCCTATTCTTCCTCGTCCCTCTTCTCATTCTCTCAATTCTCACCCTATGCTTACTCGCAGTAAAACAAAAGATGCTTCCACAGTTGGTTTCATAGCTGCCTTTCTTGACTCTGAGCCCCGCAGTTATAAAGATGCCTTGCAATGTTCTACTTGGCATCAGTCTATGCTTGAAGAAGTTCAAGCACTTCAAAATCAAAAAACATGGTCTCTTGTTCCTTCTTCTCCTCATCAACATGTAGTTGGTTGTAAATGGGTTTTCCGAATCAAAAAGAATTCTGATGGCTCTATTGCTAGGTACAAATCTAGACTTGTTGCGAAAGGTTATCTTCAAGAAGCTGGAGTTGATTTCTTAGATACCTTTAGTCCTGTAGCCAAGCAACCAACCATCCGAGTCTTTCTTTGTGCTGCTCTTCACTTTAATTGGTCTATTAAACAGTTAGATGTTTCTACTGCATTTCTTCATGGAAAGCTTGAGGAAGAGGTCTTTATGACTCAACCTCCTGGTTTTGAAGATCCTCAGTTTCCTACTCATGTGTGTCGGTTACACAAGGCTCTTTATGGTCTTAAACAAGCTCCCCGAGCTTGGTTTTCTACTTTTTCTTCTTTTCTGCTTCAACTTGGTTTTCTTCCTAGTCATTGTGATAATTCTTTGTTTGTTCAATCTACTGCTACTACTCTTACTTATCTCTTGGTCTATGTTGATGACATTCTTATCACTGGGAGTTCTTCTTCTCATATTCAGTCCTTAATCTCTCAGCTTAACTCGGTTTTCTCGCTCAAAGACCTGGGTTCTCTTTCGTTTTTTCTTGGTATTTCTGTCACTGCTTCTTCCTCTGGTTTGTTCTTATCTCAGTCTCATTATGCTTCTAAATTACTTCAGCAGGCCGGTATGACTGAATGTAAGCCTGCACCTTCTCCTCTTAGTTCTTCTTCTTCTTCTTTATCCATATGTTCTTCTCCAGCTTTTTCCAATCCCTCTCTGTACCGTAGTCTTGTTGGTGGTTTGCAATATTTGACAATTACTCGCCCAGATTTAGCCTTTGCTGTGAATCAGGCCTGTCAGCATCTTCAAAATCCTTCTCAAGATGATTTTGCTAAAGTTAAACGTCTCCTCAGATTTGTGCAAGGAACTCGGCATCATGGTTTGCATTTTTCTACCAGTACCTTTGATATTCATGCCTTCTCCGATGCTGATTGGGCTGGTAATCCTTGTGATCGCCGTTCTACCTCTGGTTTTTGTCTTTATCTGGGTTCCAATCTGGTTTCTTGGACTGCTAAGAAGCAGCCTACAGTGGCTCGATCTTCTACTGAAGCTGAATACAGATCAATGGCTCAAGCTGCCGCTGAGGTGTCTTGGCTCCAAATGTTGCTGCATGATATGCGTCTTACTTCTTCTGTTCCAGTGCTTTGGTGTGATAACTTGTCTGCATTATCTTTGGCTTCTAATCCTGTGTTTCATGCCCGGACAAAACATATCGAAATTGATTATCATTTTGTTCGGGAAAAAAGTCGCTGCTAAACATCTTCTTATTCGGCATGTTGCCTCTTCAGATCAGATCGCTGATATTTTCACTAAAGCTCTTCCTGTGAGCCGTTTTCTTTTTCTCCAATCCAAGCTTCTCGTTGCTCTTCCCACTTCCAGCTTGACGGGGGCTAATGACAGATGCTGTGCTATACTTCCCAATAGTGCTAAGACAGAGCAGCATACTGGTGCAAATAGTGATACAGCAGAGCAGCAACATACTAATGCTTAGTTAGAGTGGTTGTGTTAGTATGTGTAGGTTAAGAGTTTTAGTGCATCTAAGTCAAAGGGTTGTGCATGTTAGCAAAACCCAGGTTGAGGCGGTTATCACATTTTATATCATTTGTTAGAGTTTATCATTTGTTAGAGTTTGAGGCGGTTCTAAACTTGTATATAAACAGTAGCACTACTGTAAGGTGTTTTGGGGATTTTCAGTATATAATATTTTCTCAGATTCAGTTTCTCTTTTCTTCAGGTTAGCCATTTTAATTTTTGTGGTTTTGACTCAACAAATGTAGCTAGTGATTTCACTTGGTCAAAATATTAAAAAAATATTACTTTTCATATTTTAAAATTAATTGTATTGAGTTTATAAAAAATAATTCTAAATTAACATGAATAGAAATAATATTTAAATAATATAGAAAAAGAATAGAGAATTTGTTGGATAACGTATTTAAAAAGGTATATAGCCAAAATAGAAACAAAATTTTAATTAATTTGATAGAGATGCTCTTACGTATAAAATACGTGGAATGAAGAAGAAACTAGCCATTTCATAAATTATTAGGTAGAATGGGAATTTCAGTATGGTTATGTCCTCATTGAATGGTAGTAGTCATTTTATTCATATATTTCTTGAAAAATGGTCACTTATCTCTTTATTATTGAGTGAATACCTAATCACCTGCTAACTTCTCCTAACATTTGTGTATTCTATGAAGTATTTTCTTAAACCAAACTTCATTCATTAACACTAACCAACACCCAATGGTAATAAAGGCTTTGTTAGGTTACATCTCTTATACTTTAGAGATTTCTTTCACAAGTAAAATACATTTAGAGTCTCTAATAAGTTTCCTGTCACTTGATTTTTTGAGTTTCAGTTTTATCAATTTTGTCCTTAAATTTTTATTTATTTATTTTTTTTGATCAGCAAAAAGAAAACTTTATTGATAAAGAAAGCTATACACAAGCAAAGAATGTACATCAATAAAACATAGTGTAAACACCCCATTTTTGACCGACCTTAAGACTCAGACGTCACCAGTTGAGCGCTCGGTGATGTTGCATATTGTGCTCGTTCAGAAGTCTCAGAGTCACGGCCGTGAGCCCTGCCTCCGGACTTCCGAACCCTCTTCTGTACCTTGTCTCGGTTTGTGAACCAGACTCGGTTTTCTCTGTTTCTTTCCCTGAAGGGAGGGAGAGGTCCCGTAGACCATCTCTCAGTGGCCGTGGGCTACATTTCGTGGCCGTAGGCCATTTTGCCCATTTCGGAGCCCGGTTCCCGGTTTTCGGAGCCGTCAGGCCATGTGCCTCGGTTCGGGACCGTCTAACCATCTCCGATTCCTCCGGTTTTTGGCATGCATCTCATTTACTCCCTTTCGAGGGACACTGAGGTCTGCGAGACCCACTTCGTGGCCGAATGCCACTTTCGGTGCTTAACGGCCTATTTTCAGGACCCCGAACTGCGTGTTTTGGCCCCCGAGCATTCGTTTTGCATCGATTTTTGTTCATTTTTGGCAAGTACCTCTGTTTTATCACCAGGAAGGTCACTGAAGGGTGGGAGGCCATCAATTGTCTCAGCAACCAGTTATGCTCCTCCGGCGCCCTCCGACGCCCGTTTTTCTCACTTCCGAGCCAATGTTGACCACCCTAGGGCCATTTTCTTCAACCCCAAACCACATATTTGTGTTGTACACACATGGGAGGACCCTAAAAGTCTATGGCCGGCCAGTAATTCAATTTGACCCTTTTGAACCCCTCCTAAAAGTGGCTTGTTCTCTCTCATGTTTTACATTTTCCAAATTTGAACCACACGGTTGTGATGAGGGGACATGGGAGGACACCAATATCTGGTGGCCGGCCACTAATTCAACTTGACCCTTTTGACCCCTAGCCGGCCGGCCATAGGGGGTGGCCGGCCGGCCACCTGCAGCAAAAATACCCAGCCGGCCAGCATCCTCAGTGTGAGTACTTTACAGCTGTATAGCTGTTTTCCCCCAAAAATATCTCAATCCGGGGAAAAGTTTTGAAGGGAAACTTGACACCATTTCCCTCCACTTTTTCCTCCACTTTTCTCCCCCTTTCTTGTCTATATAGCTGGCCTCCCAACTCAAGGAAAAGGGTTGGAAAATTGCTTACACTCATATCTCTCCATTTCTCTCTCATTTTCTCAAGTTTTGGCTCCATTTCTTCACTACTACCAAGCACCACTACCACCATTCCATTTCCAGCAGCTTGGGGAGCTTTCCAACAGCTAGGAAGCAACATTCCTTGGTCCAAGAGGTAGCAAAGAAGTGATCTTCAAGGGTAAGTGCCAATCTCCCTCTTTTGTAGCACTTTCTTGCACCATTCTTCTAGCCTATTTGCTTGCTGTTTTGGGCTCCGACCCTAACTGAAAGGGTCATTCTTTTGAGCCATTATTCATGTTTGTTCAAGGGCTCAACCCTGTTTGAGCCCCCCATTTGGTACTTACTTCAATACCCTCTTGTATGCCATTATTTTGCATAGTATTTCTAGCCTATTTGTGATCTGTTTTTGAGTATGATGTAAACTGTGAGTGGGCTTATTTTGAGCCCCTCTACAACATTGTAGAAGGGCTCAACACTGTTGGGGGCCTCCATGTAGCACTTACCATTATACCCCTCTTTGGCCCCCATTTTTGCATGCTTTGTGAGCTTACCTTGCCTTTGTTTTTAGGCCATGATCAGAACTGAAAATGGCCATATTTTGACCTTCTTGGCATATCTTATTAAGGGTCTTTGGCTGTTTGGTGATTTCTTTGTATACCTCATGTTATAGCCTCTTGTTGGCCTATTTCTTGCATGGCATTTTTAGCATGTTTGCATACTGATTTGAGGCATGTCATAAACTGTAAATGTTCATATTTTTGGTCCCTCTTCAGTATTTTAGAAGGATATTTTTATGTTTGGGCATTGCATCTATCACTTACTTCATTGCTTCCCTCGCGGAGCCATTTTTGTATGCCATTTTAGCCCTACTTGTGATTGCTGTTTGGCCATGTTTTGTACTGTAAAAATGTGAGTTTTGGGGTTGCCTTGCTTCTGCTTTTTCATGTCATGTTCAAATTATGCATGTATGGCATAGCTACAAGTCATTTCGGATGACTAGTTTTGCATTTCGGGAGAGATTCCTTACATCGGGTTTCATTTCGCCTCATTTCGGGGCTGTTTTGCCCCTCATTTTGCTACTGACTTTTGCATGTTTACATGTCATATTCTATGTCTTTGCCATGTCTCATTAGAGTGGCATTTTGGTGCCTGAGGGTCCGTTCTCGGTTTGCGTGCCCGCGGGCACACATTTCGAGTTGTCTTGTTTTCATCTAATGGCTTCCTATGTGAGTGTGGCTGAGGCTCTCTCATGTTGGTGTAAGCCCATTATTGCATTGCGCATGCCATTTCATCCATAGCATTGTGTATGCTCGGTTGTGTATTACCTCGTATAGCGTGTATGCCATTCTATGACATTGTGTATGTTAGGATTGCATATTAGCTGCATTTCATGCATATCATGCATATTGCATCGTGTCCGGGATAGGAGTTAGCCCGGGCACGGGAAACAAGGCGTATTCCGTACTCCGAGTGACGGAGCGTATCTCAATTCCCAAGTCACCGACACTCCGGATTATCCGTGATGGAGTTAGGTTTTGTTGTAGCATTCATATGCATTCATCCTATATTGAGTTGTGCAAATCGGCTCCTCGGCCATCATGCATCGAGATGCGTGATTGGTGGCACGAGGATCGAGGCATGCATATATTTGTGAAATACATTGCTATGCCCCTTTCCTGCTCTCTGTTGCAGCAAAATGAAGAATCAGAAGTCTTCCGAAGCTTGGCGCGCTTTTCGAGAAACATTGCGAAACAGAGGCTAGTTGGGGCATTCCAGTGGATTTCCGCGCAAGGCAGCCCAAACATACATCGTTCATCAGAAGCAAGGCAGCCCCTGGCTTGCATGCCAGTTTACAGTTTTTTTTTTAGTTAATTTGTTAATTAATTAGGGATTTGTATATTATTCGGACTGTAATATTTGGACTGTAATATTCTTTCATTTGGGACTGTATATTTATTTGGACCCTCTGCGCGAGGGCAATATTGTAATAAGTGTGGGTGAGTGTGATGTATGTCTTCCAACCCCACGTCTTTCTTCCCTTTTATTTATCCGCTTATGATGGTTAGATTAGGGCATATTTCAATTAGCATACAGTATGACAGCATGTTTGTATCATTCATCTGTTTTGCATGCACCGGGCTCGGCGCATCATACTAACTGTATCTGTATTTCAATTCCAAGTTGAATACTTGATAGCTGTTGCACCTCATATGCCATGTTTAGAATAGCCGAGCCTGCTATAGTTGCATTTTTGCATGTGTTGCATTAGGCAATTCTGTGTATCTAGGATCATGCATGGATTTCTAATCAGCTTCTGTTTTGGTTTGGAGTACTCGGTGAGTTTTATGCTTTAGCATCCTTGCATGCGTGTGAGTGTTGCCATGAATAGCATGCTTACCATGAGGCTATTTGCTTATGTGATATAACTGCCTGAATGCTTGTAGGTGAAGGTTGGGTTATTTGAATTGGGATAATTCATCAAATGTTTGTTTTAAGCCCACTAGATAGTAGCAAAATCATTGTTTTCTAAGCCCACCCGAGGGTGGCAAATCCATGTCTTAGTCTACCTGCGGGTAGCACCATCAAACCATTTTTCAAACAAACAAACATGAAATGTTTTGTTCTAATTCAAGCGACTCAGTCTATACTTGTATGCTGTGCGCATCACATAGTAAATCTAGGCTAATAACCGGAATAAGAATACACAATGTTTTCAAAACTAGATATCATGATTAGTAGAGGCCGGTCTTTGACCGGGCGAGCGGGGGTGCTCACGAAGTGACCTTCCCCAATCGTACCCAAGTTCCCGAGCCGAGGCAACTTTGGTGATAACGGACACGTGGCCTTTAGCACCGAGTCAGGGTTTCCTAAATTTCCCATTATAAAATATTTAGGTGGCGACTCTGTATCTGGCAAAGCAGTCCATGTTTGGCACTTCTTTCAAAAAAATCTGTTTTCAAAACGATTTGTCGGATTTGGACTCTTTGGTTCAAGATTAAGAACCGTGACATTTGAGTCCTTCGAACTGTAGTGACCCAATATCGAACCAGAACGGGGGGACTCGCACTCCTCGCCCGGGATGCGTTCGGGGACGTCTACACATAGGAGTGCAACAAGTATCACAACTAAACTCAACAATCCCAACTATGTTGTCCTTAAAATTTTTAATTTGAGTGAATTTGTCCAAATTCAAATGGACAGTCTAAATAATTAACAAAATGATAATAAAATATACATATAGTTCTTAAAATATGTGTTTCGTGTCACTTTGGTCTCTAAAGTTATTTTGTCAATTTGGTCTCAAAACATTGATGATGAAGATGAAACATAACCTTATAATATTAAAGTATGAAATTAACAAAAATTAAAATTTTAAGAATCAAAATGATACAAAACATTTCATATCTCTTCAATTCAACACCAACAAATAATAAATATATTATGTTAAAAAAAAAAAAAATTTGTATAGCATGCCATGAGTAAGCTGAGCAAAACAATAAATCAAATTGGCATGCTTGCTTTGCTTTTGAGCAAAGCAAAGACATCAAATTGGACAATAATGAAAAGAAAATTAAAATAATGCATCATATAATAATCTAGCTAAATAGGGCATTAATTAAATCCATTAGGGTGTGTTTGTTTAGACGGACTGGATAAGGGGGGATTGTAATCCATCGGACTATTAGTCCTGGGATACATTGTCCCGGGACTATTTGGTTGGACTAAATTTGTATCCTATGTTTGTTTAGTCATGGGGATTAGAGGTCTGGATTGGACTATTCTATTGAATCCCATGTTTGTTTGAGATATTATGGAGAAGGATAAATGTTCAAAAGACTATTTCATCTTTGTAATTTACAATTTTTATTTAATATATAATTTTAAATTTGTAATCTATAATTTATAATTTAACAACACTAAAAAAAATTTAATTTATAAGGCCATAATTTTTTAATTTATTATTTTCAATTAAATTAAATTTATAATTTATAATTTATATTTTTTTAATATATAATTTTAAATTAACGACAATAAAAAAACAATTTTATTTAATATATAAATTAAATTTTCAACAACACTAAAAAAATTTAATTTATAAGGCCATAATTTATTATTTTTAAATAAATTTAATTTATAATTTATATTTTTTATTTAATATATAATTTTAAATTAACAACACTAAAAAAATAATTTTATTTAATATGTAAATTTAATTTTTTAACAACACTAAAAAAAATTTAATTTATAAGGCCATAATTTTTAATTTATTATTTTTAATTAAATTTAATTTATAATTTATAATTTAATTTTTTATTTAATATATAATTTTAAATTAACAACACTAAAAAAATAATTCATAAATGTTCAAAAGACTATTTTACCATTTTCTAATTGTTTACTAAGTAATAGCATGGAGGGTAAAATGGACATTTCATAAAATAATCCCATGGGATACCAATCCCATGGTTTCTATCCCACACCCCCCATGGAATAAGATAGTCCCATATTTGTGGGACTAATAGTCCGGAGCAAAAATTTTCAAACAAACAATGGACTATTAGTCCGGTGGGACTAATAGTCCAATCCCACACCCTTATCCCTCAAAACAAACATGCTCTTAGTGGATCTCTTTCATCAGGCTTACATGAGAACACCATTCTAATCCTACTAATTTGGGAAATTGTTTTCAAAATTTTTTTTAAAATTTTTTTTTACAATCCATTTTGTGAGGATATATCATAACTTTATTTTTGAAATTTTAAAAGTTTTCGCACAAAAATGAAAATAATAATTGGTTTCTCAATTTTTTCATTGTTTCATGTAAAATAAAAATACAAAACAAAAACAAAAACAAAAAACTAAATAAAAACACAATCAAATAGATAGGGCCCATCAAGATTGTATGGTCTCTTTCCTGGTTTCTTTAGTAAGTTTTTTTCTTCTTTTTTTTTTTTTAATTTAATCCATGTGAATGGTATAGGTACTCGTTGACCAGCCCATGGTAGTTTGCCACGTAACAGGTGGGCTACATATTCTTCATAAAAAATTAAAAAAATAAAAATCATGGTGGTTTTAGAGGAGCGAGAAGAACCCTTTCACCATATATTTTAAAAGATTTTATATCACATGAATCATTATACATAATATACATAAAAATTGTCACTTTTTTTTAAAGAGGAAATTACAATTTAGTGGATTTTTAAAAAATATTAACAAATGCATGAAAAAAAAATTATAATTTTAATTATTAACATTTATAAAATTTATTACTTATGTGAAATTTTATTTTTTAATCTATACTGAATTGTATTTTTCCTTTCATAAAAGCAAAAAAATTGTGGGTGGACCATCCAAATAACAAAAAAAGACTCTTACCTAACAGGATCACTAACTTAGACATGGACCTTTACCTACGCAAAAGGGGCTGGGGTTGGTTTGATATAATTTATTGTAAATTAAAAATTGATAATTAGAAAATAAATTTTTTATTTTAAAAAAAAAAATAATTTTTTAAAGTGAATTATACCAATAGTCTTTGTAGTTCAAGTAGAGTGTCACTTCAATTCCTCTATTATGAACCACTAATATTTTAAATAGAAAAGATCAAATGTAAAATTAGGGAAATTGAAATGGAATTCAAAATTAATTATAAGGATCATCAATGTAATTTATTTATTGCATGATATTTTTCCATTTAAAATTCTAACGACAAGTGATGGAAGGACCATATTATAATTGAGAAGGTAATTTATGTGCAAATTGGCCTGAGCTACGTAAGGCCGTCCGAGTTAGGTGCTTAGTTAGCTCGGTCCTAGGCTGATAGTTGCTAGGGCGGTTAATGAGTTTGGGCATAGCTATCCATGTACGGTCGGTAAACAATCCTCGGTAAACAATCCGGAGTTATGTATTAAATAAGTGATGAAAGCTGAGCTAGGCTTAGCTCGGCGAAATGACTAGAAGTCTCAGTCACAGGAAGAGCGGAGTAACATAGCTCAGTTAGACATAACTAACCATGCAACCTGTTTGGCCATCTCACTTGGTTAATTAGCAATAAGAAGGGTGTTCTAAGAATAAGCATTATCCTTGGACATGCGACTCCTATGAGGACTCTGCTAAGAAGAGTTAGAGTCCTACTAAGAGTGTGCTATACGGAATCTACAAAAACTCAAGCCAAACCCTAATCTCAGGTATTGCAATTGATACTCCAGAATTCACAGAGTTTTTGTGTCCATTGTCTACTTGCTGACTTAGGCATCAGAGGGGTTTTCGGCACACACCCACCGGCTAGCTTACGTTTGTGTTTTCAGGTGATAAGACGACGACATTTGAAGGAATGCAAATTTGATCAATAGGATTATATAAGATAAATTATTTTGTGCTCATACAGTAATAAAATTGAAAGTATAAGATTCAAATTGAAATTATAATAACTAAAATGAAATTTCACTCAAACTAGAGAGACCAATAGTATAATTTATCTTTTTTTAATAATTAGCTTTTACAATTTATTTAAATTATTTTGATTTATAAGCTGTAAGAAAAAATTACAATAAATATACTATTTTGGGAACAAGGTTAAAAGCCAGCTTTTAAATTTTTTGACTTTTTTGGATCCATCATCTCTCAAATTTTTTACATATTTAAAAAAAAAAAATTAAAAGTCAAAAAAAAAAAATCAACTTTTAACCAACTTCTCAAAATAGACCTACTGATTAGCAATTGAAGATAAAATATCCTCAACATTTTAGGAAATTCAAAGTATTTCAAGAATCTTTCAATTTTACCTATAATATCTCAATTTGGATAAATTACACTTAATACCCTTATACTTTCACCAAAATTTTATTTTGGTCATTTCACTTTTAATTGTAATATTATAATTGGAGTAATCTTATACAAACAATTTTTTTTTTACAAAACTAGTTAACAATTTGATGTTACAATTGAGTTATTCCTATAATTTATATTCAATGAATCCATTTTAAATGCCAAGACTTTGTTAATGCATGCCACATCAATTTGTTAAAAAAAATTGAAACAAATATTGCTTGTATAGTAATTTTTTTAGAAGTATGGACACTTCTAGAGAGGAAGTGTGTCGTGTCCAACTTGACACATATGTCTACCACAAACACTTTTCAAACACTCGTAAATCATGTCTGACATTTCTTTAAAGTGTCTTGATTAAAAAAATTAAATTCATAATAACATACACTTTAACGACACTTCGATAATACTTTTTAAACCATTTGAATACATCCTATGTGATAAATTTTCTTCAGAATAACAATATTGTGCATTCTAAATACATTTCAAAATATTTATAAAATACATCTTGTATATTACAATATTATATAATTATTTTACATTGTCTAAAATATAATTATTATGTAAAATATTTAAATTACGAAATATATAACTTTTTAATTTAGTTAGTGTATCCATATATACACATCTTATTATCATTTTTTACAACCAAAAAAAAATAATCTACCTATCATGGATGATTCACTTCAATCCAAAGTAATGCATGAAGTCATTATTGTATTGTCTTTCTCATTCCATCGTCTTTATATCCCTTTCTTTTGTAGAATTTCCTAAAAAGAAGGATATACAATTTTCTACCTCCACCAAGCAAAATTTACCCCAAAAACAATCCCTATATATCAAGCATGCGTCTTGATAACATCACTTACCACTTGCCACCCATTTTTTCTTTTTTGTTTCAATCCTCCATGATTTATGCCTCTCATATCTCAAGTGGGTTAGAACCCTATTCATTATCCTCATGATATCTGTTCATATTGTTAAAAAAAAAAAGAAATAAGAAAAGAAAAAAAAAAAAAAGAAAGGAACTTTCTCACCCCAACCAATTACATCATTTCACATTCATTTCACACTATTATTTTCCATTATGTTTATAAACCTAATGCATCACAAACAATATATAGCTATTTTTAGAATATTATATGATATTATTTATGTAATATTCTCGATAAATGAGAAACATCAATACATATTAAGTGAATCATATTTTATTTATCAATTACTTAACAAACATGAATCAATAAATCTTACCCATCAATTTTTTTAATTAAATAATTAATTTAAAACACCACAAATAATATTACATGGTGGTTTATAGGAGGTTTTTTGTTTTAACACAAAAAAAGGAAGCTCCATGAGGGCATCATAGCTTCCACAGGCCTTGGTCCCGAAACAACCGGTTGACAGTCAGATTTAACATAACTCAAAGAAAGGAACTCCCCACCAGAATAACAACGGGTTCTGAATCAAATCCACAGCAAAAGTCGTAAAGCTTTACAATAAGAGCACAACGCATTGTCCAAAAACTTGACACGAACCTACACGTGAAAATGGCCCAAAATACCACTGGACCACTGCCGCGGTGGTGCTTTATAGGAGTTGAGCTAGTTAAAACTACACTAATCCCACATATGGACCATCACTTCACATCACATGGATCAAGAAATTGACATATAGTTGAGGTATTTCATTGCAAATCTGCTTTTGGGCATCTTAGAAAAATATGTATCACTTCACATCATATGTACCAAGAAATTGACCTATAGATGAGGTATTTTTATGCAAATCTTTTTTCTTTTTTTTTTCTATCATTAGAAAAAGAAAGTGATTAATGTTAGAATAAAGTTTAAAAATACTTCAACACAATTTAAGGAGAGAAGTAATAAGAAAAGCATACTTGAATCCACCAGAGATTTTATTATACACACTCAAAAAAATTTACATACTATTATTGTTGGAAAATTGGTTTTATAAGGCTTATTTTAAGCCAACTTTGAGCCTAAAATTGAGTGCGCCCCAAGCATCTTTTGAGATGGGTCTGAAAATGTGATGTGTTCCATGCCGCATGGTAAATCACACGGTGAAAACGGTTCGTCAAAACCATTTATGAGTAAATAGGAAGTTGACATCATTTTCGGACTCGTGGAATGAATAATTAAAGAAGTGAATGTGGGTTTCTTTGAATTGGGTTGTCCCACATTGAAACTTTAAGAGAGCTTGTGTATGTATATAAACTCTAGAGTACAATACTTGGGTTGGGCCCCAAGGGGTACCCCAAGTTTGTAGAAGGGAGAAGTTATTGACAAAATGAACCTTAACCCAAACCAACACACACGCCGCCGTCCAGGCGCAATTATGGGTTGGTTTTTGTATTAATTTTTTGGACAAAATTTATTTGAATTTTTTCAAAAATTATTACGAAAAAATTTAATTTAATTCAAAAAATTGAATTTATTTTTTGTCCATTTTTTACCAACTTCTATCTGAATTTCCTAAACAGTTTCAAACTGTTTTTCAGTTTTATAACTGCCAAAAACTGCTGTATTTAACAGATTTGAATCTGTACAGTTCAAACAGATCAATCTATCCAGCAGATCTGTTGAAATTCAAATAGTACCTGTTCAATTCAAAAACCCATATGTTCACTTCAAATTTTGCACCTGTTCGGGTCTATATAAACCAGATCTGTTTCCAGCATTTGGATTTCTGAAAAATTCATTTCCCTTACCTTCATTTTACTCTCTTGCATCCTTTATTCTTCATATTATTTTAAGAAAAAATTCAAAGAGTTATAGAACACAAGATTCTAGTTCGCTGGACAAATTTGTTTGGAGTGCTACTACAAATTTATGAAGATCATTGTATCTTGGAAGATAGACGCCACATAACCGTAAGCACCATAGCGGGGCAAATCTGTTTTAAGGATAGAGTGTCACACACTCGACTTGGTCTTTAGTTATTCACTCGGTTCAGTAAAAATAAATTCGATACGTAATTTATTTTATTTTATTTTTATTTATTTATTATACACAAAAAATTGTTCCAACAATTATATATATCATCATCATTTTCAGCCATTGGGTTAAATAATTAAAAATACTCACATTGGATATTGAACATAATCGAAGACAACTTTAGTAATAATTAAAACCACAACCACAATTCGTAATACATACCACTTTAAAAAATAACTAATTTTGATTTGATAATTTGTTAGTCCTACCACTACAATGGCTATTCTCACATACAAAAATTCGTAAATAATATCAATTTAAATTATAATTTATTTATTTAAATCTTTAATCTTTGTTTTAAACTCTCTGCTCACCATACTACCACTACAATAATTTATTTAAATTATAAACCGTCCTATATGGTGTAGGATACAAAATGAACCATGTTATTCAAACACGTTTGACATTAACTTATTTATTTTGAAGTTCATTAAGTTCATCAGTTTAGCTCAAACTGGGCTTAATAAGTTTATATACTTTATAACACTATATAAAAAATAAAAATAAAAAACAAAATTACACTTAAAGCTCAGTTCTTAATTGGTTCGATTAAAACTCATTTCAAATTGACTAAAAATATAAATATACCAAATTTGAACACATTTTTGAACCTTGATAAATTTAAATAGAATTGTTACTGGCTCAACTCAGCTCAACTCCTTTACAAAAAATATTAGATACTTTTGAAATATCATATGACATTATTTACGTAATATCTCTAACAAATGATCAGAAATCACAGCATAAGAGTAAGTCAGCATGCTTTAGCTATAAAATTTTCTACTATATGATTGATTTGAAATATAGTATGTTTTTTCAAGACTACTGAATAATTACAAACCTGCAAGTAAATTGTGTAATTTAAGAAAATGTACTTCAATTAATGAAGCATAAAAACACCATGGGAAATATAAAAAAAAAACACCATATGGGAAAAAAAAAAAACAACAACAACATTTATGGTCAATGTTGCACACATATGGACCATGGGAAAAACAACATGCTTTCATTAATGGTGGTCAATGTTGCACACATATGGAGTCAACCAGAGAAACCAATCGTATCTAGTGCACCATGGTCAACCACTAAGGCTCTATGTGGTCCTTTTTTGGATCTTAGCTGCTGAGCTTTCACTGTTACAGTTGTGTTTGGTTTAAATCCACTTACCTCCCAAACAGGAGGATCATCATCATCGATCATGCATATCATGACTCAATATGTATAGAGTAACTATCATACGTGATTTAATTTAGGTTTTTTTTTACTGATTAAAAAAAAAAAAAAACTATCGGACACCGTTAATAATTTCATGCTTTTAAAATATTTTTTATATTTTTACATTTTTCATTCTTTTGAAAGCAAAAATATCGTGTTTTCATATAGCATTTTGATTCTCTATTGTTGTTTGATAAGAAACTTACATGAGAGCAAAAAATTCAATTTGAAACTAGAAAACTGAAAAAGACATGATGGTCCTTATTTTAGAACAAGTAGTCTAAAAACACATGATTTTAATGGAGTGTGGGCTCTTCTAGAACGAACATTGTGCTGCCAACACTGCATTCCATTCAATTTTGTATGATTTTTTTCACATTTATGTTCGTAACATTTTTTTTTTAGCATGATAGATAGCCTTGCATTCCACTAATTTCTATGCGAAATTTCTTTGTTCTATCTTGTGTTTTACATCGAATTAGCCCAGTAAAATAGCCAAGACTTATTTATCTGTTGACTCAAAATTCTAAGTCAGCTTCATTGGAAATAATTTTATTCATCTACCCTAACGTGAAAGTGAAGAAAATCCTTAATTCTTAGTGGTTAAAACTTAAAACCGTAAAGTGCGAGATAAGCTTCCTTTCATGCCTCATCTCTCCATACCTCTCCATATACTCTTCTTGTAAGTTTTAATTTGGACATGCATCGATGATCTGAACCGTCTATCTCGTAGGTTCCATAATAAAGGTCATCAATATAAAAAATAAACTTCATCAGAAAATTATAAATACAAAAATAATTCACATTTTTTTTTACAAAATGAATGATAAAACAAAATGTGATTTGCTCGCATGTCTATAGTTATTTGATGAAATTAATTTTTTACATGAATGACTTTTATTGTAGGGCCTACAAAATAAACAGTTCAAATCATTAGTACAGATCCAAATTAAAACTCATAAAAAAAATATAGAGAATATAGAAATTTCTAACAAAATAAACGGTTCACATTTATGTTCGTAACATTTTTTTTTTAGCATGGTAGATAGCCTTGCATGCCACTAATTTCTATACGAAACTTCTTTCTTCTATCCTGTGTTTTACATCGAATTAGCCCAGTAAATAGCCAAGACTTATTTATCGGTTGACTCACAAAATTCTAAGTCGGCTTCATTGGAAATAATTTTATTCATCTACCCTAACATGAAAGTGAAGAAAATCCTTAATTCTTAGTGGTTAAAACTTAAAACCGTAAACTACCTTTCATATCTCATCTCTCCATACATCTTCATATTCTTCTTGTAGGTTTCAATTTGGACTCGCATCGATAATCCAAACCGTCTATCTCGTAAGTCCCATAATAAAAGCCATCCATACAAAAAAATCAATTCTATTAGAAAATCATAAATACAAAGATAAACCGCATTTTTTTTACAAAATGAATGATAAATATAATTAAATTCAAATCATTTCTATTTTATAAAATAAAATGCAATATTTTTTTTTTTATTAGCAAAGAAAATAAACTGCAATTTGATGTATTAGTTTTTCCTTCTTCATCAATAAAATGCAATTTGTTGGCATGTCTATAATTATCTGATGAAATTAATTTTTTGCGTGAATGACTTTCATTGCGGAACCTACAAGATAAACAGTTCAAATCATTAGCACAGATCCGAATTAAAACTCATAAAAGAAATATGGAGAAATCCAGAAAGATAAAGTATGGGGGAAATTTATCCCATAAACTGCACCACATTTGAATCAACAAATTATATGGTTTTAATCAATAAAATTCGAGATTTTTGTTCACCCACCTACCTATAGATGAGTGAAGACAATCAGACTCGATTTCAACAGTTCATGATTACCTCAATGAGGAGGTCATGACTAGGGGTGCAATTCGGGCGGACTCAACCTGAGCAACCCGAGCCCAACCTGAGTTTTTTTAGGGTTTAGGCAACTATATCTTGTAATCTGGACAGACCTTGGCAGATTTTTGATGCCCGAATTGTAATTCGGGCCAGGCTTGGACAGAATCAATGGCTAACCCGAGCAACCCGAACCCGAATTGAATTCAATATATTATATAAATTATATAATATATATAAATTAAATAAAAGAGTTATTCTTAATTTTTATTTTTTATTTTTTATTTAATATCATATCAAAAGCAACTGTTGTATCTTGTTTAACTATTTAAACTAGCAGCCAGTTATGATTTTTTAAATTCTTGAGCCCCTTTCAAATGGAAATTATTTTAAGTGAGATTATTAAATAGTAAAAAATAACAGGAAAAAGAAAACTGGAAGTACCGTATACCAGATTCTTAAGCAAGAAGTGATAAAAATGTGTTGATAATTGGTCTACCTACAGGTTTCTGGACTTGTGAATTTCGGGGCAATTCGGGCTAACCCGAGTTCAAAATACAAAGCTTGGTCCGGGCTTGGACAGCAATGCTCGAGTTCATGGTCAGGATTGGATGGCTTGGGCACTGCCAAATACAATTCGAGCTGGGCTTAAACAAACCCCCAACTCGACCGAACCCGCCCAAATTGCACCCCTAGTCATGACCCATGATGACTTATGGATTTATGTCTTCGGCTTCACATTCCAACAAAATCAACAAGGTGGGGTCTAAAGTAACATAAGGTCCTTATTGCAATATTGAAACATTACAAGGACACCCTACTAAAATTTTCCTTTATAAATACAACACATTCATTCTCCTCTCAAACTTACCTAGAAACACACTTCAACACGTCTTCTTCATTAAAGTAGTGATAAAAAAAAAAAACCCATTATAACCATGGGAAATTGCTTGGTTATGCAAGAAAAGCTTATTATCAAAGTCATGAAAACAGATGGGAAAGTCCTTGAATACAAAGCACCACTGAAAGCTCATCAAGTGTTGTCAGATTTTGCTGGCCATGCAATATCTGACACACTCCCTGTCCTCCGGCATCTCCACCCGGATGACAACATGGCCGGCGGTCACTTGTACTACCTCCTCCCTCTCCCACCACCACCACCGCCGGCGGTGGCTGAGAAGAAAAGGGTCAGATTTGCAAATCCAGAAGTAGAAGTTGGCCAAGAAAGTGGTGTTGTGAGGATTAGGTTGGTTATTAGTAAGCAAGAGCTTGAAGTGATGTTGAGAAAAGGAGGGTTTTCAATTGATGAGATGGTTTATGATCAACTTAAGAGGAAACAAATTAGTTTGGATGATCAGAAAGATCATGAGTTTGATGATCATGTTGTTGATGATGATGATCATGACGATGGATGGAAGCCTGTGTTGGAAAGCATACCTGAAGTAAACTAGTTTCTTATGTGTGTGTTGTCTCTTTTTGATTTTGTTTGAGGCCATGAAAGATAGGTTAAGGATGTTATGTTGTTGTGTTTCTTTGTTCTAAAACATTCATGGTCAGTAGATCATGTGAACATAACTCGGTTGTGAATATTTTAGAACAAAGATATAAAAATTTAAAATAAAAGATCTCGTGTGTCAGAAAGATAATATAATATTTAGTGAGGTCATAAAAGATGTTGCAAGAATATAATTTCTAATGAAAGAGGGCTTTAAATAAATAATTTTTGTTTATATAGGATGGTGTGATGTTTTATAATCCTTTCATTTTAAGTTCAAATGCTTATGCATAAAGTGTTTTGGAATTATCGAGTACAAAGAATCTCAGAGATGACTATAATGACAAATTTTACCAAAGAGTTTTATGTATAAAACTTTATTTGTTAACCAATTTTTATATATTGAAACTTTTGTATTTGAAATATGAATTTGAATAAACGTGAAGGAAAAAGTTTTTTAAAAAAATTAAAATTAAAAATTTTACCATCTTTTTCAATTTTTTTTCTTTCCCTTCATGAATAATTATTACTCAAATTCAAATCCAAATGCAACCTAATGGAGAACAATCTGAAGCTTTAGTTCTTATTTTTTGTCTTTGCTAAAAACCTTTCCCAAATCAAAGAAAACAAACCAATTTGGTTACATTACAAACTAGTATTAGTTGCCGATCAAAAAAACAAAGTAGTATTAGTTATAGTTTAAAGTTGTATTTTTTTTTTTTTTTTTTTTTTAAAGTTATGATTCAATGTGTTATTCTTTGTTGTGCCTGTTTGGTGCAACTTAAAAGCTGCTTATTTCAGCTTTCAGCTTAATTTAAGCTATTTTGATGTATTTGGTTTAGTTTATAGCTTTTTGGAAGTCAGAAATCAGCTTATTCTTTGAGTGGGGCAGGAGATACTTAATTTATAAGTCAGAAATCAGCTTATGTTTATAATTATAAGTTATAAGCTGTTTAGGCACAAGCTATAAGTACTTTCCCACAGCTCTACCAAACAGGACTGTTATGACTTATAGTAGTGCTTTTTTATTATAACTTAAGTTTTATTTTTTTATTATTTATGACACGATGTGGTTTTGATTGTGACTATATTAGTTATGATCTATTTTAATTATAGTTCACACTTAAAAATGATATTGATTATTGAAATGTTATTTATCGTCAAATTTATTTTAATATTTTGTAAAACCTCCTATGTATACTGATGCAATTAAAGCATGTGTATGCGTAGGAAAAATGATAGAATCATGTCAACCAAAATTTTGGTTTTCAGTCTATTGTTTATAACATTCAGTTTGTTTTTATTTTAAAAAATTCTACGCCGATACAAACCAAACAAACCAAAATATTATATTTGAGTACTTTTATATTTTAATTTTTGAGCATTAGAAGTTAAATGACTAATATAATACATTTTTTGTGATAAAAACAAGTGAGAACAACATTTATAGAGCAATTTTCATACTTTTTCTTCATTTATTCTCAATTTTTTTATAAAACCTTTTAAGAAAATGCTAATCATACAAAAATTATAACAATAATGATGTAGTAATGCCATTTTGATAAATAAATGTTATCTTTGTGAGGGTTTTATTTTAAAGTGAATGATCTATATTAAACTACATCATTATGCATAAAAATTTTGTATGAATTTTTTATTTGTTTATCATTACTCAACCTTTTAACATCTCAAGTAAATCTCTCCACTAAACCAAAACGACAAAATTGAAAAAATCGAATCGTAAAATACGATCTGCGTTGACCGAATCAAACTATTTACACCCTTGATACAGACAATGCCTCATAGTGTTTCAGATGAATAATTATTATTTTTTTTAGGTGTATGCCAAAGCATAATCCATACAAATCAATGATTACATATTATAAATTCTTTCGCAATTGCAATAAGTAAAGTGATAGTGGTATCATTATTGCTTAAACCATTAAAAAAACTATAGGGGAAAATTACAAAACCAACTTTTGATTTGAGCCTTATAATAAAATAAATTTTAAATTTTCATTTTTATTAATTTAAATTCTAATTTTTAGATTTATTTTCAATCTAAATTATTTGTCTATTTTCTTTAAATAAAACTAAAGAAAAAAATAAAATTTTAGTCATCATATTCTTACTTAATAAAAATAAACAAATGCTTTAAATTGAAAATAAATTTTAAATTGATAAAATTAAAAATTAAAAATTTAATTTGTTGAAAAGTTCAAATCTTAGAATTGTTTTTGTAATTTTTCCAAACTACAAAAGATGAAGCATGTGAGCTCATGAGAGGCGCTTCAAAAGAGATTAATTTGTTGAAAAAGGAAGAGCACGATTTTATTAAGAAAAATGAAAAGATATTTTTTATTTTTTAACGTTTGTTCAGAGTGAATAAAAAAATATTCAAGAAGAAAAGGTCTTTATTTGTTTGATTAAAAAATGAGGAGAAGGAAAAAAAAAAAAAAAAAATATTAATAAATGCAGAAATTTCACCTCCGTGGATGTTTAAAAATATATTTTCAAATTAGTAATAAACCTTATAAATATTAAAAAGTAAAATTATAAACATTTTCATGACTTTGTATTTAATTTTTGAAAAGTTCACTGACAGGAATTTTCCACTCAATAAATTGCTACTTGTAAGTTGACCTTGTAATAGTTGCTGCGTAATTTATTCCCATGTATCGAAAAAAAAAAAAAAAAAGTTAATGAGTAAGGCTTGTGACTATCATGTTGTTTGGATTTTATAGACGATCACAGGTCCTACTTTGATAATGCAATCTATTCAATTTTTAAGTTATTTTATGTAGATCTTTTATGGGGAAAAAAAAAAATTTGATCCGATAATCATAATCATATAACTATTAGGTCATCGGAGCAGCACTCATGATGGCCCCCCACTAACCCGGAGGTAAGAAGGGAAGAGGGGTGACACCGGAGGTGGGGAAAGGGTTGGGGTAACTGCCCAAGGTGATGGTGGTGGTGGTCGAAACTGTAGAAGGTGGTGACAGAAGTAGGTGGAGAGAGGGTGTGGAGAAAAATATGTTTTGTAAATTTTAATAACTTAGTTTCGGAGCACTTTCACGAAATTTATTAGCAAACTGCTTCAGTTTTTTATTTCTCAATTTTTCTCAAATACTTTTAGTTTTTAATCCTTCAGCCACCCTCATCAATTGCTTCACGATTTTTTTATGGGGGATTTGGTGATAGTCTCCTCACTATCTAATTTGTCTTTCAAAATGACAAGAATTATATAAGTACTTTTAAAATCCCTGATATTTTAAAACTTGTTTCTTTTACTATATTACCCTCATATCTATCAGCTCTCCTATTAAGCCATCTTCACTATATATTTCAGAGTAAAATTTTACTCTGTTTAAAAGTAAAATTTTACTCTGAATAAGAGTAAAATGTTACACTCTGAAACTAAAGTAAAATTTTACTCTGTATATAAGTAAAATTTTACTCTGAATGAGAGTAAAATTTTACACTCTGAAACTATAAATAAAATTTTACTCTGTATAAAAGTAAAATTTTACTCTGAAAAACAAGTAAACTGTGAAACTGAAGCTAAAAGTAAAATTTTACTCTGTATAAAAGTAAAATTTTATTCTGGTTCTGTCAAATGAAAAAAACAGAGCAATAGAACCAAAGTAAAATTTTACTCTGGTTCTATCAAATGAAATTTGATGTTTACTCTGAAAAATCGATGGAATTTTGAGTTTTGAGCTTTGAATCAGGCCTATAATCCTTGAATCAATCGATGTTTACTCTGAAAAACATTGAATCAGGCCAATAATCCTTGAATCAGGCCTATAATCTGAAAATTTTAAAGAAATCTCAATTTTTCATACCCCGGTTCTTCAGATTTTACAGATTTTTCAGATTTTTGAAACTTTGAGCTTTCAAAAATCTTGAGATTTTTCATACACACAGATTTTTCAGATTTTAAAGATTCAAAACACACATATATAGATATATATATATTAGAGATCGGAATATGTAGATATATATATATTCGAATTCAAATCTCAAAACACACATATATTCAAATTCAAATCTCAAAACACACAAACACACACATATATATAGATATATATAGATATCAATGCGATTTGCAGGAACTGTGCACAGATTTGAGTTGAAACCCTAAGAGAAGCTTGCGGAGGCTCTGGAGGATGATGAAGTCATGGAGAGGTAACGATCGAGGACGGAGTCGATGGAGGGGTTGCCGAAGGCGAAGGTGTTGCCGGCGTTGGAGAAGGTGATGACGGCGGCTTCGGTGCCGCACAAGTTGCAGAGCTCGCCGGTCTTCTTGAAGAGGCCATCTGTGGAAAGGAAGAGAGTGGGTATAATAGTCATATAAAATATTTAAATAATAAATTTGTCCTTTATGCAACACTTTATAATTATGAGAGGGTTTAGCAAGTATAATTTTTTTCTTAGTCCTTTTAACAATGAAAGGAAGGCAAAAGGGGTTTATAGCCAAATTTTCTTTTTTTTATTGGGATAATCCAAGGTATTTCTCACCCATCTAACTCAATTAGATCTGAGTTATATCATATCTCAACAATTAAGAACTAATCTAGAAGTCTTTTTTTTTTTTTTTTTTAATAATCTAGCTTATTTGTCGCCATCTAGTCCAATTAAACCAAACTACCTAGCCAAAAACTAATTCCTAAAAGTCTTAAAATTAATGACTAGATAAACCTCTAATAATCCCTTAAAAGACTCAAATTCAAAATCTTAATTTTATCAAACTCGAACTATTATTTGAAAAAGTCTAAAATATTTGAACCATATGTTAATTGAATCCTTCTCCCAATTAGCTTTATTCAGAGCAATATTTTGTGTTAAAGAAAAGTCAAGTTATTTCATGAGTAGATTAACCCACCCATCTTTTTACTTTTATTTTGTCCCGCCAATTAGAAGGGATTAACGTAAATCCATAAGGATCATATGCTCTATGATGGTTTTGCACTTATCTTTTCATAGGCTTGTGAAAGCTTGGGCACAATAAACAATAAGGACAAGAAAGGAATAATTTGGACATCTATTGTGAGAGTGGGTTATTTTTCCATTTTCGAGGCAAGTCAAAAAGTGAGTACTTACTTGCAGCCCCCTACCTACTCAAAAAGGTTTCAGTGAACCAACAAAAGTGAGGAGTATGTACAAAGCATTAGAGCATCTCTAACTATTCATCTAATGTTTCATTAAATTTGAATAAAAAAATAGTTATTTCTTCAATTTGATACTTCATGCTCCAACGGTTCATCATCAAATCTTGTGGATCGACTGGTTGGTCGACCGATAAGTGTAAATATATATATATATATTTTTTTTTTTTTGCAGCTTTTTTTGCAAGCCGGGTTCTCTCTTTGATCCGCTGTTTTGTTTCTGAACATAATTTACAAATTTGTGAGAATATGGAAATTCATGGAATACAAAAAGCATAAACAATAAGACAAAATTCTCATCCTTCTCAACTTTTCTGATGCAACCGACTGGTCTCTCTACCCAATTCATGGAATACAAAAAACATAAACAATAAGACAATTCTCATCCTTCTCAACTTTTCTGATGCACTTGGCTGGTCTCTCTGTCCAATAATTTTCTCTCTCATCAACTTTCCCTGAGTCTTCATCCTTTCTAATTCATCCAAAGACTCTACCCAATTCATCAATTGTTTGCAAGTGGTTGACAGGCCGGTCGATCGGGCGGTCGACCGGCCGGTCAATCGGGTAGGCAAAAATATATATATATATATTTTTTTACCTGTTTGAACCTTTTTTGACCGGTTTGAACCTACCGAATTTAAAGGAAACCGGGCGACCGGTTGGTCAACCGGCCGGGCAACCGACTGGTTGACCGGTGTACCACTTTCAACGGTCAGTAACAATGATTTGGTAAAATCTGTGTCTTGATCTCAGTTTGATGTTTTGTTTGCTGAATTCTCATTTTGGTATGACTTTGGTGCAACCGTTGGAGCGTGAAAAAGTGAATTTTTCATCAAAATTTAAATCTGATGCTGGGTTTGGTTCACCGTTGGAGATGGTCTTACAACGTTCAATTTCATTACAGCACACTTTTCTTTTTTATTTTTGAAGGTGTTCCACCTCAATATGTCTCGAGATATTTAACTTAAAATCGATTCAATTGGACATCATTCTTATGTCTTATTAAAATGTCAAGGGTTTAAGTTTTATTACAGTCAAAACTCAAACCTTCACTCAGAATATAATCTACAATATACCAAAAGAACTTCGAGATATCCAATTCAAAATCAATTTGTAATAGTAGACTTGAGTGACTTAGAGAACAATGTGTAATAACACTTTTTACATGTGGAGGTGATTAAAAGATAGACAAAACAGAAGAAATAAATTTGGGCATACGAGACCATATGAGGTGATAGAGAAATGGGAGATTCTATTTACACTTAAAAAATCATTATATACTTTCAATTTCTAAGTACACCTTATTTAATTATTTAAAATTTTATTTTACTTTCATTATATCCTATTATTTTTCTCAAATTACTCTCAAGGTAAACCCAAATAATAAACAAACTAAAAAAAAAATTATTTCAAAAACTTTTCAAATATAGAAAATAATTCTCAAATAAGAAGAAAAAAAAACCAAACTTATAAGCACATAAGCATTATAAATACAGAAAAAATAAAATTTTTACATAAGAATTATAAAACTTTTCAATACAAAAAAGAAAAAAAAAACTTTTACATTATAAATTATTCACAAGAATGCTCGTGGAATAGTAAAAACCAAACTTATAAGTACATAAGTATCAGACACTAATAAGAAAGAGTAGTTCTCAAATAATGTACTATTTAAACAATAAAATAAGAACAATTTCAATAATATGTTATTGTTAATCTAACTACTGGGCCTTTTAATTTTTGTCAAAAAACAATATAGAAAATAATTGATGGTGCTCTACAAAAATTGTGAAACCTCTTTATATAAATACTTACCTCCTTTTTGATGGGTTGTTTCAAAAAACTATTTTGATTATTACTCTCATCTATTATTTGATTTTGTTCAAAAAAAATTCTAGGGTTTAGGGTTGATGATGATGGTGAGTTTTGGTAGGATAGATTAGAGTTTTGGAGGGAGGATGAAAAAGAAAAGAAGAAGAAATAACTTTGATTTCTTAGGAAAGAAGATATAAATATTTAAATAAGAATAACTAATTAGGGTGTATCGTAAGAAAAAAAATTATTTTAAAATTTAATGTGTTATCCTTATTAATAAATTTATATTAAAATATATTTTGAGTTCAAATAGAATCCCATCGAGAGAAATGAGCAAAACATGAGAAACAAACCGAAGGCTTATGAGACCACTTATCCAATTATATGGTAGCATTTAGATACATCTAACCCAAAACTAATTGCCAAGTGGCAGGAAGAACTTTAAGCGTCGATTAAAAATGTGATGCTGAACAAGTCTAACATATTTATACTCTGTGTGGCCAACCCATTAAATTTCCCAAATACCTAGTCTCATCTGGTCAGATAATCACAATTAAGGTTGTGTAAAATACTGTTTAATTCGTTAAAATCACACGAATTCGCATCAATCTACAATGTTTTAACCGCTAATCACAGTTTAAACTTTAAAATTTATAATCTGTCAACCGAACTACTCCACTCTGTTATAGTTAATACATATATATTTTTTAATTTCCAATGAAATATCGATGTAAAAATAAGTGTGAAGGAGATTTAAGATATGCGATTTATTAAAGATTAGTGGTTAACTTATATATATGAAACATATTATGTAAAATTACTCTGTGTTATGTATCTAAAAAATATTATATAAATTAGTGTTATATATTATGCAAATGTATGATAATTAGTTAAAATATTCTTCAATCCGCTAATTCATCAAAAACCGCCCAAATCGTAATTTTTCAATCCATTTACTCACCATTCGACTTGTAATTTTATTCTCAAACCGTCCGAACAATACTAGGTACACCTCTATTCACAACTCAATCTAGCTCTTGTTTGTTACAAGGAAAGCAAAAGCAAAAGCAAAAGCAAAAACTAAGGGCATTGCAAATAAGTATGAGAGAGGTATAAAAAGCTATATCACAAAAAAACAATTTATCTATTTAGAGAAAAATATAATAAGTATCACAATTTTGACATAGTGGGTGTTTAGAAAGTGAGTTTTTATGTAAATTTTTTTAGTTGTAGGATATTATTGGAGAAAAAAATTTTGGTATTTGGGAAGATAATTGGATTTTTTTGTGATTGGATGTGATGTTTGTGAGAGAAAAAGTAAAATGATTATGGGATTAGATGTGATATTTTGTTTGGATTGATTTTTTTTTATTTTGCAAAAACTATGTTTTTTAGTGGAAAAAATTAAAAAAAAAACTCAAACCCACATCTTGCCAAACACCAGCATAGTTAAAAGGTTCAAAACTAATATATATGGTATGAAGATATAAAGATAAACAAGATAAGAAATACATTTCAATGTAAAAGTGATGATTACCTTATGTTTTTATTCATATGACTAACAAATTACTGATGAAAAATATGAAAAGTTATCATGTAAATTAAGACCATAGAAAGATCAATGTAATTATGTTAAATTTGTAAATTTTATTGTATTTTTCTCAAACTTAAATAAAGTCCATGTAATTTACCCAAAACAAAAACAAAAACGGAAAAAAATACAAAACAAACAAACAAACAAACAAACAAACAAATTGTGTTGTTCCAAAAAAAAACAAACAAATTGTATAACGAAGATTCTTACTTTATCAAGCAATTAGTTACATAGACTAGTTATTATGTTCACACTTAGAAATGGAGCATTACGAGGGCAAATTAACTAGAGCCCCATATTGTATTGGATATCAGTGGGATGGTAACATTTTTCTGACTCCATTACAACATTGCATGCCCACTTTGAGGCCTAGTGGTTGACTAGGATAAAATTGGTTGTAATAGATCTTTGGACACACTGTTCCACTGTAGCTTGCTCTAATATTTCACCCCAAAAACATGCCTGAAAGTCTACTAAAAGCCTAGGTTTAGTAAATGCGTCCGGATTCTCTAGAGTGATCCTGTAAAATGATCCTCTAGAGTGATCTTTTATAGCGCGACACATGTCCCATTAATGGAACCAATGGCTGAGATGATCCCTCACCAATACAACATCATTTTGGTGAGCTAGACCAAAAAAATAAATAAATAAATAAATAAATAAATAAATTTGCAGAGTTTGCAGATCGAGAGGGAGGAGGAGGAGGAGGAGAGAGAGAGAGCTGAGGAATTCCTCTGCAAATTTTTTGCAAAGTTTGATCCACAATTTTTTGCCGAAATCGCGTCGCCTGAATCTATTCTTCAAGAAGTTTCAAGGACATAGAAATTTTACAAAGATTTTATGGGTTTGAGAGATGAAGAAGAAAATGGGTGGATTTGTAGAGACACCCACATGAAAATGAATTTGATGTCATCCATAGTGATGAACTTCCTGAGAGATCAAACCCATTAATCCAACATAGCAAAAAAATGAAGAACAATGAAGAAATAGAAATTAAAAAACTTATTCACCCAAAAAATAAAAAATAAAAAACAAATTGAAAAATGAAATAGGATTGAAATTTGAAATCCATGTACAATTAATGAAAATCGTCTCTCCTTTAGTATGGAGAGACGATTTTCAACTCTAAACCTGCAAGATCCCTTGAAACGCCGAAATCAACTCTAAACCTGCAATATCCCTTGAAACTTCACGATCTATGACCTCAAACTGTCGAACAACTTCTAGCTCTACAGACTTTGCAACAGGCATCTTTGTATCCTGAGAAACTCGTTCACCATCGCTTTCACTCGTACGTATCCCACTAACTGGAGTGCCTCCCTTCTGTTTGTTGAGATCCTCCACTAAATCATGTAAACTGACCATAAACCCGACGCATGCAATGAAAGATTGAATCCAGAACCCTAGAACATATCCCACTAACTGGAGTGCCCCCCTTCTGTTTGCTGAGATCCTCCATTAAATCTTGTAAACTAACCATAACCCCAACGCATTCAATGAAAGATTGAATCCAGAACCCTAGAACAAAACACGATTCTAGAGAGGAGGAGATTCTCTCTCTAACCCATTCCTTACACTCTCTCCTCCTCCCTCTTGATCAACAAACTCCGCACACAAAAAAAATATTGGGTTTGGCTCACCAAAGCGATGTCATTTTGGTGAGGGATCATCTCAGTCATTGGTTCCATTAATGAGACACATGTCGCGCCATAAAGGATCACTCTAGAGGATCCGAACGCTTAGTAAATAGTATATATAGCACTGATCTCATGTGGGAGTATCACTAATTATTAAGAAATTTCACATCAAGACAGTAAAATATTACATAGTAGAGATAGTGGGTGACAAGAAGTGTCCTACCCAACCCTATTTGCAATATTTGTTCTAAATGCAATCATGTTTAGAGAGAATTAATAGAGAGAAAATATAGTAGAAAATGGGGAAAAAAGATGAATATATAGTAAAATTCCATGTGTATAAAAATGCCTCTAATTTTGTTAGCCAATTTGACACCTTACTAATGGAATGGTCACTTGCAATTTGAGTGGAAGTGCTAAAGATAGACTGTTTCAATTTTTTTTTTAAAAAATGATAGCCTATAGTTATTCGTTGTAGAAGCAAAACTGCAAGTGTAACTTACCTCTCAAAAAAATATATAGCATGATTTAAGGCAATAAATCACCTTCAATTGGACCAATAAGCTCTTTTTCAATTGCTAATTTGCTATCAAGAGCTTACCATTTCCAAAATTGGAGTTAGTAGTGCTAGTATAGAAATCTATGAACTAGGGTCAAGGCCCAATCTTATCATCTATCAAAAGAATTCATACTTCATCGATGTTAATCCTCCAAAACATTAGGATGGCAGGCATCAAAGGCTTATGAGATCAGACATATTTGAGATCTTTAATCTGATTGCACCCTAAAATCAAAAGGGGCAGATAAGAAGCCCTAATAGATGCAAGCCAATTGTCAACAGATACTTCAACATGAGCTATCATCCATAGAATTAATGTTGCACCCAAAACTCAAACATTGTACTACTATGGCAAAAGGTTTAAGTTAACACAGAAAAATTCAAATTCAATTCTTCAATGCATAGACAAATCCAAATGTAAACCAACATGAATTCAAATTGAAGAAAACATGTAAAAAGAAAGGTGGGCGAACTAAACTGCCAAAGCCTTCTGCTGGCCATGCCAAGCAACAACATCTTTGTATGCCAAGTTGCCCCCAAAAATATCCAAAGCACTACCCACAGTGACATCCACACTCTCCATCCCTGCAGATTTTATCTTCTCTAAATCAGCCATTACTGTGACACCACCCGCATAAGTCACCGGAATCTGACGAGCCAACCACAATGAATCAACAATTTGCCTAGTGAGTAGATATATATATATATAAATGGCTATGTGGCTATGTGTATAACTTCTTTTGCCTACGTATACTAGTGGATGGGGTAGCAACCCTTTAATGCCTATCAATAAAGTTCTCTTACTTGTCAATAATAATAAAAAAGTTCTACACCAAGGCTCCATTTGTTTCATGTAAAATATTTTACATCAAAAAATATTTTTCATGTAAAACAATTTTATGCAAAAAAATAATTTTTCTTCCTCTTTTTCAGT
Organism: Camellia granthamiana; assembly: GCA_036172215.1. Classification (NCBI taxonomy): domain Eukaryota; kingdom Viridiplantae; phylum Streptophyta; class Magnoliopsida; order Ericales; family Theaceae; genus Camellia; species Camellia granthamiana. Next base: position 28,749,096 of record CM069905.1, on the reverse strand, counting down.
GCATGGTTGATATTTGTAAAATATTTTCCAAATACTCATATTGAACTTTCTCTAGCTTGCAATTAGTTGTGGACATTGAATTGATACTAGGAGAACCAATCGTTCATATCGCATTTCCCCAATTGTCAAGAGAAGTAGAGCAAGTTAACAGAAAACAACTCATGGAATTTTAAAATCAAAGTTTTTTTTGGGCTTTACCTGAAAAATATTTTTGTCCAACCAAACAATGGAAAATTACATCGAAAGAAACGGAGCACAAGTGTAAGTTGACTTGACCCTGCTCCATGCATATGTGTGCTGATATACATACAGACAATCTAGAATATATATGTTTTTCGCAAAGAAAATAGACAACAGAAAGCATAAATAAGAAACGCAGCCTGATAGCCTCTGAAGCAAATGACAGGTACTAACTTAAAGACAAACACAAAACAATGTGTTACTTACAGGTGAATGCCTGCCAAGCAACGTCACAAGCTCTTCATCAATTCCTAGCCTGTAATAAACCAGTAACTAAAATCAGATCACTTAATGAAATTAGAGAAAAGCACAACTGGCAGGTAACCATACACAGTACTACCATTAGAGAAAAGCATAACTGGCAGGTAACCATACACATAGCACTACCATTAAGCTGTGTTTGGATTGTACATTTTGGAAGGGATTTGTGGAGGGAAAAGAAAAAAGAAGGGAAATGTTAAACAAAATTTATCATCAAATACAGAATTCATTTGTTCGAAAGTGACTGAAAGTTGAGCACTTGTAAGTAAAGTTATCTTCAACTAATTTAGAAAGTGCCTTGATTGAACACATGCAAACTGACCCAAAAGATCCACAATTAATCAAGAATAAGAAGAAAAATTAATTCATAATCACCTAGGTGTATTGACTCAATAATAATATCCCCAATGAATGAATGATGACCAGAAGGAAGAGCTTTCAACCACTTTGACTGCCTTGGGGGAACAAAATGGCAGAGAGGATATTTGGTCGCTTTTGTTCTATGATAGAGGAAAATCTGTTTTATTTCAAATCACCCACCCCTTGTTTCAAAGGTGGCCTAGCTTATATTTTCATTATTTTTAATAGTGCAATTATGGTGTACTTGTGACATCCCGGTTCAAACCAGTTGACCTGGCGGTTGAACCAGTAACTCTTCACTCGGTCTCTTGTTTGGTTCACTCAATGATCCATGTTAAGAAAGAACTATTTTTGGTGAAGTCTTAGATGTCTCGTATAAGACCCACCAAGGCAACATTTAGCAGAACCTTGAAAAGTAAGGGACTAAGATTAAGAGTACTTAAAAAAGGGGTCCAGGCCTATGAAAAAGTTGGAACATACCCATGAAAAATTCAACAAACATTTTAACAAGCATGCTCGCCAAAAAGTACAAAGATTCTTCTTAAACCAATACTAATGCCTCGTTTGGGAACCCCTCATTTTTAGCCAAAAAGCCAAAAAGTTACTAAATTAGCCAAAAAGCCAACAACCCATACCAAAAAGTCAAAGATTCTCTTTTCTCTCTACTTTTTGCACATCTTTTCGTAAAAAGCCAAAAAGTCATCCCAAACATACTAATTTTTTTTAGCTCATATTTTAGCCAAATAGCCAAAAAGTTACTAAATTAGCCTGTTCCCAAACGAGGCCTAAGGCCAAATTTGGCATCTACTAAATAATACAAAAAGTCAAAAAGTCAATATCCTATTTAAGTCACATCATCTTATTTAAATCACATCACCTCTCTAACACATCACATCAAACCCAACCCATATAAGCCAATAAGTCAAAAAGTGCACTTTTTTAGAATATCCCAAACCAACCTTAAAAGTACATACTGATAAACAACTAAAGAAGAAGAGAAGCAAATTTTAGCACTCTATCATGTGAAAGGCTCAGCTGCTTTATTTATTTATTTATTTATTTTTCTGCTTAAGGGATACAAGGCTCAGCCTCTAATATAGAAAACCAAACAACACCACTATAATGCCATCACTCAAAATGACCTAATAAGCAACTCAAAATGTATGAAGCAGTTCTCAACATCTCTTCAATTGACACAAAAGAAAAGGGGTGGGGTGATAGTTTTGAGAGTCATCCTAGTACTACAACACATCCAAGGACAAAGGAAATATAGTTCCATTACATTTCTTCTAAGGTTTGGGATAGCAGAGGATGGAAAGTACTAAAGAAGTAAGCACAAAAAATAAAATGATCAGAAATTTTCCTTATGAAAATTTATTTCATTCCTCAATGAAACATCAATGTCCCAATCCTATCAGAACAAAGATCTTTCTTTCACAATGAATAACCACCTTGAAATAAGAACATGGGTGAAACATCAAAGTATTATATAAAAGGTTGCAGCAAGAAGAACAAAATACAGTTGTACACTTACTTTTTCCCTTCAACATCAACGCCATGGACAAGAAACTCATCGGCATATATTGCAAGAAAATCCAATATCTTTTGATCAAGACATACATCAGTGAATTTCTGCCACCTGTCGGTGACAATTGCATATTTTCCTTCCTGCATATCAAAATATAATTAGGAGGCAGAGGAGGAGATAAAAGAAACTAGTGATAAAGAGAACTTTCACGCAGTTTGAGTCTTCAATCTTAATAATATGGTATAATATCCAAGATTCTTTTTAATGCAAGGGTAGCCACCATCAAGACCCTCCTCATCTACCTCCCTCCACTCCAACCTCCTATTTTCTACCATCAATTATGATGGTACAAACCAAATTCTTTGACTCCATTTCACTTCTGGCTATGCTTCCCCCACTCTTCCTTGGAGCTATACCATCCACTTCCTCATCCCTATCTTCCCCCCTCTTCTATTGCTCCTCTAACCATTTGGGACTAGACTCTGCAGCTGCAACTACAACTTGGTTGTGCTTATTGTATTTAGTCTTCATATCTGTGCGAGCCTAGCTCAAAGCAGACTTTATTGTACATTGAACGGAGCATTAGAAATTGTATTACAGCTAGCACCAACAGAAAATGTGGGCAGGCCCCACACAAAAACTTGTGGCCCTAAGCAGTGGATTGTGGTGATCCAAATCCAAAAGCCAAGACTCCTAAGGTTTGGAATCAAGATGGATAAGATGAAGTGATTTTACCAAATCCACATTGCTTTGTGAGTGTGAAATAGCATAAAAGTGTAAGCTTTGGACCCTCATTGTACAACCAAATTTAAAGTTGCTCAGGCCTAACCCAAAACGAACAATATTGTACAATGCAGGGTGGGGGCATTACACAAAAGGTCATACATAAGATATGAGATAATGAGAGTGTTACAAATTCAATGGTACCAAATCCATGTACTTCATCCCACATTGTATGGGGGGTGTGAAGTAGCATATAAGTGAGCTTTGGACTTTAATTGCACAATGAATTTTAAAGTCACCCATGCCTTACTCAAAGCGGAGAAATTGTACAATGCAAGGTCAGGGCATTAATGCTCTTACTCTAAATATTCAAAACAAGAGTCTAACCCCAAGCTAAATGAAGATTCAACTAAATTCTTAGAAGAAATACAACACTGAGAGATAAATACTTGAATGAACTTTAACTCGTATAATAAAAATTACAATAAAAGGAACTGAATACAGTATTCTAGTCACCAGTTCCAAAACCTCGCTAGTACATGTGATTTATCTTCTATAACTTTCCTACCTTCTTTCTGCAACTAAGATCCAACACGAGCCTCTGTCTTCCAACAACACGAACAAGTTCTTTAAGCCTCTGAAGGTCCATTTGGCCATTGTTGAATACACACTGCAACCAAAAAAGGGGGGAAAGGGCTTTCAACAAAGAGATTTAAACTAGAGTTTCTATCATTAGTGTCATACAAATTCACAATAGATTCATTCATTAGACCTGATTAACAAAAAAAGTAACATAAATAAACCATCCCTGAATATGTGTTTGAGGATTACAGAACTTCCTCAATGTTCTCTCATTATAAAACCCTCGTAATTAGAGTAAATGGCATCCAAATTCAAAAGACTACTTTTATTCTGCATCTTAATTGGGAATCTAAATGTAATCAAAGATTAGACAAATTAGCCTATTGGATTTATATGCAGTTCCACAAAATCACAGTATTCACATGTGGGTGGAGGAGGGAGAGAGAGATGGGAACAAAGAAATAAATTAACTATGTTGGTCGTTTTGACCGTGCTCTGTTTTTTGACAAATAACAGATCCACACATGTACATTCATAGATAAGTTATTATAGATTCAGTTCTTGAAAAAAATGAAAGTGAAAACATACCGATGTGATAATGACATGGCTGGCTCCTTCTTCTATGTAACTTAAAGCGTTGTCTGGATTGATCCCACCTCCAACTTGCAAACCACCTAAATGTTATCGGTCCTCGCAGCAAGTTCAGCAGAGACATAAAACTTTTGGTGATGGAGAAGACAACATGGGACTGGAATAACATCAGCCTTTTAGATTACATAAAGAATACCCTGGCTAACTAATACTAGAGGTTCTTGGTGTATATAATATAACTATCCATATGTACATAGTTTTATACATCATATATATCGGCAAATTAAATTCCAAGAATGTGAAAAACACTGATCACATATATCCAAAAAGGTGAGTTATAAAACTCCAAAATACAGTCAGCATAATAAAGAAAGAAAAAAACTATGACAGTAACCAATTTTAAAAGAATCCAGTTCCATAATGAAGATACAATATATCAAATCCTACCAAACAATTGGGAGGCTCCAATCAATAAGAATCTTAGTTACCATATATAAATATACATATTACATATACACACACAAGTATTGCCAATAGGACCAGTAGACTAATTATTTCTAAGAACATTACACACTGTTCCACCCATACTTCTTATAACCAATTCGTGCTAGATGCAGTTTTATTTATGAATTGAGTTTTATCTTTCAGCTGGTCCAACAAACATTCATAATGAACTAGTGCTTATTACTCGATGAATAAGAAAACAACTGATATGCAATTTTATTCTGTACTAACAGCCAGTTAGTAACTGGCATGCATAAACTAGAAAACACATCAGAAAAATATTAAACAATGTAAACAACAATATATAAGGAGAAAGTAACTATCGTCTACCAGGATAGGCATGCAGTGCTTCAATGGCTGCAGATTTGCTTACAGGATCAGCTCCAATCATAATTACATGACCACCTATAAGCCCATCTTCTTTGTATAGGTTTGCATACACTGCTGCTGACTTATCTGATTCAAAATTGGTTACCGGAGTTGAACCACTCTCCTTCAAATCCTGAATGGTAGACCCCACAATTTGCTTAACTTTCCCCTGAAAACAATTTATATGTTAAACAGGAAAAGTAAAATGAGTCACTTTTATAATTGCCACAAAGAAGAACTTTAAACACTCAGAAGCAGCAATCAAATAGGTTATACATGTTTTGATGGTCAGGCAGTGCCTAGCACAGGATAGTAGTACAGAAGCCAACCATTGGACTATCCAAATTGCAATTTAAAAGGTGATAGGACATGACAGGGTTCTTGCTCCTCATTAGCATCAAAGCAAAAGTCGCAAGCATCACACTTCATGCAATGCATTGCATTCAAATAAACATTAGCAAAAAATCATGGGAAGATAAATGATCATTAATACAAGATATACAAAAATTATCAGTACACAGAGAGAGAGAGAGAGAGAGGAGATTCATAAAAATCGTTCAAATCTTAGCTTATTAACAAACACAAGGTCCACTCCATGTAGCTCATTCATGAATGTGCATTTTAAGTTCAGCAGAAGTATCAAGATTTGAGGAGCATGTCTCATCATAGAACTTGACCTTATGGTGTCAACTTCAGGTTGAATAGATATAAATATTCCACTTTGTTGAGTACTACCTCTAAGTGAGACTTGAGTTGTAAGTTGTAACCCTCAAAATCTATTTTAAAGTGTGAGAATTTGTGTAATGCTCCTAAAAATTGGTCGCAACCTTTACCTAAAGCCATTACATGACTAATTTGAAATGTATTGATTCCATCACAGGCCAAAACAACATGGGAAAACCAGTTGATATTGACGTGTGGTAGCCTTTATGGCTATGTAACAACCAGCCACACCAACAACATGCATCCATAACCTGTGTGATGGGATCCAAGAACAAGAGAGAGATAAATTGTAGAGAGGAAACCCAAAGGCTTCTAGAGAGAGAGAATTTCAATATCAAATCAATTATTATTCATCAAAGTTCATTAGAAAACATCACCCCGCTCTAGTTATAAGCCACTAGCTATCTCACCCGATAGGCACATATCCTACATCACTGTGATTGTCTATGCTCAGCATTCAGAATGTCAAATTATGAAGTCCTTAACGCCAATTTCAATTCTTGTTACTTTCTTTTCTAAATCTCTAAAAAAAGACATTCATATCTTAAATCTATTAAATTTATAACTAAAAAATGAAGTATCATATTAAATCTTCAAAAAAATGTTCTAAGAAAACTAGAAATGAGTAAAACCTCTCTAGGATTTTTTTTTTTTTTTTTTTGGGATGAATCTTTTGACATTACTTTATTGGGTTCACATTTTCATTTCTAAATTAAAACCCAATTCCTTCAAGGTTGGAAATTACAATCACGAAAATTAAAAAAAAAAAAGATAAAAACTTGCTTGTATTTATGTGCATATACACTGAAACACACACACAATCATGCTAAACCTGTAGGAACACTAAAAAATGAATGAGCAACAAAATTTAAAAATATGTAGTTTTTTGAAGTAGTACAACCTTGTGTATGTCAATACAAGGCCTAAATCGAACTCCGCATCGGATACACAGCCCTCGAGTTCCTGCACGAATCCAACAACCTCAACTTCAATCATTACAAAAATGCTTCAACATATGTGGCATACGATGAAAGAGGCGAAATGGAAGCAGACATACTGGAGATTAATGAAGGCACAGTCTCGAAAGACTTTAGCTGATTGTTGTTGTTGTTGACATTGTAGATTGCAGAGCCCGAATGGAGGCTCGACAAGCTCGTAGTGGCTTGGATGCTTTGAATTCTCATTCTTGCTCGACGAAATGACTGAACCAAGTTGTTGTCAGCACAATTTTATAGTAACAGAAGACTGACTAGCTAGGGCTTTATAGAAAGGCTCGGGCATGGACAACCCGCCCCTGACCCGGAAACGAGTCCCAGCCCAATTAGGAGTGCACAAAAAAATCAACAATGGCTGACAACTTTTAATTTTAATTAAAAAAAAAATTTTTAAGTTATTATAAGTTGTCGTATCATTTTTTTTTATTTTTTTTATAAAGAATAAAAAAATATTAAAATAAATCTGTTTTCAAACGAGGCCAACCTCTATGCAGATTGATTGGTTCAATTTTTTTAATACATTAGTTTTATTCTAGATTTTTAAATTATCAACCAATGTTTTAGAAATCGAACCAGTGAGCGAATTGGAAAAGAGATCAAGTGGACGGGTCACCGGTTTAACCGTTGAGTTGAACCAGATCGAACCGTGATGTCATAATTACGTCATAAATAATTTTTTAAAAACTATAAATTAATAATATATATAATAAATTTTCAATTTTTTAAAAATTCTTAAATATTTTCAGTTATATTTTTCTAAACCAAAAAAAAAATAAAAAAATCCTTATATCATAGTACTTCACATGCTAACAGCAAATAAAATAAAAAAAATAAAAAACTCATTGCTCAAAACATTAAAAAAGGCCCTCACTCACACACTTCTCTGCTCTCATTCTCAATTTTCATAAAGATGACAAACCCATTGCTCAGCCTCAAAACAGTAAAAGAGGCCCAAAAAGATGGGTTCTCTAAAATGGATTCTCTCGAGAGTGGTCTTTCATTCAAGTGAGAGATCAAAATCTACTTTATTCAATGAGCAGCAAGAATCAGTGAAACCCATTTGGTCAAAGACCTAAATCGAGACTCGCAAGATTTGTATTGTTCAAGAAGATTGATTACCTACAATGGATTTGGATTGTAGGTGTCGTCTTCTTTGTTGCAAAAAGAGTTGAGAGCTTGAGTTGAGTTGAGTGATTCGTTAATGGTGATGATGATTGATGAAGAAAGAGAGAGAGATACGGCTATGCAAGGTTGTTGCTAAAAAAGCCCTAGATCTGTTGCTGCTGAAGATAAACGAAAAGAAAAGAGACAGATCTGGGGAATTTTTTTATTTTATATATATATCATAACAAAACTGTTCGGTTTGATTAACCCGTAAACGGGGTTGGACAATTCAGCAGTTTTGGACAGTTCTCTTTAAATACACCGGGTATGTTTGGTTTGAGTTTGGGAGATGAGTTTGGGAGATAAAAAGTACGAAAAGTTGTTTGGTTTGATTTTTTTCGAAAGATGTTTTGGAAAATTATTTTGAGAGAGAGTTTTGAAAAAAGTGATTGATTTGATGTGTATGAGAGAGATTTGTTTGGAAAACTTGTTTGGTTTACAAGTTTTGGGAAATTTTTTTGAAAAAATTTGTTTGGTTTAAGTTTTTCTGAAAACTCATTTGTAGAGAAATTTTTCTAAAAATTTTTGGGAAATTCAAACCAAACGAACCCACTGCTTTTTGACTTTGAATGATTTGAGAGGGCTGACCGGACTAGAACCTCACCCAGTTGACGACTCAACCGATTGAACCGGCTGATCCAATCCGATTTTCAAAACCTTGTTATCAACCTGATATGTTTAGATTTAAATCATATCTAAATTGAATCAATCTGAGACCAAACTTACATATATATGCACATCGTTCACTTCATATATAAGACAAAAATAAACCTTCAAGTATTGGTCTAGTGGTGTAAGTTTGGGATTTTGAAGTTTGATCTTTTCAAATTCAAAATCTTTAAGGTATTATTAATTTATGTGTTAGGGGCAATCTATATAGAGCTCTACTCTAATTTTAATTGGATCCCGTCAGTAGAAAGTGAGATTAATTCCCTAAGGCCCTGTTTGTTTGGCTGCGTGAGTAGTAGGAGTGGCTTGTGTATGAGGTAGGGTCCATCTATGGAACGTTTGGTTTGAAAATTCATGGAAGGATTAATACTCCAGGTTGATCAACAATTCACTACAGTGGCCGGACTAACTCACCTGTTGGGGGCATGGGATTGAAAAACAATCCTATGGAATTGATGTTGAAGTAGCAAAACAAAAAATAAATAATTTATTTTAAGTGTTTTTAGGTTAAAGTACAAAAAAAATAATTATTATAATGTTAAAAAAATATTAATTTTATATATTAATATTATCTATAGTATTACTAATTCAGTGACATACAAACAAAACACTCTTTATTTTGTATCTTCAACTTAATACCACTACATTATTAATCTCCTCACTCAATTCCACTGTACTCATAATCTCATCCAACTTAATCCGCTAAACAAATATGACTTAAAGATTAGTTGAGGTGCACGCAAGCTGACCCGCACATCCTGAGTTATAAAATAGATATATATATATATATAAGACAAAAATGAGTGATTATATTGATTATAACTCATAAATTGTCTCATTTGCTTTTAAAATTGTGAGAGATAAAATTTAAACTACCAATCACCTAAGTCTGAACAAACTTTGAATAAGGTTAAGGGGTTGTTTGAGGTGTCCTAAATAAGTGTATTTTTTATCTTTTTGAACTAAAAAGTTGAGGGAAAAAATATGGAGGGTTAACTTTTTGAATTTTTATAGAAGAATGTGTATTAAAAAATTGTATAAATTAGTGTGTAGAAAAAAATTAGGATTGAGAGTTGTGCAGCCGTAATTTTTGATTTTTGGTAAATAGTAATAACTTTTTAATTTTTTGAATAAATTTTTAACTTTTTTAAGAGTTGCCAAACTTAACCTAAGTTAGGATGGAGCAGGTTAATAAGACCAAATTAGTGTATTTTGGAAGACAAGAATGATTGTTAAGTCAACTCCAAACTTCGAACTAATAATAGGCTCAAATTAGATAAATCAAACAGTTAGACCAAGTCGATGAGCATTTCATTGAATGTAGATTCATCCACTCTTAAAAATCTGTGAATGTGGAATATGATCCCATAAAAAACGGAACAATAAGAAGGATTCTTAGGTACACAACAACTTATATAAACATAGTAACTCAACCTAGAAAAAGATACACAACAATTTATACTCTCTTATTCATATTTTTTGGTGAAAATTTACAAACTGACTTAGGCAGCATAGAGTCCTCTGATTGATCATCAGCTGTTGTTATTCTTTTGAGTGTTTTCAAGCAAATCATCTTTCAAGTTCAATTTAATCCAACGCCGTTACAAAGTGTAGTAAATTTTTCCCACACAAAAATAATATTCTATTTTGACCTACATTACTCTAATATTTACACCAACTTATGGATGTTCTCCCAAATAATTTTTTATTAAAATCATGTTAATAGGAAACATTATGGCACACATCTTTTAAAAGGTGTGTATTATACGCACCTTTTAACTAAAAAGTAAAATGACATAATTTTAATTTTCTGAATCATAATTAAAAAAATATTATAACTAAATATAACATAAGATATAATTAAAAATTCATAAGTCATAATTAAAATAATATTATAACTAAATAAAAAAATACATGAGTACACTTTTTAAGAGAATGTATATCAAAATTTCCCACAAATATAATACAACAATGATTCGTACCACTAATTTTGGTTCTCTAATAGAGCACTAATGACATGACAATGAACAAAAAAAATAAAATAAAAACAAACCAAGACCAAAACATCATATCACTGTGAGTAGCAACAATGCTATAGACCTCTAAAAGTAGAGCTCTAAAAGAGCTCTAATGAGTTGGCATGTCTAAAAAAAAAAAAATTTCAAGCTAAAACATCACATCAGGCTGGACCCCACACACTTCCATGTTATTAGTGCATGGTTTAGAGCTCTTATTTTAGAGCTCTCAAGCATTTTTCCTGTGAGTAGAGTCCACTGTCAACTCATTAAAACTACCTTTAGAGCTCAAAAATTACAGCTCCAAAGCATTTTTCAATATGATGGGTTGGTTTGGAAAGTGGGTTGGTTTTTTTGACTTTTTTAGCTATTTTAACACGGGCTAAAAAGCTTAGTTTAGGAAGAGCTTTTTAGCTTTTTTGACTTTTTTTGTTAAAAAATAGTGTAATAATTATGAATTAAATGTAATGTTTTATTTGTTACGACTAAAATAACCTATTTTATCTTTTATAACTAAAATAGCCAAAAAAAAAAAAAAAAAAAACCCACAACCTATCTTCCCAAACGGAGCCATAATATGGTTGGATAATTTTACCATCACTGACCAATATACAAGTTCGAATTTCGAAATCGTGAGTCTCCAGTAGAGTAGACCTTGCAACAATGGTGTTGAAGAAACTCCCAAAACCCATTTCAAAACCCCTCCACCCTTCCTCTTCCTCCCCCCTCACTACTCCTCCGACCACCGACACCGCCGCCCTCATTCCGCCCCCTGAACCATCCTCCTCCCCTCCCCTCCCCACAATTTCACTCTCCACCACCACCCAAACCCAACTAACCCACTTCCTCAAAGCCCACCTCAAACCCTCCTTCACACCCCAAGACCTCCTCTCCTTCCTCAAGAATCGCCTCCATCACCACCCCAATTTCACCCAATTCGACCTCCACATCTTCCGCTACGCCGCCACACTCGATTCCTTCCGCCACGACCACTCCACCTTCGAATGGATGGTCCGAACCCTCTCCGTCACCGACCGCTTCGACGCTCTCCGCTCCGTCCTCCAATTCATGGTCTCGAACCAATGCCCTTGCTCCGACGGAATCTTTTCGTGCTCTCGAACCGAACCTATTTTTCGTTTTGCCATTAATTCTTATTGTAGAGTTGGTAGATTTGATGATGCTTTGATTGCATTTGATTATATGATGAAAATGATTGATGGGTTACCTAATGTTGCTGTGTATAATACTTTGATTCATGGTTTTGTTAAGTTTAGAGAACATGAAAAGGCTTTGGGGTTTTACAATAGGATGATTAAGGATCGGGTTAAGCCGGACGTGTTTACATTTAACATCTTGATTAGTAGTTATTGTCGGAATTCGGAATTTGGGTTAGCTTTGGAAGTGTTCAGAGAGATGAGGATTAAGGGTTGTAGTCCAAATGTGGTCAGCTTTAATACTTTGATTAAGGGGTTTTTTAGAGAGAGGAAGTTCGAAGAAGGGATTGGAATGGCGTATGAAATGATTGAGTTGGGTTGTGAGTTTTCGACTGTCACTTGTGAGATTTTGATCGGTGGGCTCTGTAGAGTTGGTCGGGTTTCGGAGGCCTGCAACCTCGTGATTGATTTATTAGAGAAAGAAGTTTTGCCTAACGGGTTTGATTTTTTTGATTTGATTTCAAAGCTCTGCAAGGAAGGGAATATGGGGAGAGCACTGGAGGTGATGGGTAAGCTATGGAGGAAAGGGAATGCTCCTAGTTTTATTGCATGTACAACTTTGATTGAAGGCTTTAGGAGAGTGGGCAAAACTGAAGAAGCGGCTACATTGATGGAAAAGATGTTAAAAGACGGTATTGTTCCGGATAGTGTGACTTATAATTGTCTACTTCGAGATATGTGCAATGCGGGAAAAACAGTGGAAGCAAATAAATTGAGGCTGCTGGCTTGTAGCAAGGGTTTGGATCCAGATGGCATGACCTATAACATTTTGGTTTCGGGATATACAAGGGAAGGTAAAAGGAAGGAGGGGCAAATTTTGGTGGATGAGATGTTGGATAGGGGATATATACCTGATATCGCTACCTATAATAGGTTGATGGATGCACTTTCGAACGGAAAGAGTTCTTTTCGATGAGAACTAAATGTAATTCATGGGCAAGTCGTTGATGTTTCAAGTTTCGATTGCAGTGTTAATTGTATACATTTGCTTGGTGTGTAACTCCTGTGCTGGTGTGAGAAAGTACATCCCAAATGATGATGTGTGTGCATTATGCCATAGTAATGTAGAAGGTTCTAGAAGGCAACAAAATGCAGACAATGCAGTGAAAGCAAAACAGCAAGGAAATTACTCCGAATTCCTTTCAATCTTGCAGTTGTGGACTGACCTTGTTGGGAGATGATCAATCAATTATACTTGAACATAATGGCAGCGAGGACTCACAAAGAGATGAATATGGCACTTCATAATGTAGCAATGGTTCCACTATAACTTGGCATATATAAATTATGTTTCACATTCGTTATATATTTTGTGATGGTATATGGGAGAGTGGAGACCTATGTTTCTGTTCCATGCACAAGTTGCCTCATGAAATGATTCATGGAGATGCTTGAACGTCACATATCTCAGCACTTATTTTCAACATTGTTTGGTATGGACAAAGTTACAATGTATTTGTGAATGTATAGCCAAAAAGAATTGTAATAAAGCACGTTTTTAGAAAGGCAAAATGGGAAATGTCATTCTCATAGCTGTTGTGGTTCAATCTATTCCCTTGATGTTCTTCAATTTTGATTAATAGCATTCTTGTTTGTAACATATTTGGAAAGACCTTACACCTTACTACTTGGGTGTTAGCCAATTTTGATTAATAGCATTCTTGTTTGTTATGTATTTGGAAAGACGTCACACCTTACTACTTGGCCATGTTTGATTCCACAAGACTAATAGTGAGGTATTAATAATTCTATCAAATTAGTGTGGTATTCACAATCCCACCCCTACCCCATTACTAATAATCCTATAAATTTGTTGGATTAATTATCCATTGAATTAATAATCCTAAAACAAAATGGGAAAACAAGCATAAGATAATTGGGTCCACGGATTAATAATTCAAATCCCATGCTCTAATCCTTCCAATCAAACATGCCACTTGGGTGTTAACCTTGTTGCCAGAGTCCATGTACCTGAGGAGGTCACAAGTTTGACTCCCCCTCCCCCTCCAAAGTACCCACAAAAAAAATAAAAAAAGGAATTGCCAAACTACTTTCAAATTTTTCAAAATAAAATAAAATAAAACAAGCTCTAAAAACTCAACCAAACGAAGCACATGGCAGGAAGAGGAAGAAGGGGGGAAGGGCACAGGGAACTTACCATGTATCATGTTAGCCTTCTTTTATTACCATATTCAAACATGTTTATTTACTCACAGGTTCCAAAGGTGAATGTATTTTTGAAATTTTGATTCCGGTATCATATCAACTCTTGCATGAGTCCTATGGTCACAAAATTTTATTTGATGTTAAGCACATTGCTCATGCTTTTATTCCTTATTAAACTCTGTAATTTGAGGCTGATTTTATTCAACACGTAATAGGGTGTGAATAAAACACAAACTTCGGATTTTTAAATTGTGAAATTGACAATTTGGGTGGAATCAATACACTTTTTTGAATGGAAGGTCCATTATTTTGAACCAAACACAAGTTATGTTTTATTCACATATTTTGGCCTATTTTGGGAAGGTGGTAAAAATCAGCTTTTTTGCCTTTAACGAAGATTTTTGGATTTTTCATAAAGTGACTTGAGAAGTTGGTAAAAAGCTGCTTTTTTGATTTTGTACATAATATTTTTTTAAGTTGTCATGTCATGGTATAGAATTGTAAAATTACCAAAATGTCCTTACCCAATGCAATATGTAACCCTGTTTGAGAACCAGCAACTCCTCAAAGTCCTCGAAGCTCTGAAACAAGCTTCTCACGATTTACACTCCAACCCTATTCCCAAATCCTCCGATTCTTCCAACTCCTCCGCCATTAAAGCTCTCCTCGAGCTCCAGACCGAGTCCAACTCAATCCTCTCCACCGACCCTTACCTCTCCACCCTTTCTCATCACCTCACTTCCCGCAAATCCATCGTCGAATCCCTCGACAAATCCCGATCCCGACACGGCCTCGATCCTTCCTCACTCGCCGAGTCACCACTTACGAGATTTCGCGAGTCGCCGTCTCAATCAAGTCCGAAATCGAAGCCTGGATAGACCGCGTGAGCATCGACAACCTCGTTCGAGCACTCAATCAATCATCTTCCTCAACCGACGATCAAACCCTAATTCAAATGTTGATCAATTTCGAAAACAAGGTTTCCCAAGGCTTCAATCACGAGCTTCAGGATTTGATTCTCAATTTCGAACTTGGTGTTTTTGGGCAATATGTAACCCTAAACAACAATGAGGGCAGTATCGTAATTTCACGTCTTTGATTATAATCAGAATCCCAAATCATTTTTTGCCCAAAAACACTGGCGTCTGAGTTTTCATCCCAAACGCAGCGTTTTACTCTGTTCCCAAAATACCACTTTGTCAATGTGTGAACAAAACAAAGCACGCATCTGGATGACATCTGGTTAAAGCAGAACCATTAAACCTATGTTTGTTAAACAGGATGAGACTAGGAGACAAGTATAAACAATATGGTAGATTTGCAAGATTATTGTTTACTGTTTGTTATTACCATGCTTTTGGAGGTTATTGGTCCAGACAAATAATTTCCCTATCATGCCAATCAAATGTAGGATTATTAATCCGGAGTGAGCAAGGATCGAACATATGAGGTCTAAAATCCAAGCAAACAAACACAGTCTAAGGGATTCCATTCTGTTTGTAAGCATGTTTCTGGAGATTATTTTTGCATGGTGGGAAATAACAAATACTGGGGTGGTATTCGTTATCTCCCATTTTCAGATATAATGTCTATCCTGGGCCAAAATTGCAACCAAACACCAAACAAGGAGACGTGAGGGACAATAAGAAACAAACACCAGACAAGGAGACGTGAGGGACAAAGAAAAAGAAGCAAAATCCACGAGATAACAAATCAAAGATTCTTCAATACCCTCTATATTCTATGATCGAATGGGACCTAAGAGTTTCTTCCAACTATCATATACCTAAAATTAATAATACAATTATAGAAAAACATAAATGGGACGAAGGAGAAAGATCACTAAATGAAGTATTTTCACAATTGCTCCTCAAAATAAATGGACTGTGAAAGTATTTAAAGTGAGCTAAAAGGTGCATTTGGAACGGCCCTTGAAATGATTTACACTTCATTGAACATTTTTCCTACCGTAAACAGAAACTGTTTCATTTGAATCAGAAAAAAAGTATAGCTCATATTGTCTTTCCATGGTGATAATAGTAGTAACTGCTAAAAAAAATTTAAAAAAACATTATAAAAAAAATGAAGAAGAAGAAGAAGAAGAAGAGATTCTCACTAATTAGACTTCTCTGCAATAACAGTAAGGTTTCATTTTACATGTCACTAGTTAGCCTGCAGCGGCACCAGTTACTTCTGGAGTAGAATCCAACTCAGGTAGTTAATCGAATCAACCCTTTCCACCACCCAATGTAGTTTCCAAAATAAACTAACAGGGAGAGAGATTACTCTTCACCATTACTGAATTTGCAATATCAATCCACGAAAAAAAAAAAAAAAAAACTCCTCAAATGAAATACTTCACCATCTGAATTTCTTTTTGCTTGAAACCACACTTTTCATAGAAAACTCGGTTATCAGTGCTGCAATCAAGGATTACCTTGTAACAACCTGTGGAACGAGCATGATCTATAAGGAACTCAACAATTTTCTTTCCTAACTGCATTCCTCGAGCACTAGAATCCACTACAACATCTTCAATATGCCCAACTTTGCCACAATTCCTTATGAACTTCTTTTCAGTAAACACGCTTCCAGTTGCAACAATCTTCCCAGAGCGATTGTCTTCAATGACACATATGAGATGATCATCACCATATGAACTGAGCTCTCGAAATCGTTCTTCAAATTGTTTTTCAGATACAGAATCACATACAGTTAGTTGTTGTAACAGTTCAATGAAGCCCTTGCTTTTGTCTGAAATCTCTAGTTTTCGAACTTGAAACGAGTCTTCATGGAAGGAGTTATTGTTCTGCATCCTTTTACGCAAAATCTCACAGCTCCTTTTCAGATTTGCTGAGAAATTGAAAATTCAGATCAACAGCGAGACATTTAGAGAAGCAAGACGATGGAACAAAATAAACAACCTAGTCTGATAACCTTGATTATCCATACTAAATCACAGAAGACACTAAATAAAGTGAATGGGATTCCTAGTCTGATACGCAAATTTGAAGTCAAAAAGTTTTCAAGAAATGAACCATTTCATACAAAATAGAGACACAAGAGAAGGAAAACAACAACAAAAAAATCAAAACAAAACAAACGGATTTCCATCAGAAAAAAATGCCTTTTTTTGTGTTTTTATTAACAAAAATTCGAATAAACTATTTTGATGTTAGCCAAGAAATCCTTTCTCATTTTTTTCAATTAATAAACAACAATAAAAGTAAATTCTCAATCAATTATAACAGATCCAAGCAAAAGGATTTCACTCTATATGGGGAATACAAATTCAAGAGTACCTATTATAAAATAGCTCAAGATGCATATAGTTTTACAAGATTTAGTTGCCAAGACAAAAATTTACACACTTTTATAGGGCACCACAAGGGGATGCAAACCAGATATGAAGCACGGGCGCGGGTACGAATACTGGTACGTTACGGGCTATGTTACACGGACTCCGGTACGGGTATCGGGTGCGGATGCGTATCTAGGGGTCGGACACTTCAAAATTGAAAATTAAGGATATGTGGATATGTATCAAAATTTGGATATGGGTACGGGGATACATTAAATAGTTTTTTAAAAAATATATATATTTATTATGTGAAGATGAGTTATATTATATATGCTATAATAAATTATTTTTATTTTAGACATAAAAATTATATTATTTATGATATATTATATTATATAAATTTTTGTGGACGAATAATATTATATATTATTATATTAATGTAATTTATACTATATGTTCATGTAAATGTAATATGAATAATGGATGAATAATATTATATGATGTGAATAATATTATATATTATTATATTAATGTAATTTATATTATATACTAATATAATATAAAGAAGAAGAGAAGAAAATAGAATAGAGAGAATAGAGAAGAAAATAGAGGGAGATCAAGAGAAGAGAGAAGAGAAGAGAGAAGAAAATAATATTAAAGAAGAAAATAGAATAGAGAGAAGAGAATAAAGAAGAAGAGAGAACTCAGAGAGAGAGAGAGGGGGGGGAAGAGAGAGTGAAGGGAGATCGAGAGACGAGAGGAGAGGAAGAGAGATCGATAGACGAGAGAGAAGACAGAGCAGGAGATGGAGATCGAGCATGTCGAAGCTGTCGAACCAGTGACCAGAGGGATCGAAGTCGGTGACCGATGTCTTCGCCGTTTCGACAAGCGACCAAGTTCTCTCTGGCTTTCTCATTTTTTTTGCTGTTTGTAAAGAGCTGTGTCCGAGAGAAAATAGGCGAATCCGACACAGATCCCACACCCACACCCGTGTCGTGTCGTGTCGAGTCGACATGGGTACTTCACCCCAAAATGCCGAGTCCATGTAACATAGGTTACAGGTACGCCGATACGACAAAACCTAAAAAAAATAAAATACGGGTACGGCTAGGGTACGTCAATAAAATTTTTATTTTTTTAATTTATAGTTTAAGATTCAATTTACAAATCAAAATTCAATACCAAAACCAAATTATAAAATCAAACGAGAAATCATAGTTTAACAATACCAAAGCAAAGTCTATAAGTTGTTTTAATGCCATTAAATAGGAGAAATTGCAAAATAAAGTTTCATTCCAAAAGCGAACTAAGCAAAATTTAAAAACTAAAAATTTCAATTTTCACTTCCATCAACCTTAGGGGTGTCCGCGGATCGGTTTTGTGCGGTTTGCAGTTCGGTTTTGAGCCGCCCGCATGTATGCGGTTTGGGAAAAAGTCAAACCGCAACCGCCCGTAGTGCGGTTTGCGGTTTGAATTTTTTTCCTTCAAAAATTAATTTTTGAATTTTTTTCAAAAAATTCAAATTCAATTCAAATTCATCATCCCTTGCAATTTAAATTCAGATAAAAATAAAATAAACAATTAACTCAACCACAAAACCTTGCAAGGTTTGAAACAATTTTTCAATTTGCATTAACTTGAAAGCACTGTTCAAAGATGTAAAATGGATGATAGCAACAGGAAACTTTCCTTCCTTTTTTTTTTGGGTAAATAACCTTTCCTTTTTGAATTAAGAATAAAATTGAACCACAAGTTCTTCCTGTTTTGTTTTTCAGAAGAACCTTCAGTTATTACTTTTCAAAAAGCACCTTAATAAAATTAGTGACATGGGCTTTCCAACATGCCTAGAATCAATCATTGCAGAAACCTTTTGTCAATCGATCAACAAGCAAATTGTAATAAGTGTGTTTCACACAAGAATTATAAACAACATGCAGTGGTATATTAATATAACGACAGAAAAATTTAACTTTGAAAGGAACTATAGAACCAGAAAAATGACCCATAGGTGACAAATTCATTGACACAGAACACAGATTTAATAAACTCATATCAAATTCATTCCAATAACACAGATTTAATTCCAATAGCACCAAAAAAAAAAAAAAAAATCACCATTGACACAAAACACACAATCAGAAATGAGCAAATAAACTGAGTCACAGATCTAAAAAAAAAATCACCATTGACACAGAAATGAACAAAAAATCACCATTGACAAATAATCTTAGTCACGTAGAGACACAGATCTGAATGACCACAAAAAAATCAAAGATTGGGGAGAGAGAGACAGAGACATAGAGATCCATACCTGCGAGGTCGATCGGGGCGATAAGAGAGTAAGGTCGATCGGTCAATGAGAGTCGATTTCTTGAGAGGTTGATCGGTCTAGATGACTGATGAGATGAGAGTGAGAGAGTGAAAAACGAGAGAGTGAGTGTGAGAGACTGATGAGATGAGAGTGAGATGAGAGTTGAGTGAGAGTGAAAAAACGAGAGAGAGTGTGAGATAAGAGCTGCGCAATGTGTTTTTGAGTTTAGGGTTTTTGTTTGTTTTGTTTTTGGGTATAGATGAAGTCAAGTGAATGGTCCAGATTGAGAAAAAAAAAAAAAAAAAAATTTTGTGTTATGCGGGCGGGTTGGTCGGGTGCGATTTGAAATATTTCTAATTTTCGGGTTGCGGGTTTGAAAATATTTCTAATTTTCGGGTTGCGGGTTTGAACCGCACCCGACCAACCCGCCCGCATAACACAAATTTTTTTTTTTTTTTTTTTTCTCAATCTGGACCATTCACTTGACTTCATCTATACCCAAAAACAAAACAAACAAAACCCCTAAACTCAAAAACACATTGTGCAGCTCTCATCTCACACTCTCTCTCGTTTTTTCACTCTCTCACTCAACTCTCATCTCACTCTCATCTCATCAGTCTCTCACACTCACTCTCTCGTTTTTCACTCTCTCACTCTCATCTCATCAGTAATCTAGACCGATCAACCTCGCAAGAAATCGACTCTCACTGACCGATCGACCTTACTCTCTTATCGCCCCGATCGACCTCGCAGGTATGGATCTCTATGTCTCTGTCTCTCTCTCCCCGATCTTTGATTTTTTTGTAGTCATTCAGATCTGTCTCTATGTGACTAAGATTATTTGTCAATGGTGATTTTTTGTTCATTTCTGTGTCAATGGTGATTTTTTTTTTAGATCTGTGACTCTCAGTTTATTTGCTCATTTCTGATTGTGTGTTGTGTCAATGGTGATTTTTTTTTTTTTTTGTGCTATTGGAATTAAATCTGTGTTATTGGAATGAATTTGATCCGAGTTTATTAAATCTATGTTCTGTGTCAATGAATTTGTCACCTATGGGTCATTTTTTTGGTTCTATAGTTCCTTTCAAAGTTAAATTTTTCTGTCTTTATATTAATATACCACTGCATGTTGTTTACAATTCTTGTGTGAAACACACTTATTACAATATGCTTGTTGATCGATTGACAAAAGGTTTCTGCAATGATTGATTCATGTTGGAAAGCCCATGTCACTAATTTTATTAAGGTGCTTTTTGAAAAGTAATAACTGAAGGTTCTTCTGAAAAACAAAACAGGAAGAACTTGTGGTTCAATTTTATTCTTAATTCAAAAAGGAAAGGTTATTTACCCAAAAAAAAAAGGAAGGAAAGTTTCCTATTGCTATCATCCATTTTACATCTTTGAACAGTGCTTTCAAGTTAATGCAAATTGAAAAATTGTTTCAAACCTTGCAAGGTTTTGTGGTTGAGTTAATTGTTTATTTTATTTTTATCTGAATTTAAATTGCAAGGGATGATGAATCTGAATTGAATTTGAATTTTTTGAAAAAAATTCAAAAATCAATTTTTGAAGGAAAAAAATTCAAACCGCAAACCGCCCGTAACCGCCCGCACATCCGCAAACCCTATCCGTACAAACCGCAAACCGCACTACGGGCGGTTGCAGTTTGACTTTTTCCCAAACCGCATACATGCGGGCGGGTCAAAACCGAACTGCAAACCGCACAAAACCGATCCGCGGACACCCCTAAGGTTGATGGAAGTGAAAATTGAAATTTTTAGTTTTTAAATTTTGCTTAGTTCGCTTTTGGAATGAAACTTTATTTTGCAATTTCTCCTATTTAATGGCATTAAAACAACTTATAGACTTTGCTTTGGTATTGTTAAACTATGATTTCTCGTTTGATTTTATAATTTGGTTTTGGTATTGAATTTTGATTTGTAAATTGAATCTTAAACTATAAATTAAAAAAATAAAAATTTTATTGACGTACCCTAGCCGTACCCGTATTTTATTTTTTTTAGGTTTTGTCGTATCGGCGTACCTGTAACCTATGTTACATGGACTCGGCATTTTGGAGTGAAGTACCCATGTCGACACGACACGACACGGGTGCGGGTGTGGGATCTGTGTCGGATTCGCCTATTCTCTCTCGAACACAGCTCTTTACAAACAGCAAAAAAAATGAAAGAGGAGAAAGCCAGAGAGAACTTGGTCGCTTGTCGAAACGGCGAAAAAATCGGTCGTCGACTTCGATCCCTCTGGTCGCTGGTTCGACAACTTCGACATGCTCGATGCTCGATCTCCATCTCCTGCTCTGTCTTCTCTCTCGTCTCTCGATCTATCGATCTCTCTTCCTCTCCTCTCGTCTCTCGATCTCCCTCCACTCTCTCTCCCCCCCTCTCTCTCTCTCTCTCTGAGTTCTCTCTTCTTTTTTATTCTCTTCTCTCTGTTCTATTTTCTTCTTTAATATTATTTTCTTCTTTCTTCTCTTCTCTCTTCTCTTGATCTCCCTCTATTTTCTTCTCTGTTCTCTCTATTCTATTTTCTTCTCTTCTTCTTTATAGTGCTGAATCAATTCCAACAAAAACCAGAAATAAAAAATAAGCTCCGAGAGGTCAGAAATCCTGGACATCAACTCAAGCTCTTTCAGGCTTTAAATCCTAGACATCTTCGACACTTTTGTGCTTTGAAGTAGAACCAATCAATGTTTCTAACTAGTTTAATTTCCATAAACACTGATTTGTGCATCAATGGTTACAAACAACAACAGAAAATAGAAATACAAAACAGAGATTCAATCAGGAAAAAAAAAAAAAAAAAATAGAAATACAAACAAACAAACAAAAAAACAATCGATCTAAAAAACATAATAAAAATAAAAATAAAAACATAATGAAGACATAAAACATAATAAAACTAAAAATAAAAATAAAAACAGAAAAAAAAAAAATCTCCTACTTACATTCACCGAATCCATTGTAGATGACATGAACAATCGATCTAATCTGCGATGAATGATCTGGGAACCTATTTCAGAGTGTTAGAGATTAAACCTATTTCAGAGTGTTAGAGAGAGAGAGAGAGAGGAGCTCACCGAAAGAGGAAGACAATAGCTATAGATCGATCTAATCTGAGATGGAGATCTGGGAACAAATAAACAAAAATAGTCACCGATCCGAGAGAGAGAGAGATGAGAGATGAGAACACCGAGAGAGAGAGAGAGAGAGAGAGAGCTCACCGACGGAGAGAGAGCAGCAGCACACCGATCTGATCTGATCTGAGATGGATGAGAGTGAGAGAGAGAGAACTCAGTCTGAGATGGGAAAGAGAAGAGAGAGAGACACCATCGATATAGAATAGAGACCTGAGATGAGATGAGATGAGATGAGATGAGAGTGAGAGGCGTGAATGAGTGAGGTGAGGCTGCTGGATTAGGTTTACATTTTAGTTTTTATATCATATAAGAAATTATATGGTGTGGGAAGGTATATAGTATAAAAATATAAATTACTAGCGTATGCCCGTGCCTGAAGGCACAGTGTAAATAATATTGGGATTAGAATATAATTGTAATCCCAACCCTTCAATCTTATTATATAGATTATAAATTTACTAAAAAACACTTTGATGAGGCAAACAAACCCAATATTATTTACATATAAATAGACAAATACCATTGTATATGAGCCAATATGCAAAACCACTTTGATGAAACACTACGATATTGTTTTTTGCACATAAATTGCTTCATACGGACAACATAAATGCTATGAATACAAAATTACATATGAATAAAACTCATTTGCTATGAAAATACATATGCATATACTAAGTTTCCATTACAAATATTTTTCAATTTAAAAAAATCAAACTTTGAATACAAAATTAAAAAAAAAAAAAAAAAATAGAGCAGGGAAATCTTAAAAAAAAAAAAATCAACCCAATGGAACAAACACCCAACAGATTCTAAGTTTGAATGCTTTTCTATACATATAGTTTCCATTACAATCTGAACCCAACAGATTCTAAGTTTCATTAACAATCAAATACTTTTCCATTTTAAAAAATCAAACTTTGAATACAAAATATTAAAAAATAAAAAAACAATAAAAACAGAGTAAGGAAATCAAAAAAATAAATAAATAAACCCAATAGAACAAACACCCAACAGATTCTAAGTTTGAATGCTTTTTCATTTACAAATACTTTTCCATTTAAATATTAAACCAAAAAAAACTAACCTGGGTATTGGTATTTTCCTGAAAATTAGGCAAGAAAGTCAGTTGAAGGGCCCAAACAACTGTTGTTTCAAGATAGTAGCTCTTGTACCATAAACAATTTGACAACCTAACATTTTTCAAGTGTTTGCTTGGTTTTTCTAGGAAATAGATGAGCTATGTGATGAATGGGTTCCGGAATCTCTTATACCACCAATTACAGAAGAGATGCGATATGAGCCTCTAATATTGGAAAGGTAAAATTAGTTTTGGTTTGTCTTTATATCTAAACCAAAATTGGCTTGTGTGCGGCTCCATGCTTTATGTAAATGTGTTTCTTGCTGGGTACTACACTTATTTCTTTTTCATGCAATATCCAACCCTTTCATAATTTTATTTTGCAAGAATTATTATATGTTGCATTTTCCTTTTTTCTTTCTTCTTTTCCTTTTTGAAGTTTTTCCCCAGTTAGGTTGGTTAGCCACTGTCATGTAAGTGTTCATTATTTTGAATATGGGTAAAATCTTCTTTTTTAATCACCATGTATACTTTAAGATCCAATAAATATTGAATTCTTAAATATGGATCAAAGAGATTTGTCACTATAGCAAAGACATTCTTTCTCACGGGTTTGAACAGACACAGCCACAAAGAACATCAATTTACACCATAGAGACACAGGTTTTCTGGCCTCAAGGAATATAGGGTTTGAGAGAGAGGGAGAGAGGTACCGGAGGGGGTTCGAAGCAAAGACGATGACGGTGGCTATGGTGGTGGTGATATCCAGAAAATACCTAATTAACAAATCAATTTAAGGTTTAGAAAAACAAAAATCAAAATCAAAATCAAAATGAGTACTCTGTTACTCTGTTATATGATCAAAGCCCCAACTCTTCTGGATATATGATGTAAGGGAATCTTACCTGAGAATTATGTGTAATCTGGATATATGTTTGATCGTTGTGAATGCAAACTCATTTGGAAACTCAATTGATAAAAATTTTAATACATCCTCATTCATTTTTTTTATTTATTTATATATTCAATAGCATAATTTTTTCTTTCTGAATTTAATATGATATATATACCCACTCAAATAAAATAAAAATATACTCAAAAAGATAATATATATATAACAAATCTATACAATTCTTTGTAATGTTTGGAAAAAAATCTATAAAATCTAAAAAATCTATCAACAAATCTCCTGATCCAAGTAAAATTGCTCACCCGAAATTGATAGGTTAAATTCAAAGCAACCACACAAGAATGTGATTTCCTTTCGAATGAAATTCAAATCCACATCAAACAGAATTTAATTGACTTCGATTATAGCCTTTCAATGCAGATAAAAAATAAAAAAACATTACAGAGAAAATAAATGTAGGAGAAAATGCAATTGAAGACAAAGACAAACATACTTAAAGTACCAAATCCAGGGGAAAATGAACAATTTCGACCTGTTGAATCAAGTGGTTCGGCATACAAATTATTGTTAGATCTGAAGCACACATGAACAATTTAGTCAATTCAAAAACATACATCAACAAATCTGTTGAAATCGATAGGTTAAATTCAAAGCAACCACACATGAACGTGATTTCCCTTCAAATGAAATTCAAGTCCAACCTTAGCCCTAAAAAACATTACAGAGACAATAAATGTAGGAGAAAATGCAATCGAAGACAAAGAACCAAAATTCAGTTGACTTCGATCATAGCCTTCCAATACCATTTGTTTTTTCGAGTCTTATAATAATAAGATTAATTTAAGAAGCTTGATTGATTTGTAGTCTAACCTTAAAGATGTAAAGAGTGATTTCATAAGGAAGGCCACCAGTGACTGAGATTGGATAGATTGCAGCACCAAGAGCAATCTCACTGTTTGTTTGAACAAAACCAGGACAGGTTAGATCAAAACACCTTGTTCTCTGTGATGAATCTGCCTGTTCAATCCACAGAGCAAACTAAAATTTAGTGACAACTCACATCAAATATAAATAATATAAAAAAAATAAATAAAAATACTATTAGTAGTTTACAGTTAAGTTTTTGTTTCATATTCATCTTCTAATTTTTATTTTTATTTTCCTTACTCACTTGGGCTATTATAATGCCAAATGATCATATTGTTGATTCCACAAAGCATTAAAATACGCCTATGGCATGGTAGTTGTGAACTTGAATAATGGGAGTGTGTTTTTTTTAGTAAGATTAAAAGTCAACTGATATGATATGATCTCACTTAGATAAAGACGTCAGATGATGCAACATGAATTTTTGAGATAAGGGCAGAAGTCAAAATTCAATCAAAATGTAATTCTAGATATGGTGTAATATATTTTCCTAGTGAGATTTGGAACGTTTAAAGAGGCGATAGAGGTGATATATGTGTTCTAACGATTAGAATTAGAGTATTTTGAATTTTTTTTGTTCTTCAAATAATTTTTTACTTTAACATCGAACTACCCTCAACACGACTGTACAAATAATAACCTTAATTATCTAGCTCATTTCCCAGACCTTGGGAAGCAATTTTCCATCATCAACCATATAGTTAAGATTTTTACTCACACATGTATTTCAAATATTTCTCAAACTATATACAAAGTAAGAATTAACAAATATGACAGAGAAGAAATGAGACCTAGTGAAAGTATTTCATTAAAACTTATTTAGGGCACCAAAATATTAAATTCAATGACTCACAGTCCAATACACAAATAATCGAGTTTTTCTGTCTCCATACACACTCGGATTTACCTGAAGAACATAGACATTATCATCAATATATAATTGTATAACAAAATATAAGTTCAACAACATCAAAATTAAAAAACAGAGATAATATATTAAATAATTATTTTAATATTAAATAATTGAAAGTGATACTAACAGCCCATCCAGATTCAATGCCTTCATACTTCATGTAAGGGCCATTTTTCAAAGAAACTTGGGAAGTACTGTAGTCATCATCATCAGATTCCAAACTTTTATATGTGTTCTAACGAATAGAATTAGAGTGTTTTGAATTTTTTTTGTTCTTCAAATAATTTTTTACTTTAACATCGAACTACCCTCAACACGATTGTACAAATAATAACCTCAATTATCTAGCTCATTTCCCAGACCTTGGGAAGCAATTTTCCCATCATCAACCATATAGTTAAGATTTTTACTCACACATGTATTTCAAATATTTCTCAAACTATATACAAAGTAAGAATTAACAAATATGACAGAGAAGAAATGAGACCTAGTGAAAGTATTTCATTAAAACTTATTTAGGGCACCAAAATGTTAAATTCAATGACTCACAGTCCAATGCAGAGCAAACAATACATTCACATCAAACAATACCGAAACAGAGGAAACAATACACACTAAAACAAAGTTAAACTACATTTTCCATTATTACAAATAAAAAGAATGAAAAGGACAACTTAAAAAACTTTAAAAGGGCCAAATTTATTCAATACCACAGTATATTCACATCACACCTTGAAAACAACTAAAATAACCCTGAAATTTTCATGTTTCTTTGATTGAAACATGAGTTCAAAATTGGATTGAAAATTGCACAAAACCAATAGATCTCAAATCAAATTAATAGAAACAAAAGGATTAACAAAACAGAAGCAGATCAAATAGCATAAACAGAAAATTAAGGCACATACATAACCAGATATACACACATATATACATTAAAATTCACAGGAATGATTGGATTGAAACAAAGAATTGTTGAGTCACCTGGAAACCGATGGAGATGAGATGTTTGGCGCTGAGAAGGAAGCGAGAGTTTTGAGAGGAAGATGTCTCGACAGTTTGGAGGCTGTCGAAACCCTAGTCCCCAAACCTTTTACCACACTCTACCATCAACTGATTTCAAAATGTGTAGCACGTCTAATGGAGAGAGAGAGAGAGAGAGAGAGAGAAGGGGGGTCCAAAAACAAAGAGATGAGAGTCTGAGAGAGAGAGAGAGAGAGAGAGAGAGAGAAGGGGGGTCCAAAAACAAAGAGATGAGAGTCTGAGAGAGGGGGAGAGAGAGAGAGAGAGAGAGAGGGGGGGTGGGTTGAAAATGGAGACTATCTGTGAGCCCTCGTACAATCCAATGGTACATATTTTGACAAACGGACAGAAGTCCCATCAAGAAAAAAAAAATTGAGCTTCTTTATTGAGCAATGCTATATACCACTAAATTACTATCATTAATCTAGGACTGTCAATGGATCGGATTTAATCCGAATCCGACCCGAATCCGATCCGATAATCCGAATCCGTTTATAAAAAATCCGATCCGATAATCCGATAATCCGAATCCGTTTAATCCGTTTATTAAACGGATTGAACATGCAAAAATCCGATCTGATCCGATAATTCGATAATCCGATCCGATTATTATCAATTTGAATAAAAAAACACAAAATGAATTTTTTTTTCAAATTATATAAAATTGTAGCTCAATAAATAAATAAATGGATCGGATTCGGATTATCGGATCGGATATCCGAAATCATCGGATTCGGATTCGGATTCGGAATATCCGAAATCATCGGATTCGGATTCGGATATCTATAATCGGATATGAAGTAAACGGATTCGGATCGGATTCGGATTTGTCTTAATCGGATCGGATTCGGATTTTGACAGATCCGATCCGAATCCGATCCATTTACAGGCCTACATTAATCCCACCACTAGTGAGGTGGCAATTGAAAAAAAAAGAAAAAAAAAAACAAACAAGGCACAAAACACAATGTGGCAGTGGGTGGGACCCCATTGCCACATCATTAGAGCCACCACTAATTAGTTGGTCTAAAGCATTTTTGCTTCCTTATTATATAGATTTTTAGATGGTTCGGATCGGTTTCAATCTGGAACCGTGAGGTTCAATCCAGAACCGATCCGTGGCTTACGGATTTTGAATTTTTCAATCCGGAACCAAACTACGAATTCAAAAAATCAATCCAAACCTATCAGATTGGACTGGACCGGATCGGATTACGGATTTTACGGATTCCTTGCTCAGTCCTAAACTTAAGTATGTTTTTAGTTATTTGAACCCAACTCAACAAATCAAGGTCAAGGTGAGGTTTGGTATTTTTTTAAATAGGGTAAATTACACTGACATCCCCTGAAGTTTCTATTTATTACAGTTCTCCCCTCACCATTTGGAAATTACATCTCTCTTCCTGAGGTTTAAAATTTCATTACAAATTCCCCCTCATCAATTTAATTTTTTTTAAATACCAATTTTGTCCTCACTGGGTAAATTATATTGACACCCCTTATATTTTAAAAATTACAATCCCTCCATAAGGTTTAAAGTAGTATTACCAAATGTCTCCTCGATTAGTATTAGTTGGAAAAAAATTCATTGAAAAAAAAATTTTAATTAGAAATAAAATTATTTGAAAAAAAAAAATAATTGAAAAAAAAAAATTTGTTAGTAAAATTTTTAAATTTCTGTTTAAAAACCAACGTAAACTCATTTTTTGAATTTACTTTTTTTTCTCAAATTTACAAACTGAGACAATAATTTATAAACCAAAAAAATTATCAAACAAGTTTTTATGACCGTTTTTTTAATTTTTGTAAATATAAATTGAAAACTGAAAACGAAATGGTTATCAAACAGGCCTCATATTGTAAAAATATCGTAAAATTAACAAATAATTAAATAAGTTACCAATGTAAGAAATGACTTATCAAAAGATTCTTAGACTATGTATGGTTTGATTTTTAGAAAAAAAAAATTAAATTAATTTGTTTAAGAAATAAAAAATAAAAAATAATTATCATTTTAATATAATTTTTATCTTTCGAGTAGTTAGAAATAATTTTTTACAAATTAAATTGAAACAGCCATATGTATGTATATAATCTGCCCAAAAGTTAAAATGATAATTATTTTTTACCCCTTAAATGATAATTATTTTTTATTTTTATTTCTTAACCAAATCAATTTTTTATTTAAAAAAAAAAATCCAAAAATTAAACCATACATAGCCTAAGAATCTTTTGATAAATAATTTCTTACGTTGGTAACTTATTTAATTATTTGTTAATTTTATGACATTTTTACCATCTGATAAGCCTATTTGGTAACCATTTCGTTTTCAGTTTTCAATTTATATTTATAAAAATTTTAAAAACTGTCATAAAAACTTGTTCGGTAAGTTTTTTGGCTTATAAATGGTTGTCTTAGTTTGTAAATTTGAGAAAAAAATGTAAATTTAAAAAATGAGTTTACATTGGTGTCACGACCCAAACCCGCCCCTATGGGTTTAGCACCGTTAACCGGCCAGTAATCCGAGATTATTGAAGGCCTACTTAACAGTAAAACAGTAATACAGAGTACAAGGGCTGGCGGAAGCCAAAACAGTAATTAAAAGATGTCCAATGAGCTGTTGACAGTCTGTATGCAAAAAGACTTTTCATAACATGTTTACATTCAGAACAAAACAGCATATACATACATCATTTACAGGCATTCAGGTGAGGGACCAAATCCCCACCATAACAGTACAGTACAAATATCATTCAGTCTATACAGTATATACAAAACAGAAACAGAAATAGAAAGGGGGAATCTAAAACACCCCCTAAACAGTCTTGGCTTGAACGGTTCTGGAACTTCTCAGTGAGGCACAAAGGTTGGCTTGACAAAACAAGAGCTTAGCCTGACGCTCCTAACAACGGTCCGGTGCTTGTACACCTACATATATATATGAGCAGTGAGCTAAAATCCGGTGAATAACATATGCGTAAAAAAGTTATGAATGAATGTCCTTTCAGTATTGAAAAACAGTCATTTATCAGTATATCAGTCATTCAGTTTGTGGCTCATATTTCATGCCATAATAGTCATTCAAAAACTATAATAGTCATATGTGGTACATCCAGTAGCAAAACAGTACAGTAGGTCTTAACAGACGAACAGTCAGTTGATGGCCATCATATCATTAAAACAGTAATGGTTCCAAACATGGGAACCGACAGAGATCTCGGTGACAGTAGCAGTATAGTACAACAACAGTAAATTGCTATGGATGCCACGAATACAGTTCACAAATAGGACAAACATTCATTCAGTAAGAAATATCATTTCAGAAAGCAGTACAGTTGTTCATTCAGAAACTATTCATGATTGAACATATCTTTACAACATTGTTACTCACAAAGTTCTGGGCTACAGATAGGCTAGTGAGGCGTCCTCGGATGCCAACCCTACACAATTACAGAACGAATACACACTAAGCTACACAGTTGGGAAATAATAACTTAATCCCTAATTTGTCTCGGTGTGGTTCTACATCAATATCCTCATTAAGATGCCTTAAACTAGGCCTAGGAATGCCTAGGCTGAAATGAAGATGCAAAGATGTACTTAAAAACACTTTTCAAAATTTGCTGAAACAGGGGTCCAAGCTCGAGCGTGGCTTTCTACGCTCGAGCGGGACTGTAAAACGTGATAAAAGTACTGAATGCATGAAATTCACCCTCAACGGGCACTCGACCCCCGCTCGAGCGTGAGACACAAGTCCTCGCTCGAGCGTGCATTCCCTCGCTCGAGCGGACTGTAAACACATGCAAAGTACTGGATACACGCATTCCCCGCTCGAGCGTCACCTTACCCGCTCGAGTGGACTGCATGAACTCAGTGTGTACGCTCGAGCGTTGAGTTCCCCGCTCGAGCGTGAGTCCAAAATCTGGAATTTCCAGATTCGAACCTCAAGCTCAAAGCTCAACTTTAAAGCATCAAATTCTATCCTTTTGGGCTAATTTTCTGGAAAACACTTGTAAACTTATAATATGACATGTTTCAAAGATCAATTTGAGAAATCAAAGCCCAAAGATAGTTCAATTAAACACAATTTCAAAGAAGTTTTCATGAACATGAAGAACATATGATATGCATGATTTCTAATGAATTCTAATGCCTCAAAACATGATCCAAAGCAAGTTTAACTCAAAACTATGATGAACTCATGGACTAGAACAAGAATGTAAACTTGCATGCAAGATTTAATGAAAATCAACTTCAAAATGCAAGAATATGTACATGCATGCATGATTCAAGCTCCAATTCAACAATTTAAGCCATAACTTGGCTATAAACTCCAACAATCCTCTAAACCATGCAAGAACCAACCCAAAATGTGAACAAGAAAGTAAATGTCCTACCTTAGGTCTTGAATGCAAGATGTGAAAGCTCAATTATGCAAATTTCCTTCAACTCTCTTAATCTCTAAGCCAAAACAAGATGAAATCAAGCTTTCCTCCCATCTCTCTCTCTCTAGTCGGTTTAGGGGCAAGAAATGGCTGAACAAAGTGCTAGAAATAAAGCTCAAATGTGTTTTATGAAGTGGGCGACTAAGTGGCAAAATGGTGATCAAGGCCAACTATTGTAACTTAGCTTATTTAATCCAATTTAGTCATTCCAAATCAAATTTCAATTAAATTTACCATAAAATCACATAAATTTTAACTAGCATAAAACATTACTCGATTTCAGATTCGGCCGCCAATAAGGGCCTTCAATTTACAGTTTAAACATAATACATGAACAAATAATTTAGCAGACAAACAGATAGACATGCGTTTAAACTAATACACTTAATCAATCAGTTCAGAATTTTAGTCAATCAGTCAGTTAACGTGCTTAATCATAGATTAGCACTAATCAGTGGTGAGGGTTGTCACAGTTGGTTTTTAAACAGAAATTTAAAAAATTTACTAACAATTTTTTTTTTCAAATAATTTTTTTCCAATTATTTTTTTTTTCAATGATTTTTTTTTCCAACTAATACTAACCAATGGAGCAATTGGTAATGCTACTTTAAACCTTAGAGAGGAGATTGTAATTTTTAAAATGTGAGGGGTGTCAATATAATTTACCCAATGAGGGCAAAATTGGTATTTAAAAAAATTAAATTATTGAGGGAGAATCTGTAATGAAACTTTAAACCTCATGAAGGGAGATGTAATTTCTAAAAGGTGAGGGGGAACTATAATAAACATAAACCTTAGGAGGTGTCAATGTAATTTACCCTTTTAAATATATATATATATATATTACATTTTTTAAATCTAAAAAATCTAATATATTTACAAAGTAAATTTGTTTTTGTTTTTTTTTTCCTTCTTAAATTTGCTAAAAAAATTTGATTTTGTATTTTTAATTTCATGAACAAGCCATCCAAACAGAATTAGTTTCTTTTAACTTTGTAACAAAAATATTGCTTATTTAATTCTTCTCAAAAGAGAACATGAATATATATTATCTTGATTTTTAAGTCTTAGTGCATCAACATCAGTATCTTTAAAATAACAAAAAGTTAAAATATAACTAATAAATCATCAAATTCTCCCTCCATCAGGCTCATCAAATTTTTGTTAAATTAACTTTTTGTTCAATTTGCTACAGTAACTCGTCTAATGAAGCGAGGAACTGTTCATTGCTACAACATGCGATTTGGGTTATAACCGGACGTTCGGCAAGTCAATCGGTCAACGACAAAAATATATATATATATTTTTTAATTTTTTTTTTCTTTTGTAAAACCTAAGAATTAATTGTTTAGTTGATAGGTCATCAATTTAATTATAAAAAAAAAAAAAATAACAAATATTTTAATAGGATTTAGTTAAAATAGAGAGTTTGATGCAGTAGATGACTAGCTAAAATAAGAAAATGGTTTTTTAAGTTATAATTTGACTCAAAATTTGTTTGAAACTGATGTGGATGCTCTTACTACTACGCTATATAGCTTCCCTTTCTAATATCCCCTATTACGGATTGTTAAAAAATAAAAATAAAAATAAAAATAAATTATGTTAATGTCATTCAAACTCTATTTGGTTTTAGATTTTTCAAAAATAGTTTTTAAGTTTCAATAGATATTTTGATTTTTAGTAATTTTTTAGATATTTTAATCAAATTTTATTAATTTTTAATTCACTTAATTTAAATACACTTAAAAAGTATAAAATTTGTTAACAAAACCTTTAAAAATACAAAAAATAGTACATTTTTATATTTTTTGTATGTATTGAATTTTTTATATTTTTTCATACATATTTTATTTTGTTAGTATATTTAAAATTATATACATCTACAAAATAATTTAAAAAATTGATCCAAGTATTAAAAAAAATGCACTAGAGACAACAAAATACAAAATACTCAAAAATTCAAAAAATATTTTTAAAAACTCAAATCAAATTGAGTGATTTTAGGGAAACTATAGCAAAATTACAAAATGGTGTTTTGAGAAGTTGGTAAAAAGTTAATTTTTAAACTTTTTGACTTTTTGATAAAAAATTAGATTGTTTTAAATAAAAAATCTAATTTTTTTAATTTAAAAAGTTAAAAAATCAAAAAATTAACTTTTTACTATTGATCACAAAATGACCTAAAAACGTTGGGGGTAAAAAAGAGAGAATAATATTCCAACTAATAATATTCCAACTATTGGGGAGTTTCTATTTACACACACACTATTCCCCTCTTTACACATCTTTTTCAATAAATAATTGGTTCGGAAGTAGATTTCCGAAAATAAGCAATTGGTTCGGAAGTAGATTTCCGAAAATTAACAATTCGTTCGGAAGTAGACTTCTGAAAAATAAGCAATTGGTTCAGAAGTAGACTTCCAAATGTGTTTATTTGATGTCTATAATAGTAATTTCACTTGAAAAAAAAATTTATAATAAAAATAATTTTTATGAGGTGTGTGCAAAGAGGGGAAGTTAGATGTGTAAATAGAAGCTCCCCAACTATTGGTCCCAAAATGACCTAAAAACGTTGGGGGTAAAAAAGAGAGAATAATATTCCAACTAAACGTTGGGGGTAAACGTGGATGCTGTAGAACGGTTCGCGTGTTTGGCAGACGAAGAACAAATCTAAAAGGCGGAGAAACTTTTCTAAAGAAACTTTTCTTCGAACACCGTAAAAACACCGCCTTCGAGTCGATCGATTCGAAGGCTGTTTTCAAAATTCACTGCCTATACATAATCAATCATACATTCAAACTCATATCTACATATATATACAATGATTTGAATAGCCATGTCTTCGTCGTCGATATCGTTGATACATCGACTCACACTCCATTTTTCGTAGCTCGAATTCGACAAAATCACAGACTCCTGAGCTCTTCTTCTTCTTCTGCGCTTCCCGAATTTCAATCACCATCTTCATCTCCATCTCCATCTCTCGATGCTGTTCACATGACTGACAATTGCGTCCGGGTACTCTCTCTGAAGACGTGACTTCTGAGCAGCTCTTCTTTTTTTGCTTTTTTCTTTTTCTTGATTTCAGTTTTTCTCATTTTTTTTATTTGGAAATTTCAATTACTTGTTTGATTAATACAGTCAAATATGCATATGCAGCAGAGATAGAGATAGTTTGATTTATTTTTGTCATAGATTTCTCATTTTTTTGAGATGCGAGAGACGAGTTGTGGTTGTGCTTGCAAAATTTGGTAGAAATGCATGTTATTGTGGAGTAAAGAGACCAAGGATTTGTGTGTGTGTGTGTGTGTGTGTGAGAGAGAGAGAGAGAGAGAGAGAGAGAGAGAGAGAGAGAGAGAGAGAGAGAGAGAGAGAGAACACCTGTAAATTGTAATGGAATTGCAGAGGGGATTTAATTGTAGTTTGGGATGATTTTATGTTGATGAAAAAGTTTAGGGGAAATTACCTTATCAGTGGTACTATCATAAAATTATTATATAATCATGAAAAAGTTTATAACTTTAGTTATTAATGCGTATAAAGGTTACCACTTATCTGTAATTTTTTTAAAAGCTTACACTGAATTGAAATTTTCCCAAAATTTTATCCTTATGCTCTTTATTTTTTTATTTTTTGTTGTTGTTGCTTCTTTGTTTTGTGATTTGTACTGGAAATTCA
Organism: Camellia granthamiana; assembly: GCA_036172215.1. Taxonomy (NCBI): domain Eukaryota; kingdom Viridiplantae; phylum Streptophyta; class Magnoliopsida; order Ericales; family Theaceae; genus Camellia; species Camellia granthamiana. The sequence goes on along the minus strand of CM069905.1, from coordinate 28,713,242 downwards.
AGTCCTTGAGCTTGTACTGTTTAGATGAGACTTTTGAGATGCATTCAATAGAGCTTACTTTATAAGTATATATCTTGCAGAAAATGAAAGAGCTGCAAACTGATGAAGCCTCACAAAAGGAAAATATGCTACGGTTGAGCATAGAGGCTGGTGGATTGTTCTGGGTTCCAGTATAACTTCTCTCTCGATGACAAAACCAATGCAGATGACAGGTTTTCCCTCAGCTTTCTACTCAAAATGATTCTTGTATTTGTCTTCTAAGATATGTGCTTCTATTAGGTTTGCAAATGAACCGAGCCAAGCTTAATATCCTCCAAGCTCAGCTAATCAAAATTTGAGAGAGTTTGAACTCAGCTCAAATTGAGCTAGAGAATGAAATCAGTGTCTCATGTTGTCATTTCCCAGTCGATGCGAGCTTAATCATCAATTGAAACAGATTTTACACAAAAATGCCAAACATAAAATGTAATATAGATATAATCTCTTATGAATTATTATGACACATGAAAGTATGAAACAAAGAGCCCATATATCTTATAATACATCCTTGGCATCAGATCATAGTCGTGAACCATTCGAACCGTGCTTGGGCTTGCTTTGGCTTGTCTTGTTTATGAAATGAGTGCAACATAAGACCTTGAGATTTGTTTGTTTGCTACTCACTACCAAGCCGATTGTAAGCTGTGCATGAACTTCTCAATCCATTTGCAATTAAGTATATACCTTGCAATTTTTATGCTTTTTTCTTTTGTCACATATTAATTATTCTCCAATGCATATAGACTTTTCGAGAGGGATGGAGTTAAATTGGTGGTCGATAAAATTTCATTTGACTTTGTAAAAGGTTCAAGTGTTGATTATGTTGAGGAGTTGATCCGCTCCGGTTTCCAGGTATGCTTACCTTAACTTGTTTGCTGTGCATGTTTTATTGTTTATGGTTGTCATCATATCAACAATGCTTGTCTGCATTGTATATCATCACTTTAATTGTTCTGAATACTCACTTAGCAGGGGTTGATTGTGTTTGAAATGTTCTTATATGTATGATTATGTTATGAAAGTTGATAGAGTTGAATAGGTGCAACTTAATCTCTGGTATGGTGGAACTTATTAGCATCTAGGACAATGTAACATGGGCATGAGGATAGGCTCTTAGAAGGTTTTGCATCCTATTTTCAGTTTATCAGCCACTACAGTAGCTTAACTGTAGACATGGATAATTACATATATGAGAACTCTGCCATGGTTACTAAAACCTACTGGAAAAAGGGGCCAATTGTATGTTGATTTTAAACCTTGTTCGGTGGATTTACCTTTCTTTTGAGAATTGATTATGTGGTAAATATTAAATTTTTAGCCTTCTATTAATGAAGCAATGGAAATATTAGGCCTGACAGGTTATCAAGTGTAGGATATTCATTATGCAAGGGGCAGTTATACTCTTGGTTTGGTGATCACATAGCTCATAGTGTTATTGATGCCAAGAAGAAAACATGTATCTGGTGAACCGATTGAGATTTGATTTTGTAGCTGTATAATATATCATCACCAGGAAAACCACTATGGCAGGTAGCTATTAGCATTTAAGTATAGATTTATTTAACAATTAACATAAATTAAGTACAATAGAGAAATGGATATTATTGATGTGTCTATATTAAACACCTCTGAAAATTGCTTACTGTTATTGTGATTAAATGGAAGTTATAAGCTGGTTTTTATATGAGAGATGAGCGCTGAGGATCTCTACATAGGAAGTTAGAGGTTTGCCCTGAAATTTTTCATCCAAGTTAAAGGTGCCAAAAGTACTATAGGGAAGGCCCAAAAGGACCAAAAGTTGAAGCCATTAAAAAAGACTTTATATTTAAGCTAGTATTTGGCTTTATATAACCCAAACCAAACCAAGTCAAGCCTTAAGTCCCATCAAATGGTGGTGGTGGTTGGTTGATAATCCTTTTCTTTCTAAAAGTCCCCCACCTTAACTTTTACCAATAAATGCTTCTTCCTTTGCTTGGTTTAAAACTACTTGCGAAGAATGGCATGGATCGGCAGGAAATACCATTCCGGCACATATGAGGCGGGGTGGGCATTGGATTAGCAGGTATATAATTGCCAAGAGACTTTGATTCCCATAATGGTAGGCTTCCCCCCTCTTGGTAAAAACTCATAATGAGTATAGAATTTAAAAAAGAAATAGATGATTCTGAGTTTAGACACAGTTAACTAATCATAAATTGTAGAAAAAGAGGGATAAATTTGGAATTTAAATTACACATAAACCGCTTTCATGACAAAATATGGTTTTTCCTATGTTTTTGCACAAAACAAAAAGCCAAGTTTACTTGATAAGTGTACATGAATCCTTACTTTTCTGTACTTCCCTCTATTCTCTTGTGAAACAAACTAATGAGAAGTTAATTTCCATCACTTTCTAGCGCTCTCTTGCTAAACAAACAAAAATGGTGTGTTTTGTATTACATTAATCAGAGGCGTTGTTTAAAGCATAAACCAGATCATCAGTTTGTTTATATACCATGATCTACCACTTGATTTCTTGTAAGAGGGCTGCAAATTATCTTTTTGGTTCGTTGGAAATGGAATTTGTAGGTATTTTTTTTCTTTTCTTTTTTTCCTTCTCCATCTTACATTTATAAATAAGGAGATTTTCTATATGAAGGATAAAAGGTGGAAATGGGGAGAGAACATGATAGTGTTGATCTTTGCTGAAGTGGTTGAAAATGGGAGGTCCATTATTTGGCGAGTATCACCCCTTTGTGAGCTAAACCTCAGTACTACTTACAAGTGGAAGCAAGTACAGTTGGGTTTCTTAATGTTTGAAGAACTTCAAGAGAAGTTAATGTAACAACAATTGGCAAGAAATTGTTGTTACATTGAAACATATGCCACAAATTGTTGTTACATTAAGCCAGTCCAAATACAATATGAGATCTTGCTTATATGATTTACAACACAATATAAGTCTTGAGAGAATAACCATTTGAAAAAGTACTATCCTTGTGTGTGTGTGTGTGTGAGAGAGAGAGAGAGAGAGAGAGAACTTGGATAAATGGCAGGGTTGATTCACCCTTGCCATAAAATAGCATATGTAATCTAAAGGGTGACTTGGATTGCTTAATACCCTTTTTGGGATTGGTACACTTTTTGAAGCAAGGGGTGTAAAATGGCAAGCGAGAATTTCTGAAGTTTTCTTTGTTTTCATTTGTTGCTTATTAATTGTCATTTCAGATAAAATCTATTCTCTTAAATTTCAGCAAAACCAGAAGTTGCATTTCTTCATATTTATGCAGTTCATAAAAATTAAATTTAAAAAAAGAAAAGAAAAAGAAAATAAACAATCAATGCAGCTTGTAGTACATGTTTTGAGATTAAACTATCTAAATCAGCTCAACCAAACATGATCCAACAGTTTTTTGGGCAACTTGTATTGTTGTTCTTTTCGGTCTGATATTGTCTACTGATCTTAAGTAGCGTATCAAAGGTGCATAATCAAACTTTGCAGTTAAAATTATGATGTTAGTGTGATCTACATTCATCTGATGGCCCAATCAGGAGCATCTCTAATAGCGAATGCTATAATTTCCCAATGAATAGTAGAAAATGGCAGAATTATAGCAATGGTGCTCCAATGGTCAGATGTTATTTGGCATCCGGCTGGTTGTCTGAACACCGCAGTTTCTATGTTTGGTTCTGCAAAAATGGCGGGAGAGAGAGGAGGAAGGGAGGAAGGGAGGGAGGGATGTTTTGTTGGGAGAAAGGGTGGGAGGTTTTGCCTGATGAGTTGGCAGTTATGGCAGCTATCAAAACTTGTGTCAAATTTGACACAAGCTTTGGCATTTGCCAAATTTGGCAACTGTCCATAACCAACCATTGGAGCACACTTTTCATCTCCAGCTGCCAAATTATGGCAATAGCAGCTCTAATGGCAAACCATTAGAGATGCTCTAAGTAACCATCTCATAGACCGCTTATGTATATTGTCACAGCCATTGAAAACCGGAATTAATGGGCAGTTGCCAGATCAACTGTTGCTTGTGTCTGCTATTGGGCAGACTTAAGAAGGGTCCAAGGGTTATTATTATTATTTTTACTTATAAGATTGTGACCAGCAACCCAAGTGCCTCCCTACACTCCCATTTGCAGCATTCTTCTTACTAGCTAGAGCTTTTTTGCAATACATTAAATTTTATTATTTTGGTTCAACTTGCATAGTATCTAGGACCTTCTTTGTCTGGTGATTTGTGTTATAAATGATTTGATTTGCTAAAATTAGAAATTTTGATTTGTAATTATTTGTACCAAATTAGAAATCTTAATGCGTTGAAATTAGGGGTTTTTTTGTGATGATTTGTACTAAAATTAGAAAGTTTGATTTGTTGTGATTTTTACCTCAACATTAATCTCACCAATTGCAAGTTTGCAACTGCTACTATTTAGAGGGTATTTTCAACTAATATTGTGAATAATCGGTTGCAAAACCGAATGGATGATCAATTGATGAACAATAACTTGGTTCATATATAAAGAGATATTTTTTATGGCATTGATAATGATACTATCATGGAAAGTTTTCAAAATATAAATACTTGTCAGTGACACTTATAAAAGTTTACACTAATTTTTTTTGTAATGAATATTTAAGTTTTTATGCTTAATATTAGCTTAAAAATAATTAGTCTCATAGTTATTGATTATATAAATCAATTTTTTGGCTCCGCCACCGCTACTGAAGATTGCTCATTACATGTTATTTAGCTTGATTCTCCATTCCATATTATTTCACCTCAAACAATGAAGTGGTCCAAGGAGCAATAGTTTGACAATTATTTTTTAAAAATTGCCTCGATTTTAAACTCTATTGCACGTGCTGCAGCGTTAAAATTCTGTTTACTGTGCAGGTAGCTGATAATCCAAGTGCAGTGGGTGGTTGCAGCTGTAAAAGTTCTTTCATGGTGAAATAGTAGTTTCTGTGGTATGAATACCAAATACCTTCTCTGTTTATCAGCACTATGAAGGGATCATCAATATTTGGCTTTAATGGGGCACATGCTTAGATTTCTTCTATTATTACGAAGGAAAATGTTATACAAACTAATAAATTTTTCCCACTAACCTATGTCTCCTGCAATAAATAAAATTTGAAAACTGAACCGCTTCAATAATATGACAGATGTCACATTAGTGAATAAGAAAATTTTGTAAGATCTGTTAGTTTGTATAGCATTACTCAATTAGAAGATTTGTTCCTTCAATTTTCCCTTATTACTACATTTCCTTGTGCAACGTGTAACCCATTTTCCCCCCCCCGATGTCTCCTGTGTGTTGATGGAGAAAATTTGGTGAGATTTGTTGTATGGTTAAAAGGATATTTGAAACTATGTTATATTTTATTTTCATTTTTTTTTGGAGGTTAGTCTCAGAAAATAAGGACTTGATGCATTGTGATTGATGTAAACAGATTCTCTTATTACTCCTATGGATTCACTTTCCTTTGGGAGGATTTGCAAATCAACTCTGTTTTTGCGGTCTGGAGTTTGCTTTTTTGGTGGTTTTTTTTTTTTTTTGATTATTTTAGTTTTTTTATTTTTGTGAAGAACTTTATACTTTTATGTTGTGTTTGGTTGAGAGATTTAGGGAGGGATTTGGAAAAAGAAAAGGAAAAGGAAAAGGAAAAGAAAAATGTTTGTGAAATTAGATAAGATATATGTATGTTTTATTTGTATTTCATCTATCTTTTTCATTTCTCTTTCTAAATCACTTCTCAAATTTCTCAACCTACATATATATATTATATTGGTATTGGATATGAAAAATGCATTGCCGATAGGATGACCAATAGAATGAAGATGTGAACAGATCTAAGCAACTCAAACCAAAGATCTTGTGAAAAGTTTTGTAATGGTGGTTTAAACTTCAAAACACAATCTATTAAGGTGGTTTAAGAGTGAAAAACTACTATTGATTGGTGGCCCTAAAACTGTGGCTCAAATTGGCTCAAATTGCCAGTTTTGGTAACTTTTTTTTTTTTTTTTTTTTTTTTACCTGATAGGAAAATTTGAGCCATTAGGGGCACCCAAATTCGGGCCCCCCTACCATTGCCCTACATGATTATTATATCAAAAATTATTGCAGAAAATCTCAAGTCCTTAAATGAAACACTCTTCTGACACATAATTTTCAGAGGCCGAACCTTTCTCTGTCTTGCCATTCTGACATTTTTATTTATTTATTTTTAAAGAATATTTTAACATATTTTCTTTGTGTTGACATGGGCAATTATTCCATGATGTTAAAATTGTAGTAGGCTAACGGTATTTTGATTCTAGCCTGTCACTACAAATTTGGCATCTCTCCAAAAAGATAAAAAGTTAAAAAGTTATTCAAAAAGTTAAAATATTATCATTATTCATCAAAAAAATATTAAAAATTTAATTTTTCGCACATTCATGCAACTCAGTTGTAAAGCTCTCAAAATAAATCCATAATATATAACAGTAGCATGCATTGATAAAAGAAAATCAATCATTATCTCATTCATCAGAGTATCATTATTGAAGGATATCACATGTGACATCAAAATAAATGCTTTATGGGTTTACATCTTTCCAAGCTTAACACTTGGGCACAAAAATATAAGTACTAACTCAACTACAAATTCAACCATTGACTTGAGTTTACATGTAATATCAAATAAACTGAAATAACAACTAATCTAAACAGAGTCTTCAACTCTAAATCCTTCCAAGCTAATTCCTTTGAGGTAGCACATCACCTGGACCTGAAAATGATGTTCCCGTATAGGGTGAGTCACAGCCCAGTAGAAATATACTAAACCAAATATAAGCATTGAATAAAGCAATAGCATTCGATAGATGGTTAACCAAGATAATCAATTACATCATTATACAGTCTCATGAAACTAATGTCTATGACACGTTTCACTTTCCATTATTATCAATATGGCTCAGAACCTGGCCAAACTATAACAGTGAGACTACATCTCACATTAACCATATTTCCAATTCAATGGGGATATCAAATCATGTTTAAACATTTCTTATATCATAATGGATACACATGTTGGTGTTGTATCAACCTCAACCAAAATTCACTTCCATACTTCTCAATTGATACACATTTTAGTGATGTATCAATAACATGTAAAAACACTTCCATAAATCAATAAGCACACACATTAGTGGTGCTAATGGAGTCCATCCCCTATCTCCTCCCAAACAATATCCGGTTTAGGAGTCCACCCCCTATCTCCTCCCAAACCGTGGAGTACATCCTCTATCTCCTCCCAACAATATGCATATACAATGTATTAAACACTTGCCATATACAATACTCAATCAATACACGTATTTTCTGTATTAATTCAACAGTCAAAATCGATGACTTAACCAATGTGATTAGTTTCAGTTTTCCCTAATCCACATGCAATGTCTACAACAATCACGACTATCCTCCACCGATAGCCCAAAACAATTATCTCTAAACAGGAAATAAATGTTACGACAAATATAAACTCAACAATTTCATGGGTGTGTTATTAAACTATCCAACTACACCATTTAAGCTTATCATTTTCCAATTCCATGAATTCAACTAAATTCCCCAATTTTCCTTAAATTAATTATACAAATTAATTTATTACAACAACTAGGGTTTTTCCCAAAATTACCAAACAACCCCAACATATCAAAATACCAAAACTTAGACCAACACCTATAATATGGAGCAGGAAATCCCTACCTCGAAGTGAAGAACACGAATGGAAAAGATGATCAAAATGCAAAGTGCTCCAAACCGTCAAACGTTCAGATTAAAACGAAGCCCTCAACCGCCTCTATCTTTTTAATAAAGAGCCTAGGGTAGAAACACCCTAAAAATAGATGAAACCTAAGAGAGAAGGTGAGTGGAGGGAGAGAGAAGTCGGACCTAGGGTTTTGGAATCAAAAAGAGGATGAAAAAGTATTTTAAAACTCGCTGCTGCCTATTTAAACCTGACAGGCTCGCTCGAGCGAACAACTCCTCGCTCGAGCGACCAGACACAAGAAAGACTCGCTCGAGCGAAGAAAGTCTCGCTCGAGCCAAGAATGCAATGCTTCAAGTCTGCAACCCAAAAGCACGCTCGAGCGACAGAATGCTCGCTCGAGCGAAGAACTCGAAAACATACACCTCGCTCGATTGAGCAAAGAAAAGCTCGCTCGAGCGAAGAAACATAGCTCTCAGGTCTATACTAGACGCAATCGCTTGCTCGAGCGAAGAGATCCTGGCTCGAGCCACCAACACAAAATTCTACTCTCGCTCGAGCGACCAAACCCTCGCTCGAGCGAAGGACCAAAAACAAAATCTCGCTCGAGCGACCAACTCCTCGCTCGAGCAAAGGTCCAAAATTCTGGACAGCAACACTTGATTTCCAAACCCAACCAACCTGTAACAAACCTGCCCAACACATCCTATAACTCAAAAAGAGAAGATAAAGGACGACAACAACAATTATACAATGATAGGATCCACGGAACCTAAGTCCGGATACAAAAACCAAATGGGAAAAGACCGGGGTCGCTATAACCTCTCCCCCTTAAAGAATTTCGCCCCCGAAATTAAACATAAGTTTTTCAAAAACAGGTGTTTCTCAAATTCCAACAATATGACAATTCAATAATAAACAACTTGACCCAATATCGGTCATTTCATCTCTTATCAAGAGGCATTTCACAATATATTTATATATATATATCAACCTGCATTATCAATATGCAATTTCCTTTCAATTTCAACAGTTTTCATATACGTGATTCCCATTCCCATATCATATTCAATTTCATGATATAACTCCAATTCTACATATATTTAACATATGCAATGTTCCATTAAACTTCCATTATTAGCCAAGTTTCAAAATTTTTCCTTTAAACCAAAACATTTTCAATGTTTTACAACTTAAGACATATATAAAGCTCTTAAGTCCAACAATATTACGAAATCTAAATACAAGATTACATATCAACAAACATGTCCGGATATTTCTCGCGGACTTCCAACTCACGTTCCCAAGTGGCTTCCTCCACCCCGTGATGTTTCCATAAAACCTTTACCAAAGGGATGGTCTTGCCTCACAAAACTTGATCCCGCCTATCCAAAACCCGAACCGGTCTCTCCTCATACGAGACATCTTCGTTAACCTCTAAGTCGGTCCAATCCAACACATGTGATGGATCCGGCTCATACTTCCGAAGCATACTCACATGAAACACGTCATGAACTTCGGATAACTGTGGCGGCAAAGCTAAACGATAGGCAGCCTCGCCAATCCTCTCAAGGATCTCAAAAGGACCAATAAACTGGGGGGGACAACTTCCCGCTCTTCCCAAACCTCATCAATCCCCGCCTAGGTGATATTTTCAGAAAGACATGATCACCTACCTCAAACACCAAAGGTCTCCTCCTACGGTCGGCATACGATTTCTGACGACTCTGGGCTGTAACAAGCCTCCTACGGATAAGCTCAACTTTCTCCGTCGTTTCCCTCACCAACTCCGGACCCAACAAAGGTGCATCACCCACCTCGGCCCAACAAACTGGAGGACCTACACGGTCGGCCATGCAAGGCCTCAAACGGTGCCATACCGATACTAGATTGGAAACTGTTGTTGTAGGCAAACTCCACCAAAGGCAAGTGCCTCTCCCACGACCCATTAAAGTCAAGAATACAACCCCGAAGCATATCCTCAAGGATCTGAATAGTACGCTCGGACTGCCCGTCAGTCTGAGGATAATAAGCCGTGCTAAAGGTCAACTTAGTGCCTAAGGCACTCTGCAAACTCTGCCACAACCTAGCAGTAAAACGAGGGTCTCTATCCGAGACGATCGTCACTGGGACCCCGTGCAATCTCATTATGTCCCGAATGTACAAGTCGGCAAGATGATCTACCGAATCTCTCACGCGCATAGGAATAAAGTGCGCCGACTTAGTCAACCGGTCTACGACCACCCAAATAGCATCACTACCCCACTGAGTCCTCGGAAGACTTACAACGAAGTCCATAGTGACATGCTCCCACTTCCACTCGGCAATAGGCAAGCGTTGTAACAAACCCGCTGGCCTCTGGTGCTCGGTCTTCACTTGCTGACAAGTAAGGCACTTGGACACGAAAGCTGCCACATCTCTCTTCATTCCCCGCCACCAAAACTGGCGACCCAAATCCCGATACATCTTAGTGCCTCCCGGATGCACCGCAAGGCGTGAATGATGAAACTCTCGGAGTACCTCCTCTCGGCAAGACTCCGACACAAACAGACGGTCTCGGTATCTCACACTCAGGTCGGGATACACCGTCAAACCCTTCTCAACCTTCCCATTGAAGATCTTCTCTCGAAGAGATTCCACCTCAAGGTCACCTCTTTGTGCCTCTAACACTCGAGTCACAAGTGTAGGCTGTGCAACAATAGAAAACAAGGCCGCAGCCTCAACGGATTCGCCCAGAAGCAAATCAAACTCCCCAAGTGCACCCAACATCTCCTATTCCCAGATGGCTATACTAGCTATGTCGCCAACAGATTTCCTGCTAAGGGAATCGGCCACCACATTGGCCTTCCCCGAATGATAATGCAACTCGAAGTCATAATCCTCAATAAACTCCATCCACCTCCTCTGCCTCAAGTTCAAGTCTTTCTGTGTAAACAGACCTCGAATCTCTCACCATAAAGGTAATGCCTCCAAATCTTCAAGGCAAAGATCACAGCTGCTAACTCTAGGTCATGGGTAGGGTAATTCTTCTCGTGTATTTTCAACTGACGTGAGCCATAGGCTACCACTTTCCCCTCTTGCATCAACACACAACCCAAACCCTCTCGTGAGGCATCACAATAGACTGCATAACCCAACCCTCTCTCCGGAATAATCAAAACCGGAGCGGTGGTCAATCTAACCTTCAACTCCTGAAACGACTTTTCACAAGTCTCACTCCATACAAATTTGACTCCCTTCCGAGTCAATCTAGTCAACAGCGAAGTTAACCTGGAGAAATCCTTCACAAACCGTCGGTAGTACCCAGCTAATCCCAGAAAACTGCGGATCTCAAACACATTCTTAGGCTGTGCCCAATCTTGCACTGCCTCAATTTTGGATGTGTCAACAGACACCCCTTCCCCGGAAACCACATGGCCTAAGAACTTCACCTCCTCTAGCTAGAACTCACATTTCCCAAACTTAGCATAAAGCTTGTGGGCTCTAAGTAACTCAAGCACCACTCTCAAGTGCTCCTCCTCTGAAGGTGAATAGATAAGAATATTGTCTACAAAGACTACTACAAAACGATCCAAGAATTCCCGGAATATCCGGTTCATCAAGTCCATAAAGACTGCAGGTGCATTGGTGAGCCCAAATGGCATCACCAGAAACTCATAGTGGCCATACCGCGTACGGAATGCCGTCTTCGGAATATCCTCCTCCCTGACTCTCAACTGGTGGTAACCCGATCTCAAATCTATCTTAGAGAAACAACGGGAACCCTTCAACTGATCGAACTGATCATCTATACGAGGCATAGGGTACTTATTCTTGACCGTAGCCCGATTCAACTTCCGGTAATCGATACACAGCCTCAAAGCACCACCTTTCTTCTTAGCAAAGAGGGCCGGTGCTCCCCACGGCGAAACACTTGGACGTATATAGCCCTTATCTAGCAACCCCTGGAGTTGGATCTTCAACTCAACTAACTCAGCTGGGGCAAAACGATAAGGTGCCATAGAAATCGGCGCTGTGCCGGGCACTAAGTCAATAGAGAACTCAGTCTCTCTGTGAGGTGGCAAACTAACAAGGTCCTCGGGAAAGACGTCCGAGTACTCACAAACCACTCTTGGCAACACAGTCTGGGTCTCATCACACTCACCACTCTCAAAGCTAGCAAGTAGACCACTAAGCTCACTTCGCCCTCGCGGATCATACCCCGGTGGCAAAACACCACCAACCCGGTCCCCTAAGAAATAGAAACATTCCCCGCTCACGGTACAACAAGTGACCCTCTGGCGGTAGCAATCAATAACTGTCCGCTATGACGATAACCAGTCCATACCCAAAATAACATCAAAGCCCTTCATGGGCATAACTACAAAAGGAAACGGAAGCCTATGATCGATAACCTCTATATCGCAACCCCTAACACCTTGTTTCAAGATCAATTCACCCCCAAGGGGTGACACTACACAAATAGGAGATGCTAACTGTGCTAACTCCAACTCCAAAACAGATGCAAATGCAGCAGACACAAAGGAATGAGATGCACCCGTATCAATCAATACACTAGCAACCGAATTGCAAAACAAGAAGGTACCTCTCACAACTGATGGAGCCGGTACAAGATCCTGCGCGGTAACAGCATACACGCGCCCAGACGATCTCTGATCAACCTGCTCACCCCTAGGAGCATAAGACTGCTGCACAGACTAGGACGATGAAGCCCCCTGATTGGCCCTCGAGGCCTGAACTGACTGAGCTGGCTGATGACTCTGAGTCTGCCTCAAACCAGATGCACCAGATGTGCCACTCAACTGCGGGCAAAACCTCTTCACGTGCCCTGTCTGACCACACTGAAAACAAGAGAGCGGCTGGCCTCTACCCTGACTCTGGCTCTGAGATCGAGCCGAAGATGACGCTGCTCTCTGTCCTCCTCCCTTCTGCGGGCAAGCTGGAGACTTGTGGCCCAGCTGGCCACACTTGAAACAGGTAATGTCTCGCTGGCTGCCTTTCCCAGAACTAGCACTCGGCACAGGGAAAGTCGATCTAGAAAAGCTATCCTGAGACTGCTAAGGGTTAAAACCCTTCTGTCTCCTGCCATCACTCTGGCCATCCTGACTCCTCTTGGAGCCTTTCTACCCTTCCTCCTCCTCCTACATCATGATCTCCGTATGGGCTGCAGCATCAACTAGACGTCTATAATCTCGAATGATAGACCCTACAACTCTCAACTTGAGGCCGCGCCTCAACTTCTTCTCGAACTCAATACAACGGCGTTCCTCAGACGCCACCAACTCGGGTGCAAACATGGACAAGCTAGTAAATGCGGCCTCAAACTCGGCCACTGAAGAACTGTTCTGCTTAAGCTGGCAGAACTGATCTCTCAACCTCTCCTTAACAGCTGGAGACAGGAACTTCTCCTGGAAAGCGTCAACAAAAGCCTTCCAAGTCCCTCCTATACGACTCTTAGTGAACTTCCACCACTGACCCGCATCCCCCTTAAGCTGGAAAGATGCCAAGGTCACCTTCAGTACCTCGTCTTCGATGCCTAGCATCTCAAACGTCTTCGTTGTCTGTTCGAGCCATTCATCTGCCTTAAATGGCTCTTTAGGATCACCTAAAAATTCGTCCGGGTTAGACCGGAAGAACTCCCTCTTCAGAAAAGAAGGCCCTGCATCCGCAACATGAACTTGAGCCTGATTCTCAGCTCTGAGAATGCCTACTGACTCCCTGAATGCCCCTGCTATCTCTCGGGCCAAAGCGCCCATAGCCTGCTGGCCTACCGGCTCGGCCACATTGGCCTGGCCAACTCCCTCCTGTACTGCCGGAATCTCATCCGGTATAGGCATCTCCTGTCCACCACGCCTACCACGCCTACTACGTCCTCGTCCTGACATCCTAATAAAGGTAACAAAGACGTTAGCACATTAATAAGTGTGCCAAAACTATAACACTTGCGTCCTAATGCATTGGACAATAATAATTCACTCCACGTAAGCACATAATCACGTAAGCACCTACGAATTTCATTCTTGGATAATGATAGTCCCGAGGTGTCACTAAAGTTCCGGTTTGAAACAACATTGATCAAGTGCCTTTCCAACAAGACTTTCAGAAACTCAAGGGTCCAATCAACATCCTAGAAACTAGATTCCATACCCACATAGTCATATAAACATGTTATCATATAAGCATATAACAGTACATCTAAGTCTCTATCAAGCGAGACGAACCCATTGTGATACTAATCACTTCCCACGTACCCAAAGTATTCAAACCCGGTACGCTCTGATACCAAGTTGTAACGCCCTCAAAATAAACCCATAATATATAACAGTAGCATGCATTGATAAAAGAAAACCAATCATTATCTCATTCATCATAGTATCATTATTGAAGGATATCACATGTGACATCAAAATAAATGCCCTATGGGCTTACATCTTTCCAAGCTTAACACTTGGGCACAAAAATGTGAGTACTAACTCAACTACAAATTCAGCCCTTGGCTTGAGTTTACATGTAATATCAAATAAACTGAAATAACAACTAATCTAAACAGAGTCTTCAACTCTAAATCCTTCCAAGCTAATTCCTTGGAGGTAGCACATCACCTGGACCTGAAAATGATGTTCCCGTATAGGGTGAGCCACAGCCCAGTAGAAATATACTAAACCAAATATAAGCATTGAATAAAGCAATAGCATTCGATAGATGGTTAACCAAGATAATCAATTACATCATTATACAGTCTCATGACACTAATGTCTATGACACGTTTCACTTTCCATTATTATCAATATGGCTCAGAACCTGGCCAAACTATAACAATGAGACTACATCTCACATTAACCATATTTCCAATTCAATGGGGATATCAAATCATGTTAAACATTTCTTATATCATAATGGATACACATGTTGGTGTTGTATCAACCTCAACCAAAATTCACTTCCATACTTCCCAATTGATACACATTTTAGTGATGTATCAATAACATGTAAAAACACTTCCATAAATCAATAAGCACACATATTAGTGGTGCTAATGGAGTCCATCCCCTATCTCCTCCCAAATAATATCCGGTTTAGGAGTCCACCCCCTATCTCCTCCCAAACCGTGGAGTACATCCTCTATCTCCTCCCAACAATATGCATATACAATGTATTAAACACTTGCCATATACAATACTCAATCAATACACGTATTTTCTGTATTAATTCAACAGTCAAAATCGATGACTTAACCAATGTGATTAGTTTCAGTTTTCCCTAATCCACATGCAATGTCTACAACAATCACGACTATCCTCCACCGATAGCCCAAAACAATTATCTCTAAGCAGGAAATAAATGTTACGACAAATATAAACTCAACAATTTCATGGGTGTGTTATTAAACTATCCAACTACACCATTTAAGCTTATCATTTTCCAATTCCATGAATTCAACTAAATTCCCCAATTTTCCTTAAATTAATTATACAAATTAATTTATTACAACAACTAGGGTTTTTCCCAAAATTACCAAACAACCCCAACATATCAAAATACCAAAACTTAGACCAACACCTATAATATGGAGCAGGAAATCCCTACCTCGAAGTGAAGAACACGAATGGAGAAGATGATCAAAATGCAAAGTGCTCCAAACCGTCAAACGTTCAGATTAAAACGAAGCCCTCAACCCCCTCTATCTTTTTAATAAAGAGCCTAGGGTAGAAACACCCTAAAAATAGATGAAACCTAAGAGAGAAGGTGAGTGGAGGGAGAGAGAAGTCGGACCTAGGGTTTTGGAATAAAAAAGAGGATGAAAAAGTGTTTTAAAACCCGCTGCTGCCT
The DNA here is from genome assembly GCA_036172215.1 of Camellia granthamiana. NCBI lineage: Eukaryota > Viridiplantae > Streptophyta > Magnoliopsida > Ericales > Theaceae > Camellia > Camellia granthamiana. The sequence goes on along the minus strand of CM069905.1, from coordinate 28,697,635 downwards.
ATTTAAACCTGACAGGCTCGCTCGAGCAACCAACTCCTCGCTCGAGTGAAGAAAGTCTCACTCGAGCCAAGAATGCAATGCTTCAGGTCTGTAACCCAGAAGCACGCTCGAGCGACAGAATGCTCGCTCGAGCGAAGAACTCGAAAACATACACCTCGCTCGCTCGAGCGAAGAAAAGCTCGCTCGAGCGAAGAGACCCTGGCTCGAGCCACCAAACACAAAATTCTACTCTCGTTCGAGCGACCAAACCCTCGCTCGAGCGAAGGGTCAAAAACAAAATCTCGCTCGAGCGACCAACTCCTCGCTCGAGTGAAGGTCCAAAATTCTGGACAGCAACACTTGGTTTCCAAACCCAACCAACCTGTAACAAACCTGCCCAACACATCATATAACTCAAAAAGAAAAGATAAATGACGACAACAACAATTATACAATGATAGGATCCACGGAACCTAAGTCCGGATACAACAACCAAATGGGAAAAGACCGGGGTCGCTATACAGCAATCATGTATATTGTATGGTTGTGCAGCGTTTGTTAAGAAAAGTAGCACACTTTGGGTGCACTTTTCACACACTGTTGTTCAGCCCGTGGGGGTCCATCACGAGTCCTATTTTGATAATCTGAACCGTTCAATGTATAGAAATCGTCGAGTACTATATGTTTGTAAAAAATCACATTGATTGGATATCGATAACTATATGATCAAATCAGTTTTGTATAAAAAAAAAATGGATGGTGTTATAATTAATGATTGAAAAAAAAACAAACAAATCTAAGTAGATAGCTATCGATATCCGATCAACGTAATTTTTTATAAGCGTATAGTACTCGACGAGTTCTACACATTGAACGGTTCAGATTATCAAAATGGGACCCGTGATGGCCCCCACGGGCCGAACAAAACCATTCAGTGCAATGCCCCGAAAAGTAGCCAATAATTTCTTATCATCAATTCAACCCCACAAATTGTACGGCTGTAACAACACACATTTCTAATCTTCTCCTACACATTTCTTTATACAATTTTTTAATATATATTTTTCCATAAGAAAGGCAAAAAGTTAACCCAAATATCCATATTTTTTCCTCAACTTTTTGGTCCAAAAAGACAAAAAGTGCACTTATTTAAGACACCCCAAACAACCTAATTTCGCTTGTTTTGCGTAAAACATTTTTGTATAATTTTCTCAAAAATGACTTATTTTTAAAATTTTCGTAAGTTAATTTTTACGAAATTGACTCACTCACTATTTTTTAAACATATAGTCTTTTTAAATAAATATCTTAACTCATTAAAAAATCATAAATGATATTTTATTAAATCAAAATTTCTCTTTTGAGTAATAAAATATTTTTGTTTCAAATGTCAACTAAACGTCGTAAAATAAATATATATATATATATATTTTTGTGTAAAACATATTACGTCGAAACAAATGGAGCCTAATGTTTAAATCTTAAATTTTTCAAAAAAAAAATTAAAATTATTTATAAGTACTCAATTTTTTAGATTTTATCCAAAAAATATATTTTTTTGAAAATTATTTATCTATTTATACTTTCTTCTCATTCAACACAACCAAGAAAAATAATAATATTTACACTTAATTTCTTTTCTATACCTTTTTCTCTACAAATCTAAATTCAAATATACCCGTTAAAGATGAACACAAATGCTTCTCTTAGGCCTCGTTTGGCGAGTGTTTTTTTTAGTCAAAAAGTTAAAAAGTCATTAAAAAAATAAAAAAGTCAACAACTTATATCAAAAAGTCAAAGATTCACTTTTCTCTTTACTTTTTGCACATTTTTTCTTAAAAAATTAAAAAATCATCCCAAACATACTAATTTTTTTTACATCATATTTTAGCCAAAAAATCAAAAAATTACTAAAAAAACATGTTCTCAAACAAGGCCTTAGTTTCAACAATGTGAACAAAAGTAAAATAGACTAGGCCTATTTTGGCATATGAGTTAAAAGTTTATTTTTTGACTTTTAATTTTTTTAAAATTACATCATCTCTATTTTTTTTTTTTTTTTGTGATTATTTAGTATTCTCATAATATGGACACATAATACTCCATAAGTGTTTGATTGGTAGAGAGGGATAGGGTCCACAATTTATGTTGAAGATGAGGAACAACATAGGGCTAAGTAATTGGTAATTGGTTTGGAGTATGGCCACGTGATATTCCAGGATTATTGAATAATTTTCATTTTTTTGCATATTTTTTCAAAAAAAAAAAAATCAAAATCAAAAAAGTCAAAAAATTAATTTTTAATCAACTTACTCATTCAATAATCTCCTAGTGAATAATCATTCAATTACAATAGTGATGGCTATTTTTATTATTTTTCTCATTGTCACGACCCAAACCCGCCCCTATGGGTTTAGCACCGTAACCGGCCAGTAATCCGAGATTACCGAAGGCCTGCTTAACAGTAGTACAGTAATACAGAGTACAGGGGCTGGCGGAAGCCAATACAGTAATTTAAACAATGTCCAATGAGCTGTGACAGTTTGTATGCAAAAAGACTTTTCATTCGTATGCACATTCCTGACGAAACAGTCTATACGTATATGTACAATCATTCAGAACAGGGACCTAATCCCTATTATAACAGTACAGTAACAGTGCGATCAGGCTATACAATATTACAAACCAGATACAGAGACAGACGGGGGAAATTAAAACACCCCTAAGCCATAGCTTGGCAGGCTCGGAACCTCGCAGTGAGACACATAGGTTGGCTTGACAAAACTGGAGTTTACCCCGACGCTTCTAGCAACGGTCCGACGCCTGTACACCTACATATATATATATATATATATGAGCAGTGAGCTAAACCCCAGTGAATAAGATAATGCGTAAAGAGGTTGAGAATGAATGTCCTTACAGTAGTGAAAACAGTTCATTAGATCGGTATTTCAGTCATTCAGTCATAACAATCATATGTGGTACATCTATTAGCATAGCAGTACAGTAAACAGTAGGTCTTAAAAGACCGAACAGTCAATGATGGCCATCATAACAGTAAACAGAAGTTCCAAGATAGGAATTGACAGAGATCTCTGTAACAGTAACAGTAATAGTAACAGTAGTTGCTATGGATGCCACAATATAGTTCAGAGTAGAGGACATACATTCACTCAGTTAACAGTATCAATTCAAAAACAGTACAGTTTAACCATTCAAAAGATATTCATATTTGAACATATCTTTACACAGTTGTTACTCACAGAGTTCTGGGCTATAGTTAAGCTAGAGCGCGTCCTCAGATGCCAACCCTACACAGTTTACAGGATGAACACACACTAAGTTCACATTCGGAAATCAAAGACTTAGTCCTTACTTAGACTCGATGCGGTTCTACATCTATATCCCCTTTAAGATGCCTTAAACATGCCCTAGGAATGCCTAGAATGGAAAGAGGATGCAAAGATGCACTTTAAAAGTATTTTCAGAATTTTCAGAAAAACAGGTTCCCGCTCAAGCGTGTCTTTCCACGCTCGAGCGGAGATGCAGACAAAGGGTCCCCGCTCAAGCATCACTTTCTGCGCTCAAGCGGACTGCAAAACATGGCAAAAGTACTGGATGTGTGAAAATCACACTCGATTGAGCGCTCGACACTCGCTCGAGCGTAAGACACAATGTCCCGCTCGAGCGTGAATTACCCGCTCGAGCAGACTGCAAAACACAACAAAATGCTGGGAGCACGATTTTCACGCTCGAGCGCCAGTAACCCCGCTCGAGCATGAGTTCAAAATCTGGAATTTCTAGATTTGAACCTCAAGCTCAAATTCAACTTCAAATGTATCAAATTCGATTCCTTTGGGCCCATTTCCTGGAAAACACTTGTAAATACATAGTATGACATGATTTAAAGCTCAATTTGTAAAATCAAGGCCCAAAGGTGAGGGAATTAAACCCAATTTCAAACCAAAACTCAAGAACATAACTCAAACATGACATGCATGAGTTTAATCAATTTCAAAGCTTCAATTTCATGCTCTAATGAGTCAATTTCTTCAAAGACAAGATGAATTCATGGACTTAAGCACAAACATGAACATGCATGCAAGATTTGTCATGAAATCAACATCAAAATGCAAGGATATAAACATGCATGCAAAGATTAAGCTTCCAAACAACAATTTAGCACCAATTCTAGGCTCTACCCTCAAATGGACCATGAACCATGCAAGAACAATCTTAAATACATCAATAAAAGGTTGAATTTCCTACCTTAAGTCTCCAATTATAAGACTAGAAGCTCAAGTTTGCAATCCTCTCTTCAATTCTTTCAATTTCAAGCAAGCCACCAATTTGAATTCAATCCTCTCACTCTCTCTCTCTCTCTTGGTCGGTTGTGCTAGGAAGTGAGCTGATGAAATGTGTATGAATGAGTGTAATAAGGCTCAATATGGTCTAAGGTAGTGGCCCACTCACAATGGCAAAGTTGTAGATAATGCAACTTATGGAATTAAGCTCATTTTAATCTAATTAAATCGTACCAAATCACATTTCAGATAAATACACCATAAATTCACATAAATTCTAATGATCATAAAACACTAATTGATTTCGGATTCGGCCGCCGATAAGGCCTTCAATTTGCAGTTTAAAGCATATAACACGAACAGATCATTTAAACGACAAACAGATAGATATGCATTTAAACTAGTACATTCAATCAGTCAGTTCAGCATTTCAATCAATTCGATTACTAATCATATTCAGTCTCGGTTTAGCAGTAATCAATAGGATTATTAGTGATCAGTGGTAAGGGTTATTACACTCATAAACTAAAAAAATAGACATTATAATAAAATGATCATTTCATTTCAAATCAATCAAATACTACCTAAAGGGTTAAATTAGTGCCTCACTAGTGCTCAATAAAGCTCAAACCAAGCTATCTATATGTCTCATTTAGAAAAATGGTTAAGAGTACTAAAAGTGATGCTCTAATAGCACCATTAATGATGTGACAGTGGCCTATGTGGATTCACCTCATCTCCAGCGTTTTACCGTCCAGCTTCCTTCAGCCATTCCACCAGATAGAGATGTGTGGTGACAACGAATCCGACAGGCAAGAAGGGAGCCACGTTTGTGGAGCTCAAGAAACAAACAAAACGACGCCAAGTTCTATTGTTTTGGCCAGATGGAGGTATGTAACGAAAATTTTTATTTATTTATTTATTTATTTATTTTGAATTACATATCCAGATTCAGATCCCTTCTCTCGCCTTTTTCATAAATTCAGAACCCAATCCCTCATTCCCTCTCTCTCTTTCTCAGAATCGAGTCCCCTATCTATGATTCAGTTTTTTTTTTCCATTTATAATCGATCGACGGTAGAAGGCTTCGCCATCCCTGGACTCCATCATTTGAAAATCTTTGTTTATCCAAACAATTGTAGACACCAAAGGTTAGATTTGTAGTATTTTATTTTTCGTCTTTTTTTTTTTGGGAGGGGAGGGGAGGGGGTTTCAAATCCATTCCAAGTGTATGATGAAATGCCTCAATGAATCATGGACTTGCAAACATGGGTGTGAATCATGGTGAAAATCTGGAAGTTAGATGCTCATTTATATATGTTTGCTAGTATGTTTGAGAACCCACCTAAAATCTAGAAATAATAGTTTCTATGCTCATTTATATATTTCACTAAACAGATTAGCAATAGTTTGTCTATTTGAGAACTCATTAATATATGCTCATTTATATATGATGCTCATAAATCTGGTAATTTTAGAGAACCCACCTAAAATCTGGTATGTATATGATGCTCTTATTTCACTGAACAGATTTTTTTCACTCTTAAACAAAAACAGATTTGTCATATCAATCAAGGTTAGGCTTTTAGATACTTCTGTAAAGTTTTTCTATTGATTTAGGAGTAGACAATCATTTTTCCACAAATCAAATATTTAGAAAAAGAAAAAATTGATTTTGTAGATAGTATGAAACAAAACATTAATGTGTAAAACAGAGCCTCAATATCATTTAAGAACATTAAACCCTGTACTGCTTTCACATATTTCTTAGATAAAAAATCATGTTTACTTTTTTGCATTTTAGGTATTGGATATATTGAAGATGGATGATTTAACAATTGCTACCCAAATGGATGTTCATGGCGAGGATGATACACAATGTAAATCCATATTAGGTATGGAATTTGACTCTAAACAATCAGCTTATGAATTTTATAATTCTTATGAAGGAAGAGTTGGATTTAGTATTAGAAAAGAATATACTCATAAAAGTAAGACTGGTGAAATTACTTCAAGAACATTTGTTTGTTCTAAGGAGGGTCTTAGAAAATCTGATAAAAGAGATTTTGCTGTAAGGATTCCTAGGGCGGAGACAAGGATCAGTTGTGGCGCTTTGATGAGCATTAAATTAATTAGGCAAATTTGGAAGTATAGAGTTATCAATTTTGTAGAAACACACAACCATTCTCTTGTAGTAAGTGCATGTGCTCATATGCTTCCTTCCCAAAGAAAAATTTTCACCTCTCAATATATTGAAATAGATTTAGCAGATGATTGTGGGATACCTCTTAAGTCATCCTATGAGTTAATGGGTAGAGAGGCAGGTGGAAGGGAATGTGTTGGATTTTTGAAAAAAGATCAAGAGAATTATTTAAGAACAAAAAGACAAAGAATGTTGGAATTTGGTGAAGCAGGGAGCATATTGAAGTATTTTCAAGATCAGACGGTACAAAATCCTTTATTCTTTCATTCTGTGCAGTTGGATACTGAAGAGCAAATAACAAATATTTTTTGGGCAGATGCTAGAATGATAATTGACTACGGTCAATTTGGAGATGTTGTAACATTTGACACAACATACAAGATTAATAGAGAGAGCCGACCGTTTGTTATTTTTGTTGGCTTCAATAACCACCGAAAGACCATTGTTTTTGGAGCTGCATTGATGTATGATGAAACAACCGATTCGTTTATATGGTTGTTTAAAACTTTTTTAGAGGCAATGTCAAATAAACATCCAAAACTATTTTCATAGATCAGGATGCAGCAATGGCTAAGGCTATTTCATATGTGATGCCTAACACATATCATAGGCTATGCACGTGGCATATGATGCAAAATGCTGTAAAACATATGAGTGGCATTTTTAGCGGTCCTGGTGAGGTAAGAAGTGTTTTGGAAAAGTTTATAGATGAGTATGAGGAGGAAGAGGAATTTTTTGTAGCTTGGAATGCTATGTTAGATGAGTTTGATGTTCATGATAATTCATGGCTACAAAGCATTTTTCATTTAAGGAAAAAATGGGTTAGGGCATATGTTAGGTGGACATGGTCAGCAGGGATGAAGAGCACACAACTTAGCGAGAGCTTAAATGTTGATTTGAAAGAGCACTTGAGATCAGATTACAATTTGATTCAATTTTTCACTCACTTCGAAATGGTGCTTAATGAGAAGCGATATAAGGAATATGAAGCTGAGTATGCATTGTCATATAAGTTGCCCAGGATAAAAGTCCAAGTTCTGATGTTGATTCAGGCAGGAGATGTTTACACAAAGACTATCTTTGAAGAATTTCAAGATGAATATGTGGGTTCACTTGAGTTATACGTAGCAAATTTTGTTCACAATGATGTTTGTTTGGTTTATATTGTCAAAGCATATCGACAATCTACAATGCGTGAAGTGAAGAAAGACAAAGATGGTAATTTGTCTTGTTCTTGTAGGTTGTTTGAGATGAAAGGAATATTGTGTAGTCATGTTATTAAGGTTCTTAAAGATGAAATGATCATAATGGAAATTCCAAGCCAATATATCCTGAAAAGGTGGACCAAATTAGCCAGAGCTGAAATTGTCCAAGATTACAAAGGGCGCGACATTCAAGCTGACCCTAAGTTGGAACAGAGTAGCAGATACAAGTCATTATGCTCTCTCTTTACTATGATTTCATCCCAGGCATTTGAATTGGAAGAAACATATGAAGATTGTGTTCAGGAAGGGCAAATATTGCTTGCATTTGTTCAAAATAAGTTGCGTATATGTATCACCAATGGACCACTAAACTTAAATGATGCTAGCTCTACAATGAGAACGAATGAGGGCAGTGAAAATGTCATTCAAGCGAAGGGACAAAAGAAAAGGATTGACCCCATTCGTGGAAGGCGACGGATTAAAAGTAGCTTGGAAAAGGCATTGGAGAATTCAAGAAAGAAAAAGCAACGCATTCAGGTACTATTTAATTTTTTTTTTTTTATGATCTTTACATTCTTTAAATTTTTCAATTTATGTTACTTGGTTTCATCTAAGTTTTTATCTTGATAGGATGTACAAACATCTTCAAATATGCTCCCATATATGATGCCACCATATGTTCAAATACCAACTTCAATGTAGGTAATACTTAATTTTTTGTGTTCTTATCTTTACATTTTTAAATTTATTCGAGTTATTTTCAAGAAATTTCAATTTCTAGGATGTACATATATCTTCGAATATACTCCCACATATGAGGCAACCATTAGCTGAAGTACCAAATTCAATGCCTTGGACATGGAATGGAGAGCCTCAATATGCCAACTTCCGAGCCTTACTTCAACGATCTGCTTTGCTTAACTTATCACAATGCTCGACTAGCACACATTACAATCAGGTATGTAACATGAATTATGGTGGATATCCTTCAATTCTATGCTTTGAACTCATTCTGATTATGTTTTTTACTTCATAGGTTCCCAATCTAAACATTATTCGGAATTCCCCTACACCAATATATCCAGAAATTCTTGGAGACCGATGAAGATTGTTGCAAGTGAAAGATTTTTGTTAACATTAAATTTGGGAATGTTTATTGTCAATTTAGATTGTGAATATTTCTATTGCTATACGGTCCATTGAATCGTAGAGGTGATTTTTTTTGGGTATGAAATTATATTTTTTGGATAATGAAGAATATCTCGCAAGAGTTGATTTTGTAGATGTTGTTGTTGATAAGCATATTTGATGAGGTGGGTATGAGATTGTTTACAAGGACGTATTGCAGGACAACACTAATGTGGTTGAGTTGAATTCACTGAGATTGTGCAATTGGATTGTTTACAAGGATGTGTTGTTTACAAGGATGTATTGATGAGCATTTAAGTCTGAATATATGGCTTCTAGATTTTGAAACTGTCACCATCATGTTTTATAAATTATGGTTGCTTTTGTGCTGTTTCATAGAGTTTCCTTTAACTTCAATCTAATATGCTGCAATTAATGTGGGAAAACAAGAAAAGGAAATCTGATCTCAAAGATAGTCTTTGTGTAAACATCTCCTGCCTGATGTTCAAAGATAGTCTTTGTGTAAACTATCTTTGAAGACTATTATTGAAATCTGATTTGTTATAAAATAGATTGGCTTAGACTAAGGGAACATCAGATTTCAAATACTATGATTTGTTACACAAAGACTATCTTTATAGAAGCCAATCACTTTATTAGCTGAACATCATTTGTTATGTAATTGATTCAGGCAGGGAACATTAGAAGGCCAATCTCTTTGCAGTCCTTGGAGCTCTCAAGAAAAGGAAGAAAAAAGAAAAAAAATTTGGTCTGACCGGACGTCCGGCCGGTCAGCCAGCGGTCAACTAATTTTTTATTTTATTTTTAAAAAAAATAAAAAAATTAACTTGTTGGGATTTTTTTTTTTTTTGGCTTAAAATTTAATTTTGGGTTTGAAATTTTTTATTAAATTAAATCATTTATCTATTTTATTTATTGTAAGTGTTGAATCATCCTGTTAGTCACCTTCCGTTAACCCAAAACGACTAATTTCGGTGTCGTTTTGTTAACTCAGCAACTACATATATGTGGCCTTCTTGGTGCCTTCAGATCTGCCAGACGCCACGCGTCTCCATCTAATGAAATAGCTAGAGGAAGCCGGACTAAAGAGTGCTGGAGAGGAGGAAGATCCGAGCTATGTCTTTTTTTTTTTGGCATTCTAAATACATTAGTGCTATTAGTGATTATTTTTTTAGTGGTATAATTATTATTGTTTCATTTAATAGCAAGCCATGTTCTAGCAAGGCATTTGTATGTTGAAAGCTAATGATAAAAAAGTAAAAGCTAAAAGTATCATTTTTTTTATTTCTCAATTTTCAATTTTATCTAATTTATTGTTTAAAAAAAATATTTAATTTATTTAAATTATTTCTCACTCATAAGTGGAAAACAAAAATTACATCAAACGCTTTGGTATAGATTTTCAAATAAAAAAGCCATTATCTATGTAGAAGGCAAGGATGCATTAAAATATGAGTAAAAAACGAAGTAAAGAAAACACCTGCAGTAAATCCTTCTTTTGATGAACTTTTAAAATATAACTCCACACTCACTTTTGAGTATGACATTTGTTTAGCATTTTTAAAAATTAATTTCACACCCATTTTTGAAAACTCTTTCCAAGGCCAAAAAATTTAAACTAACCAGTCGCCCCATCGATCGTCCGGCCAATTGACCGAAACTTTGTTCATTTTTTTTTTTTTTTTGCACCTATTATTTTTATATTACAAAAAAAAAATATTTGTGAAATTTTTTTAAAAAAATTTATAAGTTTTGAATAGAATTTTGAATTATGTTTGGTTATGAGTTATAAATTTTTGTATCAAATATCATGTCACATCACTCAATTCAAACTCAATTTAAAACTTTTTTCAAAACTCATATTCCACGTTGAAATCATAATTCCAAAACTTACAAACTCAAGATACAACTCTATTCTCAAATCATAATTCTAAAACTCTATCAAACACTACCTTTGTCTTTCTCAACCAGCAAGATAAGCCCAATCAAAATTTAAGTCACAGAATTGACTTAAAGTTCAAACAAAGCTATCCAAGAAAACACACAAACAAAACAAAAACGGCAATCTGAAGATCTCCCAAAAACTCTAATATATGCCTGGATGCATTACCACTCACTAGTACTACACAGCTAATCCCACAAAGTACAAGAACCTCTTAAAAGACGCAGACTGGCCTTCCCATCGTACTCTTCAGGTACAAGCACCTCACCTGATTTGCAGACAACAAAGCACAACTAATGAATAACCACTCAAAATATAATAAAAAAAAATGATCACAGAATTGTCATAGATATATATGTAACACAAAGCATATACGAGAAATGAGTAGAGTTCAAAATCATAATAAACTCTATGCACTGATGAATGATGAGCAACAGGAGACATTATAACAAATAGGTACCGAAACTGTAAATGAAGCAGTAAAAAATCAGGACATAAAAATTTTAGAGTTAGTTCCATTTCTAGTGAAGTAGATTCCCGAAAGCAAGTTCACTTAACAGGCAAGGTTATCCACTTAAATTCCGGGTTAAAACTGTTTCTAGTTCAGTGATCCTAAACACAACCGTTCATTGGTCCCATTCTTAGACACGTACAACTACTCAATTAATTCACGTGAAGAAGTCTATCTATTAATAAAAATAGAACTATGTGTGTTGTGAACTACATTCAACACTCTAGACATCGTTCCAAGGCAATACAAAAAGTATAGCTTAGGCAATGGAGGACTACCATAGCCATAAATGCATAAAGCAGAGCTTCAAATGCAAATCATAACCATGTTTTTTTATCGTTGTTGTTCTCAACTTGAAAACTCTTCCCAAAATCAACCACTTGGCCAATTGGGCAATTCAGCATCAAATATTATGGCAAAAACACAGATATATAAAAGACCATTTAGATAGAAGTGGTGAAAACATATAATTGGAAGTAACAACCCTGAATGTAAATAGAGCATCGAATATTATGGAAGAAACATGGATATAAAAAGATAAGAAGACCATTTTAGATAATAGTAGTGAAAACATATAATTGCAAGTAACAACCTTAACTGCTGTACATAGAGAGTATTCTAATCCAGCTGAAATCCCAAATATTGAAACCTCACTAAAGGTTGAGGGTAGTTGAACTTACATTTTCCCAATTCTTCTTCAGCAACGAAACAAGAAAGTTTACGCTCATTTGAACATTCTGGAAGATCTGCTTGTCCTCCATACCACAGTTTCCCACAGCAACACCCATGCACAGAACCTTCTTAAGTTGAAACTTCAATGTTGCTTTTGTTTCATTAACTTTTGACTCGAGGGATTCCTGATGAGTCACCAATGTTGTATGCTTTTAATTTCACATATTAGCTACTGTGGGCTATAAGTATAATGGCATACAACCTTTTCTAGTTTTGGTTTTTGGGGGAGGGTTCATATTTTAACTTATAGTGGTACACAAGATTGATATATAATATTCTTCATGCTTATTTTCTGACTTTCTTTTCCCTTAATAATTACAATATAAGAACCCATTATAAGATGGTAAATCCCTGCATTGCATGAGCTTCTTCGCTTAATGCTACATTTAATTTTTCATTACAGGCGGAGAAGATAGGATTGGACTATATGGACGTGGAAGGACTGAAGAAGCAACAAGAACAAGAAACTGGTCAAGAAGCTTGCCAAAAAGTACCATGCCTTTCTAGCAACATGAATCCATTGAATACACAGAAATTTTTATAAAATTGATTGCAATAGAAAAACATCGTGATATATAACTAAAAGAGAGAATGAGAAGAAACAAAATTCAACTGAAATTAGAAATTTTACTTTTGCTTTCTCACTGAACTTGTAATCAAGGGGTTCAATTTACCTCTTCTATGTGCTGAGCATCACCAAGCATGCAGACCTTCATCTTAGGATGAGGAATGTGTGGCAATTTCACAGAGCCACTAAAGCGCTTATCTTTTTGGGGATCGTAGTTCTTCAAACCAATTTGGAGTTCGATGGTCTCCACAAAGTTACGCTTTTTTTCCTCTGCATCTCCAACAATCTGGGAGATGGCTTCCCTTACAGCGTCACTTTGTAGCTTACTGTAAACCAAAAACGATGCACAAGAATTATGACACAATTAGAACAAAACAAAATCAATCCACGATAAAAAGGTTCCAATGCAACGTCATATGCATATGATAAAAAATATATATTGATCAAGATGATAGGAGTCCATACCAAACCACTGATCATGATAAACAAACCTATTAGAAATTGAAAAATGGAGGTGGGAGGACTTTGTCGATAGGCATAATCTCAAAAGAACAGCATGCATATTCTTAATCGCATGTTCTACCAAAACATTAACAGAAACAAACAAAGAAATGCCAATCGAGCAGAAAGAAAAACAAAAATGTCTCACCTAGTACAAGAAATATTCCTCTAGGAGCACGATGTTTGCTGATAATAAACATAAAAGTTTGGGATTGTAAAGGGAATGGTTGCAGAGGGCAGGGGAGAGCCGAGGAAGGGGAGGGGAGACGCTAGAGAGGTTTAGGGTTTAGGGCGGAGGAAGGGCAACGAAGGGAGTTGGGTTGGGGGATGGCAGGGGTGGTGATGGATCCTCTACCAGCCTTCAAAATCTTACCAATAATCCCCACAAGAACACAACCCATCCTCAAAATGGTGAAATCTACTATTGTCCCTGACAATTATCTTTCTCCCAACAGCTTTGGAGATAAACTTAATTGCAGAATGGCAGTCCACACATACCCTCAAATTTTTCTTCACAATGATCGGCTTCCCAACTGGCATGCTTATTAGTGCAAATGCAATAGCTATCCTCTCACTGTGACGATGAAGAACCTTCTCCTTCATGTTATTATCCATGTCAAGTGGGATAGAATCTGTGAAAGCAACATATCCAGCTTTCTTGATCTGATCAAGAAGACTATCAAGTTTCTCATATATTTCTTTCTTTTTAGGATGAGACCAATCCTCAACTCCAAAAACATGGGTTTTGTTACCGATGTCTACCCAACTATAACCAGGCGATTTCTTCACATTGCCATCCCTCATCATCTTCCTGACACTCCTTACGTCATCCCATTGTTGTTCCTTTGCATAAATATTTGAGAGCAAAACATGAGCACCACTGTTCTCAGGTTCAAGTCTCATCAATTGTTCTGCTGCCAGTTTGCCCCTCTCCTTGTCACCATGCAACTTGCAAGCCCCAAGATAAGAACACCATCCAAAAGCATTTGGCTCGAATGGCATGCTATTGATAAATTCTTCAACTTCTTTAAGCTTTCCAGCACGCCCAAGCAAATCAATAACACAAGAGTAATGTTCTGACCTAGGAGTTATTCCATATATCTTTTCCATGGAATGAAAGTAATTTAATCCTTCCTCTACCAATCCTGCATGACTACACCCATTTAAAAGACTGATGAATGTTATAGCATTTGGTTTCACTCCATTTACAATCATCTTGTCAAAAGTTTTCATGGCATCTTTTCCCCAGCCATGTTGAGCAAATACACTCACTAGCAAATTCCATGCAACCTCAGTTGGGTATTCAATCTCCTCAAACACTTGGATTGAATGATCAAGCAGACCACATTTTCCATACATATCAATGAGAGCTGAAGAAACAAATGGGTCTCTGTCAAAGTTGAATTTAACTACTTGGGCATGAAGTTGGTTCCCTTGTTCAAGTGCAGCTTGATCAGCACAGGCCTTTATCAAGCTAGAGAAAGTGAACTCATTGGGCTTAATCCCCCGCCTCTGCAACTCAAGATAAACATCCAAAGCCTTCTCGATTTGATCCTTCTCGACATACCCATCAATCAAAGAAGAATAAGACACAACATTTCTACCTTCAAAGCCAATAGCAAACACATTTGAAGCACTTTCCATATCTCCCACTTTTGAATACATATCTATTAGGGCATTGCCCACAACAAGGTCCAACTCAAGCCCTAACTTCACTACACTTGAATGAATAGATTTTCCAAAATTAAAGGCCTTTAGAGCCCCACAAGCGCCTAATGTGCTACAAAGTAGATGCTGATCAATAACTATATCTTCAAACATCATCCTCTTAAAAGCTAACAGAGCTTCTTCAAAATCTCCATTTTTTGCAAAACCATCTATCATAGCCGTCCACGACACCTCATCCTTATAAGGCATCTCCTCAAAGACCTTATAGGCATCAACTATCATGCCACACTTCGAGTACATATCAGCTAAATTACTACCCACAAATAATTCATAACCAAACCCACATTTTAAAGCAAGACAATGCATTTGCCTCCCCAACTCAGTTGACCCAAGAGATGCAGATGCCTGAATGACACTTGAAAATACGAACTGTGTTGGAGTTTCGCTAGCCATTCGCATTTGACAAAATATTCTTATGGCTTCCAAAAACTTCATATTCTGTGAAAACCCAGAAATCATTGTTGTCCAAGAAACCAAGTTTCTATGAGGCATTTTGTCAAATAGTTGAACAGAGTGGTCGAGTTGACCACATTTGGCATAAAGAGTCAGAAGGTGGTTGGTGAGGAAGGTGCATAGTGGGTACCCAATGCAGATTAATTGAGCGTGGAGTTGTTTGCCTTTGCTAAACTGTTTGGTTTGGGCATAGGACTGGACAACGTGCGCCAAGGTGGTAGAGTCCCAAAGCAAGTGCTTGCTCAGAGTTTGAAATTTCATATGAAAGCTGTAAAGAAGACAGTGAGAAGGATGTTTGACAAACTTTCTGTGAGAGGGCTACTATTGAAATCAATCAGAGATAAATGTTTCTTTTTGTAATTTTAGTTAAATTTCATTTTGCAAATAACAAAGAGCTTCTATTAAACTCTTTCCGCTTATATTTTGGGTAATACTATTTACACACCACACAATTTCTCTATACACACCATTTACTCAGGACACACCACAATCAATTTGAATTTTCTAGTTTTTTCCTCAATTCACACCATTCATATTCAAATAATACCAAAATACTCCCATATCTCCAATCTGAAACCCTAACCCTCACCGCCCCCACTGCCATCCCCCTTCCCAGACCCTCCTCCACCTCCCTGCCCATGTGCAACCATCCCCTACTCCCCAACCCAAAATGTCTACCCCCAACACGAATAATTTTCATCCATAAAAAAGAGCTCAGGCTACGCCCAACATACAAACCATTATCACATACATCAATGCGACCCATAAGTCATTATTCTCAGCTATTAAGCCTCGCCGATACGTAAATTATCCTTCAACAACTAGATTTGTGGAAACAGGACACTTCTATATAAGGCTTAA
Source organism: Camellia granthamiana (assembly GCA_036172215.1). Lineage (NCBI taxonomy): Eukaryota > Viridiplantae > Streptophyta > Magnoliopsida > Ericales > Theaceae > Camellia > Camellia granthamiana. The sequence goes on along the minus strand of CM069905.1, from coordinate 28,681,499 downwards.
ATTAGATACATACACCCAGTCAAAGCTGGACAAAGAACAAACATTTCAATAAACAAAACTACACATTCATTGGATATTTAAAGCCACACAGATAGCATACATACATTATACATATAGGTACATAACATACACAAACATATATGTACTGAAATTAAGCAAGCAACGAACCACCAAAAAAAAAAAAAAAAAAAAATCCAGATTGAGTTCAATCTTGTTCAAAAAAAAAAGATTGAGTTCAATCAAATACATAACAGCAAATCAGAATCAAAACTAAACATAAAAAGAATTACCTCATGGCCAATTATTTCTGCTTTGGAGAGTTGATCTACAGAGCCTACCACCCCAACAACAACAACAAGATTTGAGTGAATATCGAAGAAACGCGATTTATAAAGTAAACCCAGATAGATAAACCCTAAAAATCAAAAGCTGGAAATGAGAGTAGAGAGCCAAACCTACTGGAGTTTGAGGGCTGCGCCAGAGAGAGAGAGAGAGAGAGAGAGAGAGGCGCGAGTTTCAGCTTGGCGGAACAAAAACAATAGTCACGTGCTGGGTGACCCACATGGATCTTGATTGAAAAATGCACGTTATATATACCCTTCGGAAAATTATTAAATATTTTTAAAATACATTTTTTAATAATATTTTTTAGACTTCTTAATCACTTAATATAATATTTTTTTTTATTTTTTTTTCACTAATCATAATATTATAAAATATTATATATTTATATTTTAAAATTACTGAGTAATTATCCAATACCCCTGCCTCATTCTTCCTTTCCTTTTTTATGACAACTGCTAACCCTTCCACTAATGGTTGGATAAGCGACAAAGACCAATGGAGTTAATGTGTGTGTTTGGTTTGTGTTTGTAGAGTAATTTTTGAGATAAAAAATACAAAAACTTGTTTGGTTTGCTTTTTTTCAGAAATGATTTTGAAAAATTGTTTTGGAATGAGAGTTTTTAAAAAAGTGATTGATTTGATATGTATACGAGAGAGAATGATTTTAAAAAGTAAGTAACCAATCAAAATTTTGAAATTTTTTTAAAAAAAATTATTTGATTTGATTATTCTTAAAAATTTATTTGTAGGCAATTTTTCTCAAAAATTTTTCAGAAAAATAAACCAAACAAATTCTCAAGTCTCCAGTTTGATTTTTCTTAAGGCCAGCCAATCAATATGTTGGCACATGAGGCTACTAGGACTATCTTAGTTTATTTGGATTGTTGTGGGTGGTAGATTAAAAATTAATTTTTTTTATTTTATTTAATTTTTAAAATATATATATATATAAATGTAGAGTAATGGGACCCGCTGTTTTTGTAGTGGGACCGGCTGTTTTTTTTTTTTTCTTTTTTTTTTCTTTTTTTTTTTTTCAGCCATACATTCTATCTGCTAAGTCATCCAAATCTGCATCTGAGAGTTGGTCGTAAAAGTCTTCCCCATCTCCCATCGGTGGCTCCCATTCTTAGTCATCTTCTCCCATTACCGGTGATTCATGAGAGACGCTATCCTTATAGTTAGGGTATTGACTTTCATTGACAAATGTCTCTTGGCTGAATGGATATCCTGAGATGGCTAGATTGCAATATATCTTCTGATGTCTATCTTCACAAATTAAAATTCTATTATTTCCATTATATGCTAATAGAGAGTGACTAGCAAACTTTCTCCATTTGTTGAGCTGGTCTCTGAGTGGAGATCTTCTACTTGGCCAGGGTCTTCTATTGAGAAGTGCTGGGTAGCTTGAAGTTCCTCTGAGGTAAATCTTATGCTTAGCTGGGTTACACCATATTCCTTTCCATTCTGGTATTTTGCTATCTATCAAGGCTTCTACATATGGATGAAATTCTTCCATTACGCTTTATACTGCATGAGCTAGTTTGTGTCCAAAACTATCTGTTTGATCTGGTTCTGAAAAAATTAATCTGGAGACAAAGCCGTAATCTAACAATTTTGGAGCTGTTAGAGAACAAGTTTTGCCCCGAATTTCTATCTCCAATGGCTCGAATGTGGCTAGATTTATCTGGCAAAGGCATATGCTGAAGTCTAGGTTACACTGACATCTACCAAGCATTCTTTTGCAGTTTTCTTCATCTAGGCAGGGCTGCTCTTCTTCTTTATAAGCGTATGTCCATTGATAGGCTAAACCGGGGTGGAAGTCTACTCTTGCTACGGACAGGTTCTGAAGAAATTGCTGAATAATAACTAACTCGTTATTTCTGCTATCTTCGGCTAGGGTATAAATATAGGGTTTTAGGTCTTCTATTGCTTGGCTTTTCTCACAAAGGGATCGAATGATAGAATGTCTGAAGAAATACATTCTAGCACACAATTGGTCAAATTCCTCACTGGTGAGTTGTTTGATTTCTGGGCTAGGTAAGGAGGTTGGTGTTCTTTCTAGAGCTAATTTTTTAAGCTGGCTGGTTAGGGTTCGAACGGTTGCTCTCAATTGTTTTTCTTCGTCTCGGAGCTGGTCTAGCTCTTCACTGACTCTTTTGCCTTTATCCATAATTTTCTTGAAATTTCTGGTAAGGCCTTCACAGTGTCTGCATAATTGGAGAGGATTTTGAGGATCTGTCTGAGGGTTAGAACTGCTACTACTGTCTGAACTACTGCTTCCAATTATCTGGCTAGCTGGAGCTCCACTGGTAGCAAAAATGGTTGATCTCATCTGGCTCAATGTGTCTAGGTAATCTTTAGCTATCTGACTGACAAAGTAACTAGTTCCTATTTGTCTTCGAGCATAGGTACTGGCTGACTCAAAATCATAAAATCCCTTATACTGAGGCAATGTAAAATTTTTAACTAAGGGTTCTACTTCTGTCCAGTCATGGTAAATACCGGGCTCGGTTCCTTTAGCTACTACATAGAAAGAAAAACTTTTTGACAAAGGTTTATTTTGGATTTTCGAAAAATATATACTGAGAGAGTTTAGGGCGGAAAGGCGTTTAGCTGGGTGATTCTGACTGTTCCAAAGGTTATCTAAGAGACACTGCTGAACTGAATCTACCTCTATTCCTGTTAAAGGTCTAAACTTTTTGCTTTCATGAATGGGAAGAGAGAATCCCCCAAAGTTCATGGTCTTGTTGTTCTTGCTGTTCTCCATTATCTGCACAAAAATTAAACTGGTTATCTTCTTTTTCTAAATAAATTTTCCTACTCAGCCAATCTGTTAACCTATTATCACTACCCTTAATATGTTCAAACTCTACTTTATATCCTTGCCCTACTATACAATCTAAAAATTTTGCCCATCTTCTAGTACTTAATTTACACTCATTGAGTTTGTTATGGAATCTAATTATTGCTTCACAATCTGTTCTAATTGTAAAAGGTTTGTGCAAAAATAATCTAAATTTATTTATTGCATAAACTACTCCTAGTATTTCTAAATCTAAGCTGGTCATGGTTATATCTTTTTCTTTAAATTTTCCAGAACTGTATCTACAAATGCGTTCTTTATTCTTACTATCATATTTACTAGGTTTAGCTAATAAGATTGTTCCCCATCCTAGTTGGCTTGCATCTGTTTCTACAATTATGTACTCTGATTCTAAGGGAAGCTGCAGGTCTGGTAAATTTTTACAAATATCTTTAATTTTTCTAACTAAGGCTATATCTTGCTGATTAAAATATTTTTGTCCTGTGGGTGTGGTTTTACTGTATGGTGGTCCTATTATTTTACTAAGGTTGGGAATGTACATTCGTGCATAATTTAAAATTCCTAAAAATGATTGAAGCTGTTTAGTGTCTTCTAATTTATCTGGATAATCTAAAATTTTCTTTACTATATGAGGTTGTAGTCTAATTTTCCCATCTCCTAACTCCATTCCTAAAAATTCTATGTGAGGTGTATTTAATACCATCTTTTTCTTACTAATTATTATTCCATTATTTATGAATTCTTCTAATGTTATATACAAATGATCTATGTGACTATTTTTATCTGGACTAAAAACTAAAATGTCATCAATATATACCAATATAAAACTATATTTACTAAATATACTATCCATTTTACGCTGAAATATGGAAGGTGCATTTTTTAATCCAAAAGGCATGACTAGCCATTCATAATGTCCTTGTGGGCAACAGAAGGCTGTCCATGGTATACTTTCCTCTTCCATTTTTATCTGCCAAAATCATGATTTACAATCAAATTTGCTAAATATCTTTGCTGTCTGTATCCTATTTATAAGCTGATCTTTATCTGGTATATTGTATTTATCATCTTCTGTATTATCATTTAATCTTTTATAATTTATTACCATTCTAGCTTTTCCTCTTTTTATCTCTGCATGATTTCTAACCATAAATGCTGCACTTCTATGTGGACTATTACTAGGTCTAATTACTCTTAAGTCTAACAATTCTTTAATCTGAGTTCTAAATTCTTCTACATCTGCTGGTGTATGATCTATTTGTGCTGAAGTAATCCTATAATCTCTGTTTTTTATATCTAGGCTGGCTAAAATTTTATTTCTCTCCCAATATTTCATGGGCTGTTCCCCTAAAATTTCTGTTGTTTCTGCTAATCTTATTATCTCATCTAAATCATTTTCTGTTCTTTTGTATGTTGGCTTTTTCTTTATTTTTCCTATTTTTGCAAAAATTAATTCTAAGTTAACTATTTCTTGAAAATCCTCTAAGTTCCAATAATCTTCTTTGAAATGAAATTCTTCGAAATCTTCTATCTCATAATTTTCTAATTTTTCTAAAGAAGGGTTTGCTATCTCTTTAGGTATGTATGTTTGGGCTATCTCGGGAAAAATCTTTCTACTAGGAAATAAAAAACTAACGGGCACTTGATCTATGGTACCACCACGCTTCGCACGCAACTCTGATGAATGGGCGATGGTGCTAAGGCTATATGCTGTTGGTGTATGTACTGTTCGTTTGAAGAAACTGATGTTATGTTGGCTGATAAACATGCCGCCTTGTAAGCTAAGTATGAAATTAAGTCCTAAAATAAAAGGATGATTTTGTCTAGAATTCCCAATCCAAACTTGGGGTAAAGGGAACCATTCTATATGCTGATCTTGAGAACCTAGATGGTGAAAACTAATCTGTGCGCCATTAATGCAATGTGTATATGTCTGTTTGGTACCATCTGCTATGCTGACTAAAGCTGGGGTTGCTAAGGCTGTACTCCATCCTGGTGGAACTACGTGTTGTTCTATGTATGATTTACTGGCTCCTGTATCTATCATGGCATCTATGCTAAGGGTTTTTTCTACAAATTTAAGTACACAAGAAATCTCGACTAAATTTGACTTGGGTACAATAGGGTAATTAAATGGTAAATGGGCATTATCTGGTTGGGCTTGAGAATATCGACTAAAGGGTTGAGAATCAACTAAATTAACTAATTCTAAAGAGTTCATATGATCTTCAACTATTTTATCTTTTAAGGGGTATTTACTGTGAAATTGTTCTAACTGTTGTTTGAGCTGCCTATTTTCTAATTCTAAACATTCTATGTCAAAACTCGTCTTGCTTTCTATCTCTCGTATTTGTATTTTGAGTTCTCGTACTTGTACTTCTAATTCTCTATTTGCTAGTCGTAATTCTCTACTTTCTATGCTATTATCTTCTCTGGTATTTTCTAATTTTATCTTATGTGTCATATTTAATTTTTCTAGACAAATAATACAGTAAGTTATGCTACATAATAAACACTGAGCTCTCTTATCTTTAGCTGGAAACCATTTACAATAACTACATCTAGTTGTATCAAATCCTATTCCTATTTGAAAATTATGTTGACATTCTGTACCTGCATTACATTCCATCATATAAAAACTATCTTGAGAGGGATTTATTCCTATTTCTTGGTTAAGTTGTCCTAAAAGATTATCTACATCTGTATCACTTTCTGAATTACTATCCGAACTTATAGCTTCTAATTGATATTCACAATTACTAACTATGCTATAGATTTCTGAATCATCACTATTTATGCTGACTATGTCTTCTTCTAAATTTTCTATGATATGTAACCTTTATATCTGTTTATTAGTATTTGGCTTGTATCTTTTTGGGCAATTTTTTGCAAAATGATTGGGTTCTCCACATATAAAACAATTACATTTTTTACTATTGGGCTTCCTAACATATCTTTGTTTTCTTCTTTCATCATTGGGTAATTTCTTATAATTTGTCCTATTAAAAGTTCTACTTTTCCTAATGAATTTCTGTTTTTTCCAGGGTTTTCTATAATTTTTCTTCCAATATTTATCTTTTCTATATTTTCCATATTTTCTATATTTTTTCTTATTATAGTTATCTTCATACTGCCGAGGGGTATATATTACACTGCTACAAAAACCATAATTCTGTTTTTTCAAATCTTTCTGTATTTTAACTTCTATACATTTTTCTCTAAGCTGATGAAATGTAAAAATTATTCTAGGTCCTATTCCTAAAGTTCCTGTTATCGTTATTTCTCCTGTGGCTATTTTTTCTGCTAATCCTGCATAATAAACTGACCATCTATTTTCTATTTCTCTACCTAATTCTCCTGGTAATTTTCTAAAATATTTACTTCCTATTTCTTCATCAAAACTTTTTCCTGTTCTAGCTGCTAAGGCTAAATATTCATTACTAAAAGGTACAATATATTTCCAACTTCCTAATGTTATCTGATCTAATTCAGTTAATGCTAAACTTTGAACTGAAACATTTCTTCTAGAAGGGTCATATCCTATAAGTATCTCTTTAATAAAACTGGTAAAATTCCATGGGTTATTTCCTAATTCTTTAAGCTGTTTAATTGTCTCTTCATATTTTCCTTTAAAGGTTAAATAAATATTTGAAGCTGATTCTCCTAAAAGTGTTTCCATGTATTCCCACATATCTGTTGATTCATAGGGATTGGTCATCCATGCTTTTACTGCATCTTTTTCCCATCTTTCTATTACTACTTGCCATATCTGAGGGTCGAATCTAGCTAAGTCTAAAAGGGTTCCTTGATTATTTACAGGCTGTAATTGTATGCTCATATCTAATGGTCTACGCTTTCCATGAAACTTATAACTTTTATTTGGATCTGCATGACTTTTTCCTGAACTGCTTAATGGTCTTCTTCCTCCTACTTCATAATGCATCGATTCTACTGGGTCTTGTACAGTTGAATGGGGGTTACTAGTTCCTGTGCTTTCTGTGTTCATATAAAAAGTATCTTCTAACTTAAAGTGTTCTAATATTTTAATATATTCTACCTTAGGTTTTTCTGGTATTTTAAATATTTTACTGGGATGTATAATATCTTCTATAATATCATCTACATATTTTGTATGGAATTCTTGATCTAAAAATGACACTGCTTCATCATGGGTATCTCCTCTGGCTAAGTATTCGAAATATCTGGCATCTAATATCTTATTCATGTCTTCTAAGGTGAAATTTTCTAAATCTATCTCATCAATATTATATATCTTGTTCTGTGATACTGTTTTTTCTTCTGTCATTACATAAAGCTGATTTATTTCACTATGATTATCTTGATTTTCTTCTCTATCTATACTACTAAATTCATCATCTTCGGATTTTTCTGGTGCTACATAAGTATACTGAGTAAATCTTACTGCATAATTTCCATCTGCTGCCTGATATAATAAATTATCTTGAGGGGCTAATCTCTTTTGTCCTAAAAAATCTCCTAATTTCCAATCTAATGCTGCATTATCTTCCGAATTAAATTTTTTAGCTGGTAACGCTTTTATACCTTTTGCTCCTAATAACTTAACTATCTGATCATTTGTAAGTCTATAGTGAGTATTACTTTCTGAGACTGCTAATCCTAAAAATCCTGTGCATACTAATAAATTCTTTTCTCCTTTTTTCATTTTGTATCCTCTACTCTTTATTCCTATCTTTATCTTTTTGTGAAAGGTTGAGGTTGGTAATAAGAAATCTGGTGTAAAATAAACTATTCCTCCCTTTGAGTTCATATCTAATTCATAACTGCCTAAAATACTTTGTCCTACATCATTAAATCTATCATCATAAAGACATACAAAAACTTTGGTTCCTAAATTTTCTCTGGTTAATGCTTTAACTCCTACTACTACCAATCCTAAGTGAGTCATTTTGAGGTGTTCATTTACTGCATATTTATAGCTTTTTCTCTCTATTAAATTTAGCTCTATTTTTTCATCTTCTTGAGTTACACTAATCATCTGTTCACCATAGTGTTTAAATAAATATTGTTTTTTATGTATCTTACCTAGTTTGTACACATATTTAGCTGGGATTAATTCTAACCTTTCTTTTTTAAATTTTTCTATTTGTTGTTCTACATCTATAAACTCTTCTACTTTAATATCTTCATCATCATTACGCTTTTTACTACTGCTACCCTTTATTAGTTGTTTAAACATATTTATTTTCTATAAATTCTACAGACTGATTTCTTTGGTGGTAATTTAAGCTTTTCAAAATATTTAGCTATATCTTCCTCGTTTATCTGAGTTTTGGGTTTATTTGATCCTTCTACGCCTTTTCCTTTTTGAAGTATTATTTGTTCTAAAGTGGCTAATCGATTTTCTAAACTGTGTATCTGTTCTAATAAATAGTCAAATTTTTCACACAACCTAATTAAAAATAAAATTTCTATATTATTCTGTCTGACTGTTATTTTATCTGATTGACTTACACCCTGATAACTACTGATTCCTTCTGGGTTATTATGAAAATCTTCTGCTTGTTTTAAAATATTTAGATAATCTCTATTAGCTTTTTTATCACTACTCATATACTAAGACCTTACTAGTTGTTCTAAAATTTCTAATTTCTGCTTTAAGTTATCTTGAATTTGATTAATCTGTTCTATTTGTTTAGCTATTTGATTTGTGGCTGAAATTAAAGTTTCTATTTCTAGCTTTGTCGGAAATTTTTCTAAATTTAAATCTATTCTCTTTTGTAGGATGGAACTACACTGATCTTGGATATAATCTAATTTTTTATCTTGATCCTTAATTAAACTGCGATTATTACGGAGATGATCTATGGATGAAATAAAAAGATTACTAATTTTATCTATGTCCTTTTTAATATTTTCTGCAAAATTTATCTGATAATCTATTATACTATTTAGCTGAGGATTGTTGTCACTATGAAACTGATGGGTATAACTATTTTCAAAATTACAACGGAAATTATTTTTATTTATGCTAAGACGATGGTTATGGCTGCTGAGTTCTAAATCTAGATACTCTACTCTTTTCATACACAAAACTAACTCCTATTTTAAAATTATTAAAAGCTACTATAACATGAAATTTATAACTAAAATCTCCAAAAATAAAGACTACTCTATTACCATAAGCAAAATGCATAAACTAACTTAAACTGTCCTAAAACCGAACACTGCTCTGATACCAATTTTTTTTTGGGTTGGGGGTTAGTGGTCTACCACTATTTTGAAATTGGCTGAAAATTATCTGACTAATTCTACAGTTATGCTAAAAGAACTTCTAGCTGTTGTATGGCTAATTTTAAGGTTCTTTGTTGTATAGTTAGCTGTCTATTTATCTGAGAAATTTTTAAACTGTAATTTTCTAGAGATCTACCAGAAGCTAATGATAAAAGAAACTGATATCTAAATTTTTGATCTTCTAATTCTTGTATTAACTCAATACTAATTTTAATTTTATTCTTAAGGTCTTCGTTTAAGGGCATATATATATATATATATATATTTTTTGGATTTTTTGAAGTTCTTATATAGACAATATTTCCTTAATATTTCTACTCGGGTTGCTCTCCTTTTATTCTAAAATTCTTTTCTATGGCAAAAACTATTTTTAGGAAATGTTTATTTTCATTACATGTACTCCCACATTGAGACTAAGCCTCATTCAACATAGTATATTTTTATTTTCCATTTTTTACTTTTCCCTTTCTGCCTACAATTTGCCCTCCAACGCCTAACCACGGCTTACACGGGCTCTTCAGCTAAGGTCACTCAGTAACAAAATAGAAAACTGAAGATACTACGAAGGTTCAAAGCATGTAATATTAATGAGCAAACAAGCATTCCATAAACTTAGTTTTTTCCAAAAAGAAAATAAATTTTTAGAATAGAAGAGTTACCCTTTCGAAATATTTAAGGAAAAAGAGAAACTACTCACACTTCATATTAATAAGAAATATACTTACAAAGATTATATTACAGACTCTGAAATTCTGAAAATACACTTAGAGGTTTTTTGAGAGGGGTTGGAAATTACAAAGCAGAGTGAAGTGGTGTTTTTCTTTCTTTGTATTTTTCATTCTGCCTAATCCGTTGGCCAACATGCCAATTTATACATCTCAAAAGAAAGATAAAAACAAAAATCTAGAAATCCTAGTCTAAAGTCTAGCCTTTCCTATGTCAAAGTCTATAAGCCTAAATCCTAGGCTTTTTTGAAAGCTTCTTCAATTATATGCATACTTTGACGTAAGGTTGTAGGCTTATAAAGACAAAGCATATATGTACACAATTATATGCTTGACTCAAAGATATAGATAAATTTTATCAATAAAAGATTCGGATAATGATATCGGGTACTGCTTTGGGCCCCATCGCATATCATTCAATCCTTCTTTTTTGACAAAATTTTGACACTATAATTATTTACAAGATACGTATAAAGATTTTCACAGCTTTTCTTTAATAAAGCAAGATAAGAGATATCCTCTTTATTAAAGTAGTGAGTGAAGGAAAATCCTTATCACTGACAGACTCAAATAAAAAATTACAAACACAAAGTATCTACAAAAATCTTTTTTGTCTTTTCTTGGCGTGCATTTTCCTGATATCTGTAGAGAATCTTTATCTTCTATGGTCTCTGTCTTTTTCTGCTGGAGCGCCAATTATTGATGTCGACTTGTGGAGTGATGCTTCTAGGCGGTCTTTTGAATTCTTGCAAATTGAAAGAGTTACGTAGAACATTTCTTTTTTGAAATTTATTTAGAGTTTTGTAGTGGGACCCGCTATCAGGATGTCTCTATTTACATAAATTTGATCTCAAGACATATTATTAATTAATTATTTTTTATTACAACAATTGTGACAGTCTGAACGTTTAAATTAAATACCACTTAAATATTCATAATTATATATAATTGTGGGTGTACGTGAGAATATATTATTAAATAAATAATAATAAATATATAAATCTAATTTGGCATTGAGTTATCAAATATAAGATTAGTTAGGAATTATTATTTGGGAGCAAATTGACACATTTATGGAATTATAATACTAGTTGGGTCAAACTAAAGTTAAAAATAGTAAGGTGATGTTTAGTAACATTTACGTTTTCAGTTTTTTGTTTATATTTACAAAAATTTTAAAAACTCAAATAAAAACTTGTTTGGTAAATTTTTGATTTATAAATCAATGGTCTCAGTTTATAAATTTGGCCAAAAAAATGAAAACACAAAAAATTAGTTTACGTTTTAAGTTTTGAGTTTTTTTTTTTTTACCACCCAACACTAGCCATTACCCGCCACCATTTTCCACCACCGTCTTCCGCCACCACCAACCACCACCCACCCCCCACCACCACCTGCCACCACTACTCACCACCCACCTGCCACCACCAATCGCCACCACTACCCACCAGCCACCTGCCACCCACTCGCCACTACCACCCACCCCTCGCCGCCACCACCACCACCGACCACCCACCCGCCACCACTTACCACCTGCCACTACCATCCACTGCCCGCCACCACCACTTATCACCCACTTGCCACCACCATCCACCACCCGCCACCACCAACCACCTACCACCCACCCGTTACCACCACTCGCCACCAGCACCCGCCACCAGCACCCACTACCAACCCGCCACCCATCACCTGCCACCACCGCCACCACCACCACCACCACCACCCACTCGCTACCACCCTCTACCCGCCGCCTACCCGCCACCACCACCCACCCGCCACCACCTGTCATCTGCCACCCACCAGCCACCACCACCACTACCACCCACTCGCCACCACCCGCCAACTCTCCACTACCACCCGCCACCACCCATCACCACCCGTCATCCGCCACCCACCTGCCACCACCACCTACCACCCGCCACCACCACCACCACCACCACCACCACCACCACCACCCGCCACTGTCACCCAGCCAACCGCCACCACCACCCGCCACCCACCATCATCACTTTCCACCACCGTCTTCCGCCGCCATCACTCGCCACTTGCCACCACTTTCTACTACCGTCTTCTGCCACCATCACCCACTACCTGCCACCATTATCCACCACCGTCTTCCGCCACCACCACCCACCCGCCACTCGCCACCCACTATTACCACTTTCCACCACCGTCTTCCGCCGCCACCACTCGCCACTTGCCACCACTTTCCACCACCGTCTTCTGCCACCATCACCCACTACCTGTCACCATTTTCTACCACCATCTTCCGCCGCCACCACCCGCCATCATTTTCCACCACCGTCTTCCGCCGCCACCACCGTCTCCACCCACCACCCGCCACCACTTGCCATTTCTTACTCTTTTTTTATATTTTTAAATTTTTTTAAACATTTTGTCTAAATCAAACGCGTTTGTAGGTTATATTTTTTTAAAATAAACAAAAACCAGTTTATAAAATTTTTGTAAATATAAACTAAAAACGTAAACGTTACCAAATAGGCCCTAAATAAATAATAATTATTGCTAACAAGAATAATAATAATAATCTATAAAGTAAAATAAAATAATTAATTTTACGATGATAAATGATAAGATGTAATTTAATTTACATTAGGAACACCGAAAAATTTAGCACCAAAACAAATAATGAAATAAATAAAAAGAAAAAGAAAATTTGTAAGCTAGTATTGGCCCATCAATGTTTAGTAAATGTTGGCCCAAACAAATGGCCCAAGCATATTGAGAGATTCATATTTATCTAAAAAGATTCAAATCTCTTATTTGAATCTATAATAAAGAACTCAATCTTCTAGCATCATAATGGCCTCCATAGAGAGAGGTTACGTGTCATTCACATCAAGGCTCAGTTAGCAGTATATAAGGGGCAAGGGTGTTGTGAATAAAGAGAGGAAAAAATGAAAGAAAAAAAAAGAGAGAGGTACGTAAGGAGCTTATAAAGTTGTGATAGTGGAGGAAGGTTAAGGATCAATAATAATGTGAGTTATATTATACCTTGATTTACCATTATATGTTTTACGAATGTTTGGAGTTACCATAACTTATTTTATACAAGTCATATTTTATTAAGTTATATTAATAAAAGTTATGTTTTATAAATATTTCAGTTACGTGGGTTATTTTCTAAACTCTATTTATTTAAAAAGAAACCCATGGATATGTTTGTTTAAATTTTAGTATATATTTGACTATAACCTTATAAACAATTATGTTTTGTAAGTACCACCACGGGAGTCCCACGCCTTGGGGGACTTAAATAACCTTGGGCTTCTGTTTGGCCACTTTGTGGTCCTCTATTTGTCATGAATCTATTGACCTCTGTTCTGACTGTCACTTCTGTGACCTCTGTTCTGTTCTGTTCTGTTCATACCGTGGTTATGATTATTTATTTACATGATTTATGTATTCTGCCACTTTAAATAAATTGTTATTTCAAATTAAATTATGTAAATATTTTAGCCTAACTAATTATCCATGGTCATTTTGTATTCCCTACACTCTTGGCATAATATTTCTCACTCTGCTGTGTATTTATAGCTGTTCCCCTTTCAGATAACGAGATGTAGGGGGAAACCTATAACCCCACAAAATGGAACCCACACATGGATTGTTGTTGAACCACTATTTTATCTTTCTTTTTTTTTTAAATATATTTTTGCTCCCTTTTGTTTCTATTCGGGACTGGTCACTGAATAATAAAAGAATGAAAGCCCTAGAAATGTATTTCCTTTTTCTTAAATAGTAAAATGAAGTAAAATTTCTGTTTAATTATTTTTATTTCTGTCTGCGCAGCTCAATTTACTACGAATAAGAATAAGTTAGTAAGTTGCGATTCAATCCTAAGCCTCTGGGGTTGGGTCGTGACAACAATGACCTTTTTTAAAATGACCAAAATGACCACAACTAAATACACACCTTAGTTGAATACACATCCAAACCTTAACCCTTGCCACATCTACTGGGAAGAACAAAGCAAATGCTATGAAAATTGACCCATATTAAAAAAACATTCACAACTATATATTTGAAATTAATCTTTTAGTTTTTTTTGTGCGTGCAATAATCTAAATTTCAAACGGGCGATACAATCAAATACGCAATTCGAATCATGCGTGATTATACAACTTATATATATATATATAGTACTTTGAATATAAATCTGTCGAGAAAGAAACGAACATATGGGAATAACAGAGCAAACAATGAAAGAACTACGAAATCTTCATATTTCTGGGTATGATTCTTATTGCCAATCAATGGATTGGATGAATTGAGACAAACCCATTAGAGTTTTCTGAGTAACCAAACAAATCTGTGTAGAAAAATCAGAGCTTGTGGATTGAATATGGAAGCAGAGACCTCTATTTTTTCTCTCTCTCTAGCTTTAGGGCAGTGGTCAGTGAGGAAAAAAGTCTTCGTGGGCTCAGAGGGGGAGGAGGGCTGGGGCAAAAATTATGTCTAATAGTTAGATTTTTTATTTTTTGAATTTGAGGTGTGTACGAAGTGATGTGGGACTAAGGGCAAAAATGAAACGTTATGGTGTGTGTTCAGAAAAATTATGTTTTTTCAAATTATTAAAGATGTGAATTGAATAGTAGTGTGCCTTGAAATTAAATGTGGTATGTAAATAGAGGCACCCTATAACCAGGGGTAGAAGCACAGCAGGGCCAGGGGGGATCTCGTGCCCCCTTCAATTTTGAAAACTTTTTTATTTTTATTTTTTTATTGTCATGTATAAAATATATTTTCTTTTTTTTCTTAACATGTTCTTTGCCTAAGGGTTTATTGTATTGTTCATAACAAGTAGTTATTTGATATTTTGGGAACACTATGTGGTATTGTTTATACAGTAGTTTAAATCAATAGTGTAGCGAAAAATATTATAGATTAGGTATAATGAACTCACTATTTTCAAGTAATTGGCATACAATTTAGTGTGATTTATGATTTTCTATACTTTGAGTATCATGTAGGCAACGCCATCTGATATTCTAAGACTATTTAATAATTTTCATTCAAAATACATCATTTATAAGCAATGTCATCTCTTTAATATTTTTTTTGTCAAATAAAAACTAAATATAATTTATAATAATTTGTGCTATAAATGATGTAGTTTTTTAAAAAAATAGAAATTTTGATCCATAATTTTTTGTGCTAAAATTGTAAACTTACATCATCATCTCACACCGAGTTATTCCACACTATTATAGAATTTTGATTTGTTCTTATTAATATTGAATATGTAATTTTTTATGTTTAAATTTATCTCATAAAATTATTACTATCTTAATGTTGCTCATGATTTTTTTTTTTAAATAAAAAATTATAATTAATAAGTGCTCTCTCTAACTTAATTTACTGACTCCACTACTGGATATAATAACTTAAAATAAGTTAAAGTTAAAAAGTAACTTTTTATCTACTTGCCAAAACAACCCTTTATATTGATGTGACAAATAGTTTAGTTTTTATTTATTTTATTTTTTTTGGGTTAAGAAAGTTATATAATTTAGGTCTCGTTTGTCAATTATACATTTTAGTCAAAAAATCAAAAGTTACTATAAGTTATCACATCATTCTCTCTACTTTTTTATACATCTTTTCGTTAAAAAAAAAAACTAAAAAATTATTAAAATAATATGTTCCCAAACGAGGAATCTAAATTTAATACAAATGGAAAGGGGATCACCCCCCCTCCCCCAAACAACCCACAACGGGAGTAGAACTTATCACCTGTGCAACACCCCTTGACCTCGTTTATTTGAATGAAATTATGAGTATGGTAAGATTAAATGAGAAAATTATTAATGTGGTGGTTTTAAGTTGAAGATGTCAGATAAAGTGCATTTGTTTGGTGTACTAGTGTGATGATATTAGTTAGTTAAGACTAAATCTATAAAATTATCTAAAAATTCCCCTTACATATAATATAATTTTGTTAATTTTGTAAACTGGAGGGTAAAATGGTATTTTAGCCAACAATTTGTGTGAGAGGATTAACTATCCCAACTCTTCCATGGGAATCCTAATCCCACAATAGGAGGGGATTCATACTCCCATGAATTGCTAATCTCATGACATTTTGTTGCATACAAATATGAGTTGGGTGAGTCCCACGAATTGGTAATCCAATCCCCCCAATCAAACATGACCCTCATTTTTTCTTCTAATACATTTTGATTTTTATTGTTTTTTTTTGTGTAATTTTAGGGTGGTCATTTTGGGATGTTGGTTGTGTTTTGGTCTATTATGAGCAGTGCATTCGAAGAGGAGTATGGTTGGTGGATTTGAATAGTGATATGACGTAGCGGGTTAGGGGTTGATATGAGGGAAAAGGATGGCGGGAGGGAGCAATGGTAAATGGACAGTGCAGAGAGTGGTGGATCTAAGGGATAAGAGATGAGAGGTAATGGATTTGAGACAAGGGATTGCTGGGGCAAAATGAAAGGGTGGTGAATCCGTGGGTACTGGGTGTCAGCCATTGATGAGCGGTAGTAGTCGACAATGAAAAGGGTAAAGAGGCGGGTTGACGAAGACATAGTGGGTGTAATGATAAAAATACCTCTTATTTGTCAATTAGTTAATGGAAATAAACAAATGGCTGACAATGAGACAAAATCAAAAGGTTAAGATTAGATTGATATGATTAAAAATTGAAAGTTTGATTTGTTAAAATATTACTATTAATTTTTTTTTTTGAATTTCCAAAAATTTAAAGATAAATGTGGTTAGTGTATTCAATAGGGCTGGGCACAGGGTTATCTGCCTTGCAAAAACTGCCCAACTTGAACCATTCACATCTATTTGGGTGGTTTCACATATTCATTAGGGTCAGATGTAGGTTATAATTTCCTTGTTTTGCGAGTTGTAGGCGGGTTGCGAGTTTTACCCACGCTCGTTCGCTCTCACCCGCCCGTATCTATATACATTTTGTTTTAAAAAAAAATTGGACCATCAGATTTTCTTGTAAGTTTTGTTAGTATGTAACCTTAATGTTCACTTTTCTCACTCACTTCACTCAGTAACAGTAGAGCAACAACCTTTTATCATTTCTGTGTGTGTGTGTGTATATTGACCGACCAACAACTGGCGATTGGCGAATCAATACACTGAAAACCCTTGGCTGACGGTAAGGAGCAGAGCTACAAACCTTCGGCAAATCGGTAAGCCCTTATCTCCTTGGGCATCTTACAACTTGTATGAACACTTAACGTGAAAAATGTGGACCGGACTAGCCGGTAAATTACTCTAGTTATTTTTTTTTGTTGGTTCTGATCATCATTTTGCAATTGCTTGTTTAATTATTTTCTCGTGTTTTATTTATCTTTTAATTTTTGATTTTCCTTCTATCTTCTTCTTAGGCCGATTTGTATTCTATTATATTAATCTTGCCTTTGAAATAAAAAGAAAAAAAAATAGGGGTTATTAAATTCAATTGATGTTGTCGTTTTGATAGTATTGTTTAGAGTGTGTTTTGTTGTGTCTGGTAGATGTAGCATTACATGCAGTACTTTGCCAAGGACATGAATAACTGAAGAAGAAGAAGAAGAAGAAGAAGAAGAAGAAGAACCACTAACACCATACACGGGACCTAAAGATGCATTGGGATGAAATTATGGAAATGACAAAAAAAGTCAAAAAATAATATTTTAAAAATAGAGAAAAACAAGCTAAAAAATAAATTTCTAAAGGAAAAAGCTTAATCAGCAAACCGCCCTAAACTCGCACATCTGCGAATCTCATCTGCACAAATCGTAACCCGAATTACGGGCAATTGTGAGTTTAATTTTTTTTCAAGCTATAGGCAAGCGGACGAGTCCAAATTGCAAATCAAACTGTCAAAAACTAATCCGCGAACATGTTAATATTTAGGAACACTCATGTGAATGTGATTTTTTTTTTCCACGACATTTTCAGAGTTTATATAAATATAGATATTTTATGTGAATGGGTCCACAACAACCAATAATAATAATTTAATAATTGCGTGTTATATGGCGGTTTATGTTTGTGAGTTATGTTTTGGTACTCGTAATTATTCATTTGATAATCGCAAAATTTTTAATATTATCACATTATTTTAAAAAGATTGATAATTTATTTTTAAAAATACAGTTATCATTAATTTTTTGAAGGAAAATACAACAAATTGAAAAAATTATAATTCTTAGATTGACTTAGTTTTTATTCATTGATGATATATACAAAAAGCTCTGCAAATAACTAGTTTAGATTATTAAAATGAGATTCACAGTTGGTTCCATAGGTTCAAATAGTTCTCTTAAATTCAAATTTAAATTTTTTTCAAATTTAGATTTCATCATACTTAAATTTAAATGGAATCCAACCCATATTTATTGGCACGTTTGATTTGTAATTTGTTTTGGGTAAAACCACTAAAAAGTAAAAAAAATAAAATTAAAAGATCACACCATACATATCAGTAACTTATTTTTTTTTCTTCACAACTATTTATTCAACTAAAAAGATAATTATAAATATTTTTTTTTCACCTCATAAAAATTCAGAAATGTGACCCAAAATTATTTGACCTGATTATATTTGTTCTAATTCAATTTCAATATAAATGGTTTAAGGGAGCGTTGATTGAATATAGCAAAATATAGTAAAATGTAAGTCAAAATTGTCAAATTTATAATAAAACATAAAATATAAAATTATATCACTAAAATAAAAAAAAAAGCCATATTCTCAATTTTATTACCCAGTGGTGTTTGGGAACTTAGCTGTGAGTTTTTTTTTTTGATTTTTTTTCACTGAAAGACAAACTTTTTACAAAATAAAAAAAAAATACATCCAAACAAAATATTATATCCAACCCGATTATCATTTCACTTTTTCTCTCACAAATATCACATCCAACTATTTTCCCAAACACCAAAATTTTTTTATTCAATAATATCTTCCAACTAAAAAAGCTTACATAAAAACCTACTTCTCAAACACCCACAATTATTCCCTCACTAAAATAATTGAGTTTAAAAATAAAAATTGGGTTAAAAAAATGGGATCGGTTACTTGCACGAGTTGGGCACACTCCTTGAACCCGGTGGTCCTACTTGGATCGGCGCATCTGGCAAGTTGCCAACCCACTCTTTCGTCCTACTCGTTCCTTGTCTTTTTCTTCTTCTTCGTCGTCGTTCCAAAACCCTATCTCTCAGAAAAGAAAAGAAAAAAAACACTCCCAAATCGCACCTCTGCAATTCGTACTATGTCTCTCTACGACGAGAGCTTCGAGCTCAAGGAGCTTCAGAGGCTTGAAGGCCACACCGACAGGGTCTGGGGTCTCTCCTGGAACCCTACCACCGGCGTCGATGGAGTTCCGGCGGTGCTCGCTTCTTGCAGCGGCGACAAGACCGTCCGAATCTGGCAGCAGAGTTCCCCCTCTGGTTCCTTCGAATGCAAGGTTCGATCACGTTTTTGCCCCTGTTTGGTTGCTAAGAAAATTCGGAAAAGGAAAAAGGAAGAGAAAAATTGAGCTTTTTTTTTTTTTTAAAGGTTTACCTTTGTTCTAGTTATCAGAATGAAATTATTCAGCTCAAGTTATTGTATTGGGCGATTTTGCCACCGTTTGGTTGCTTTGAAAAATGCTGGGAAGGAAGGGGAAAAAAAGAAATTAATTTATATGCTTTAGGTTTGTTTTGATTGCATCAGCAGAGTTCCTCTCGGGTTCCTTTGAATGCAAGGTCAAAAACACGTTTTTTCCCCCCGTTTGGTTGCTAAGAAAATTCGGGAAAGGAAAAAAGGCTGAGAAATTGAGTTTTTATTTATTATTAGTTTTAGGTTTATCTTTGTTCTAGTTTATAAGAATGAAATTCAGCTCAAGTTAGCCTAAAGTTTTGACTTTTGTTGTCTTATCATATTTCGCCCGACCAACTGGATTGTATTTTTTCCAATCTGATTTTAAAAGAAAAGGGTTGGGAGAGCATTGAAAGGGTAAGGTTGAGTATATGGGTAGGCAGGTCAAAACTGCTGAGCTTAGGATAAAGTATGAAATTCTATCACTAAATTAGTTGAATTTGAAATCTGAATATGCGCACAAAACCTGAAAATACCCGACCTGTTGCCATCTGTCAAGGAAGGAAAAAAAAAAAGAAATTTATTTATGCTCTAGGTTTGTTTTAATTGTATGAGCTCATAAATTTTATCTTTTGTTAACTTTGAAGTTAAAAGGCCAATTTGGCTTTTTTTTTTTGGAAACAATGACAGTAATTATGGTGCCTGCCAACTTCATTTTATTTTTAGTATTTTACTAATATGTGTATTGATTTCCAGCTATTGAAGGTAATTTAATTTTATTTTGGAATACTTGTGCTGTGATTATGCAGGCAGTTTTAGAAGAGACACATACCAGAACTGTTAGATCATGTGCCTGGTCCCCATCGGGTAAATTATTGGCAACAGCAAGTTTTGATGCCACCACTGCTATTTGGGAACAAATTGGGAATGATTTTGAATGTGTGTCCACTTTGGAGGTAATAATTGATTGTATATACCATTATTGAAGTATACCAATTTTTTACTCTTGACGCGTTATGGTCTCTCAACTTGCATACGGTTTGTAGTATCCTTAGTTGTTTTTTGGCCTGTATTTTTGGTACATTTTTCTACGTAGGGTCATGAAAATGAAGTCAAAAGTGTGTCTTGGAATGCATCTGGATCGCTGCTTGCAACTTGTGGCCGAGATAAGTCTGTTTGGATTTGGGAAGTACTGCCTGGGAATGAGTTTGAGTGCGTTTCAGTGTTGCAAGGGCATACACAAGATGTTAAAATGGTCCAGTGGCATCCGTCAATGGATGTTTTGGTCTCGTGTAGCTATGATAACACCATCAAGGTACAATGAATATCCAAATGCCTTCATTATGTAGTAATCCTATTATTACCTTGTGCAGCTTTCAATCTAAGTCAAGAAAATTGGACAGTATGTTTGAATAGAAATGCATCGTATGTTTTGCAGGTTTGGGCAGAGGATGGTGACAGTGATGACTGGCATTGTGTTCAAACTTTAGCTGAATCTAACAAGTACTACTTGAACCCTCAACCTATTTAATTTTTTTTAAAAAAAATTTATTTATTTATTTTTTAAAGTAAGCATGCACAGGGTTGGTGTTGTTTCCTCCTGGCTTTAATCTATTAGTTATTAACAAAATTCAATAATTAAGTTGAAACCTGCTGGCTTGTTTCGTCATTATTTTTTCTAATATTTGTTTTCCACAAATTTTCTAAGTTACAACAACTATAGAGGTATTATTTAATAAGTCATACAATGTAATTGCGAACAAGAGTGATTGAATATCGCTTAAAAGGGTTATTACCATTGTTGTCAAATTGTGAATTGTGAACCGTTAAATGAAATAAATATCAATATATAGGCAAATGCTAACAAATGCCCCATGGACATTGTTTAATGTTAAGAAATGTGTAAAAAGTCTCTTGAAAATATGTAAAAATATTAAAAAGTGTATTGATTTTAGTAGAAGTTAATGAAAAGCATATTGGCCTTATTTGGTTTGTCTCTTGAGAGACAATTTTTGAGAAAAAATTTCAAAAATTTGTTTGGTTGAAATTTTTTGAAAAACAAATCCAAAATCACTTTTCTTTCTACTACACATCAATTAATCACTTTTTCTTGCTCCTCTCTCATTCTCTCACATCCTACACGTCAATCAATCACTTTTTCTCTTACACTTACCTATTCAACTACAAAAAAAAAAATTAAATCATCCTGACTCCAGAACTCCAAAACTATTTTCATAACATACAACCAAACAAATTTTCAAATTTTGTAAACTCTTTTCTAGAAAATTATTTTTCAAAATTGTTTCACAAGACAAACCAAACATGGCCATTTTGTTCTATAAATATTGTTCTTTACTTGTGCCCTAGGGGCACTTGTTACCAAGGCCCATATATAAAACATGTATATCAATAACTTTAATTGATATTTATTTTTGGGGGAAAACAACGTTGTTTCATGTATTATGCAAAGAGAACTAAATCACAGTGATCTTACCGAATGAATCACAAGATTCACTCAACCTAAGATTCAACAACACAAAACGAATCAAATCGTTTTGGTTGAAACCTGTATCGAATTGTATGAATTAAATCATGAATCATAAGATTCTAACAACCACGGTTATTACAATGGTGTCAAACAATTAGTTCATTCCAAAATAGTAAATTTAGTAATCCAAATCGATCGCAAAATTTTGTCCTATTTATTTCCTTGAAGGTTTTCTTATTAGGAAAAAAATCAAGTATAATGAACTAAAATTTAGGTATAGTGGATTTTTGTTAGTACATTTAAAAAAAACAAAAGTCATAATGCTCTTAGAAATGTGTTATTCCATGATTATTTTAAAAACTATATTGTATTAGATATTTCTGGGCGATATATTGTCAGTGAAATATATCTATTTGGTGTCTTTTCTGTCTAACTTGCATATTCTTGTTTGGTCTATGGCCATGACTTAATATGTGCGATTTTTGGTTACTGTGCTTTCTTCTTGTTTTGCGGTATCATTGTTTGGATATGTTTTCTTTATTCTCTCTATACAGCATGATTAGGACATACAAATTTTGATGTAAACTTACTGTTTCTTATTAAGTAGGGACACTAATACATTCCTTATTGGTTTGTCTTTCCAGTGGACATTCATCTACAGTCTGGGCTGTATTTTTTAATGCCAGTGGAGACAAGATGGTTACCTGTAGGTACGTAAAATCTTCTCATATCTTTATGCCTATCAATTGAACTATCATGTTATTATCAATGTACTTTCATATTGTGGAGATGGTAGCAACTCTGGTGGTCATTCCCAAAGCTATAATTTGACACACTACTGTGTCAAAATGCCATTTTCCAACGGTGCAAATGCCATTTTGGCACATTCAAACCAGTACTTATTTCTGTCCATTGAATGTCTCTCATCCAGACTAGTGGATCAAATCCCTCTATTGGGTGAGCTGATCCGGCACAAAGGGTATTGCCAAGAAACCTTGTGATAAATTTGGCACTAGGTTTGGCAATGCCCATTTTGCCAGGCTGCTGGAGAGGATTTCTTGGGTGGAGCTGCTATAATTTGGCAATAGTTGTCATTATAGCAGCCCACTGAAGTTGCATAGAACTGTGCTGTCAAGGCCTACTCCAATGATATGGTCTGATTTTGCAGTGATGATCTTACTATAAAGATATGGGGTACAGACATCATAAGAATGCAGTCTGGGGATGGCAATGCAACTTGGTGAGGAACATGCTGTCTTATGTGTTTGATTTTTTAATTATGAAATTTGATATTTACTTCGAGGTGTCATTTTTTGTTTTTATTTTTAGTGTTTGATAAGAGGTTTTTGAACTTCAATCTGGAAAATTAAAAACAAAAATTGTTTGCCTATAGACTGTCAATAATTAACTTTCAAGTGTGCTAAAATATATGAATCATTTGAGTACTGGTACTTTAAGCAACCAGCAGGGAAGTAGATAAATTATAAATACCCAATAATGATCAAAACTTTTTTGAGAATGAATTAAAGGATGATTTCTAGCTCATTTCTGCCAAAATTTGTTTGGATAATTCCTATTTACTTTTACAAAGACGAGTTTGACAATAATAATGATTAAAGTGATACAAAATAAAATTTTAGGTTGTGTATGAATTCTGAAGTTCAGTTTAATGCCAGTTTCCTTTTACATATTTACTTATAAATTTATAAACCGGGTTAAATTACACCAACCTCCTTTGAAGCAAGGCCTAAATATAGGAACTTCCCTAAATCACAAATAATTAAAATTATAAATTACACCAACCTCCTTTTACATATTTACTTATAAATTTAGACCGGTTTCTCTCTTTTCTAAAATTACAAAGACTTCCCTAAATCACTAGCCCACCTCCACCTCACCAAAACAGACCCTCACAACCTCCATGGCCAACAAATAATTTGGTTTGAGTTCATGGGAATTCTTTTGAAGGAACAACCCACAACAAATATGGATTTGTATATGCCTGTAGCAAGGGGCGACGCTACTTGGTTCGTAGTGGTGTCACGTGAACCCACTGGTTAGGGAAAACAAAATGTTTTACTATATGTAAATTGTTGTTTTAGGAGAAAGTCTTCATATGTGAACCCACTGATGCAGGATATTATACTATATTTAATAATATATAAAAAAAATTATGTACAAAATTTTCACACAAAAATTGTGTGGATTCCCGGATTAGACAAGGGTGGCCAAGTTTGATATGTAAGTTGGATATAGAGAAGGCTTATGCTAATGTTCGGTGGGAGTTCTTAGTATATGTTTTGGAGCGTATGGGTTTTGGCGATACTTGGCGTCAGTGGATTCAGTTTTGTATTTCTACTGTGCAGATGTTGGTTATGGTTAATGTTACTCTAGCAGGGTTCTTTCCGACGCACCGAGGTCTTCGTCAGGGAGATCCTTTATCACCATTATTGTTTATTTTAGTGATGGAGGCGTTGAGCAGATTGTTGGACAAAGCAGTGCATGAAGGTTTGTTGGAGGGTTTTGTGGTGGGTTCTTTCACGGGAGCATTTTTGTGTGTTTCCCATTTGTTGTATGTAGATGATACTCTAATTTTTTGTGGGGCATTGGCGGAGCAGGTGGGATACTTGAGATGTGTTCTGTTGTGTTTTAAGGCGTTTTCGGGCCTCCGGGTGAATTTGAGGAAGCTCGAGTTGATTCTAGTGGGAGAGGTGGGGAGCATGCCAATGTTAGCGGCAATGTTAGGGTGTAGGGTGTCGGCTTTGCCGGTGACTTATTCGGGTTTGCCATTGGGAGCGACGTTTAAGGCAAAAGGGGTATGTGAAGGGGTTGTGGAGTGCATTCAGCGACGGTTAGCAAGATGAAAGAGGTAATATCCTTTGAAAGGGGAATATTGGCTCTGATAAAGAGTGTGTTGAGTAGCATTCTGACGTACTTTATGTCTTTGCATGTTATTCCGGTGTTTGTGGCGCGGCGGATTGAGAAGCTTCAAAGGGATTTCTTGTGCGGCAGTGGAGGGGAAGATTTTAGGTATCATTTTGTGGATTGGGGGCTGATTTGCTAATCCAAAGTGGCAAGGGGGTTGGGGGTTCGGAGTTTGTTGACTTTTAATAGAGCTTTGTTGGGTAAATGGTTGTGGCGATTTTCTTAGGAGTTGGACTGGTTGTGGAGGAAGGTGGTGGCTGTGAAGTTTGGGTTAGCTAGGGGGGAATGGGGGATTGGAGATGTGACTGGCTCTCATGGTTGTGGGCTATGGAAAGGAATTTGGTTGGGGAGAGTGGAGTTTTAGGTTCGGGTGGGGTTCCGAGTAGGTGATGGAATGAGGGTGCGTTTTTGGAAGGATAGGTGGTGTGGGGAGGTTTTGATGGAAGACCACTTTCCTTTGATTTTCAGCATTGCGGTGGATCGGGAGGCTATGGTGGCATCTTATTTGGGGGGTGGGGATGTGATTTGGGATATTTGTTTACGGCGGTAGGTTCAGGATTGAGAGGTAAATCAATTGGTGGAGTTATGGGATTACTTGTATGGGTTGGGGGTGGCTGGGGTGGGGGAGGATGTATTGGTGTGGAATGTTTTGGGGCTAAGGGGCGTTTTTCTGTTTTGTCGTTCTATTGGTGTATGGTGGGGAAGGTGAAAAGGGATTTTCCTTGGAAGAGTATTTGGGTTCCGGGGGTACCGTCTAAGGTGGCCTTCTTTATGTGGACGACAGCCTTGGGTTGGAATCTTACACTTTGATAATTGGATGCGACGTGGTCATAATATTCTAGTCAATTGGTGCTTTATGTGTTGTGAAGATGTGGAAACTGTGGATCATTTGTTTTTGCATTGTCCTGTGGCTTTTCATTTGTGGGGATTCATATGTTCTCTTTTTGGGATTGTTCGGGTACAACTGCGGAGGGTGTTGGACACGTTGTGGAGTTGGCGTGGGGCTCCGGTTGGTTATTGACAGCGTCGTGTGTGGACTTTGGTGCCATTGTGTTTGATGTGGTTAGTGTGGTTGGAGCGTAATAGATGAACGTTTCAAAAGGTGTCTCACTTTGTCTCTTGGCTTTAGAGTCATTTACTTATAGTAAGCTGTATAGTTGGTTAGAAAGGAAGGTTGATCCAGATACGTTTGCTTTTTTAGATTTTTTTGGATGATGTGATTGGTTACGAGTTGGTTAGTTTATATTTTGGGGTTTTCTGTATTCTTTGCATCATCTTGATGTTTTTTTAATATAATTTGTTTATTTATTTATACAAAAAAAAAAAAAAAAATTTCACACAAAATGACGTAACATCTTGTGGTTTCTTCATTTACAATAAAACATCCATCATTGTCCTCAATATTTTACAAATGCCACTACTACCTCATTCTTGTTATAAATTCTGTATAAAAATTCTGTAAGCGTATCATTTTTCATTCAATAATTTTGCAATGTACCTAGTTGATTGATGTGTGGTTTTATGTAATGCATTCAGTGATCTTTCCTAATTGTCATGAATAATTAGTGTTTTTGTGGTTGTGGATATGTCTATTCCTTACTTAATTTTTGAACATTTTTATTGCTCACAAGGGTGTTTAAGATTTTGTCCTAATTAATTTTCGAGCAATAATGTTAGGATGACTACATTTATATAGCACATTTTACTTATGATCTCATATGTCATAATTGGATTAAGGCCAAGTTTGGCATCCTCCAAAAAATCCAAAAAGTCACTATCCTATTTAAGTCACATCATCTTATTTAAGTTACATCACCTCTCTAACACATCACTTCAAACCCAATCCAAATCCAACCCATATTTCACAAAAAGTCAAAAAGTGCACTTATTTAGTCTTTCCAAACTTGGCCTAATTGAATGGGTATGGGTCACACCACTAATGTCTATTATCAACACACTAGTAACACATCACATGATAAATAAAATGTGGTACACAAATATAGTTATCATAACGTTACTGATTTTTGAGTACATGTAATTTCTCCTTTCCACATATACTCTGTATTTCTTGGGACAAAGCTTTAGGAGTAGCCTTATGACAAGGAATGAGAAGTGAAACACTAATTAATCAAAAGAAATTTATTTTTTAAACGACACCACTAACAAAAAATTTCTGGAGTCGCTGCTGCCTGTAGTAGTAGTTGCCACCCAAAGTGCAAATTTGTGAATTTGCTTGTTTTGTTAGGTTCTCCCCCCCCCCCCCCCCCCCCCCCCCCCCCACCCCACCACAAATGAGTACCTTTTGATTTGAGGTTCAATGATAAGGGTTTGGAGTTGCTTGGTTATAGTGACTATGGTTGCCGATGGTTTGATAGGACATTGGGGACTCAAGTTGGTGACTCAAGCCATAGATTTGCTAGTGGAAAAAAAAAGAGGGAAATGCTTTGGTGGATTTAAAATTTTTAGATTTGTTATAATGAATTGATTTTTCTATGTTGAAAAATCATTAAAAAAGTTGAACAATGAAGGTAATAAAGTAAATTATCCTAAACTCTTAACCTTGTCCAGAGAACGGAGCTTTTGAATTTGAATGAGAATGGGGTGGCGTATGACCAATTTGAAAATGGGGTGTGTGGGTACAGTAGGTTCTGAAGTAGTAGTAGTGAGCTTGGGCATGTCTGAAGAAAACGGGATAGAGCTGGCCAGACTATAATAGAGGAGAAGTGAGGGGCGAGGCTTATAGCATTTGACTAAGCCCAGAGTTTGGTGTAGAGGCCGAAGGGCAGAGGGAGGTCAGATTGGGCTGTGGACAAGTAGGTTTGGGTCTGGAAAGAGGAAAGGAAGATCTAGAGGAGGGGGGCAGCAGAGGGATCAGAACCCATCTGATTATGACGGGTTTAAAAAGGAAGTTAAAGGCCCAATGGGAGGAAGATGTATTCTGCTCTCATGAGGGGAAGCACAGTGAATAGAGGAACTTGCGTCAATGGAAGTGTTTGTCAAAGACCTTCAGTGGAGGCTTTTGGTCATGGGAAAAAGATGAGCCAAGTTTTGTTGCAGAGTACAATGATGAAAAAGAAGTTGGAGAGTTCCCACAGATGGCTGGCAAACATGGGGGTAGCAGGGTCTCTAAAGATTTTGATGAGGCCCAAGTGGGAATTGAGAGCTAGAAGAGAGGAGCAAGAAGAATTCCATGAGGGGGAGGGTAGAAGGGCCTAGTTGACTGTTGAAGAAGAATTGAGTAGCAAAATGTTGGACCATTTGAAGGGTCTAGAGGTAGGCCAACTGATTTTTAGTGAGGACTAAAGGCCTTACATTAAAGTGCCCATGCGTGCAAGGATAGGAGTGGAGAGGGTGTTTAGATATGGACAAGCCGAATTCTACGGGGTAGATCCAGGTTGAGAAGAAAAAAAGGGGTTTCTCTGTTTTGATGGCAAGGAATTATTTTCAGATGGAGGGGCTACCTTCTCGAGGCAAAATGAAATCCCATGGCAAGGGGCCTTTTTTTTTTCCAATAAATAAATCCCATGGCAATGGCAAGGGGCTTTATCAGGAGAAGAAATCTAGAGTTAGCCAAAGAGGTGAAGGCTCATGGGCCAACTTAGATTTAATTAAGCAAGGCGAGGGATCCAGCATCCACATTGCCCAAACCTGGAATCAGAATGTGATTCAAGCAAGTCTATTGCGCCAAAGGAGAGTTAAAGATCTCAGTGGGGTGAAGAAATAAGGCAGGGGTGAAGATTTCCAGAGAATGGAGAGTAGTGGACAGGAAGGAAAGGAAGGCTGTATTTAGATGCTGATACTAGAGAGCGGTTGGATCCCTCAAATTGCAACGTGTCATTGGGGTTGAGAGGAGATGGGCATATGTCCGGGGAAAAGAGAGATTGTTTGGTTGTGGTGGTAGGGGTGAATGGCGACAATCTGGAAATTCTATCTCCAGAGATATGTCCCCTTTTGTTGAACAATTAATTTGATGAAAAGTACACTATAATAAATTGATATCCAATTAAGGACACTACTCTTATCGTACCACATTTAGAGCATGTGGTGTACCATGTGCCCATTCCTCGTACCAGAACAATTCCTCCCCCTCCTTATTTTCTTTTGCTTTTGTACTTGGATGGTGTCACCTTGGCATCTTTTTTACTTGGATGAAATTCATTGCTTTGTCTAAGTTGAGTAAAAATAACAAACGACAAATCATTAGAGATGTTTCTTGTGCAGAATTTTGAGGATAAACCATTCGCATACGAGGTTTTAGCAGGTTTTTGTGTTCTATGAAAAGTTCACCGACTCAGTATTTTTTTTCTTTCGGTCACTTGATTTTTTTTGTCCCATCTTTCTTTGACACTGACTGGGAGTGAGATTTCAAATCCATTAGCTCTAGCATGCCTGTAGCCTGGAAAAAAGAAATGGAGATTTAGAACAGTGTTATAAATGCCATGATGATATCATTCCTAGGCAAATTACAAATGCTTTCATGTTTTGAATCCTTGATAAGCAAATATTGTTAAATTTAAGGTGCTCATTATAATTATATGGTACTTGTGGCCTATACTCCAGCAGTTCTTGCTCCAGTGGAACATATTCACACTCGATTTGGCAGGCCAGCTGCTAAATTGCCTAAAATGTGTGCTTATCTTAATAGCATTGCTGTTTTCTTTGCATTATTTTGGAATAAATACGTAGAGAGTTAAGGTTTGCAATTTACAATTTACTTATGGTGCACATACTGATTAAATGGTTCTTTTGGGTTTGTCAGGAAACATTTGTGCACCCTTTCTGGATATCATGACCGAACAATCTTTTCAGTACATTGGTCAAGGTAGCAAGAATATGTTCTTATCACAAATCTATTATATCATATGCTGATTACATGTGCTTGGATGCCTGTTCTGTTTTTAATTCCAAACTTCTCTCTCAGGCATGCACACATGCACATAGTGATATTTAATTTATTGATTTTCTAGCATAGTTACCCCGGGATTCATTCTGTCCCACGTTATTTCAATTTGTTTGAACCATGGTTTTGACGGGGATATTTGAAATGACAGTCTTAATACAAGTTTTACTTATTTTTACGTGCTTAAATATTATGATTGTGAATCTCAAAGTGACTGTGTAGTAACTTTGTTTTTGTTTATTGTTTCTTCAAATTTTGATTTCATTATAATGTTACATATGGCAGGGAAGGAGTAATTGCTAGTGGGGCAGCCGATGATGCTATACGTTTATTTGTTGAGAACAAGGATGGTTTGGTATTCAATATCCTTCTCCTTATTTGTTTTTATCTCTGGTTCATATCACCAGCATAATGCTCAATTATTCATCTTATTTTGTTTTCATATGTTGTCATTTCAATTTTTTGTGTCTATTTGATTGAATAATGGTATTCTGTCTTTTGTATTCCTGTCCTCATTTTACTATTTGAAGTTTTGGCCTTCTTCGATGTACATTGGTGCTTGTGCCATCTTATCGTGCTCCTCGTCACTTATTAGGGCTATTTGTCATGTCCCACCAAATTACCTAGACAGAATTGTCTATCAAGAGGAAGTCTCAAGGAAGGGAGGCTAATGGAATATTTCGGAAGCTCCTGGAAAACTTGAGAAAATGTGGAAGTGTGGTACATAATTCTATAATGTACATGGAAGGATCTAGAATAGGTTTTATAGCATTTAAGTGAAGATTGGAGGAATGGAAGCAATAGAAGCTTCTAGAACCTCCTAGAGAAATGGAGGTGGTAAAAGATCCTTGTACTTCTAGAATGAGGTGGATGTTTGTATAGATATTTTTAAGGAGGATTCTAGAACCCTCTTGTAGGATAATGAAAACTTCCACGAGAAGTTTCTCCATAGTTCTTTTCTTGTGTATTCTAGAATGCTATTTGCTCCAAACCATCCAAGAGTTGTACAAGCTTTCTCAAAGTTAATACAAAGGCATTATCTTAAACTCTCTTTGTCTTCTTACTTGTCTTTCTTGCAAGTTTGTGGGTTAGGCTAGCATCACCAAGTAAGACTTGTGATTGTCTAAGTACTGCACAGATAGCTTGGAAACCAAGGCCGTGACACATGGTATCAGAGCAGGTTTGTGACAAGGGAAGAAAAGGCAACATGTCTTCCGGTGCTGACAAAACTATGGTGACCGAGCAAACTCGTGGGAGGGACAACACTGGCAAAGTAAGGAAGGATAAGTCACGAGATGGACGTGACGTTGTGGCAACCATGGAGACTCGGCTGGCTAAGTTAGAGCTTGCTGTGGGCGACTTAGGGGAAGGTTTTGATGTGTTGGAACAAAGCTTGGAACAATAGGTAGAGGGTCTCAAGGGGAAGATCAAAGAACTCCATGATGACATGCCAAGTTGCCAATGATTCCTTCCAAGCTAAAGTGTTGAAGATGCTCGAGAGCTTTGAAGCCCGCTTGGAGGAGGTGCACCAAGATGTGGCAATGTGCAAGGCGGCCATAGCCGGGGGTGTTGTGACCATGCCAGGGACATCTAAGGTGGAGGTGCCAAAGCCAAAGCCTTTTGATGGAAAGAGGGATGCCAAAGAAGTGGACAACTACCTATGGCACATGGAGAGATACTTCGAAGCGATGGCAGTGACCGAGGAAGATGCTAAGGTACGAACCGCGGTCCTTTACCTTGCTGATACAATAACACTATGGTGGCGTTGCAGACATGCTGATATTGAGAGAGGTTTGCGCACCATAGCAACTTGGGATGATTTCAAAAGAGAACTTAAGAAGCAATTTTATCCTGAGGATGTGGCCTACCATGCAAGGAAGAGCATGAAAAATCTTAAACATACAAAGTCTATTCGGAACTATGTAAAGGAATTCTCTACTCTTATGATTGAAGTCCTGAGTATGACTGATGAAGAACTACTTTTCAATTTCTTGGACAACCTTTAACCATGGGTGGAGCAAGAATTGCGCCGACGTGGAGTGCAAGATCTTGCCTTGGCCATGACAGTGGCAGAATCGCTTATTGAGTACAAACGTAGGGATGGCAAGGTGTCACACACCGGCTGTGCGGAAGCCTTGCTAATAGATATGCAAGTGTGTGTAGCGCTAGTTAATTCTCTTCATTAGCTTGCCAATAATGCTCAAAGGGTTTGCAAAGACAAGCAAACACAATTCTAATTAGTTGATGAGCCAATAAGTTTGGAGACAAGTCACAAAATAGCAAGCAACAAACTAAAATTAAAGCAAGCAACACTAGAAAAGCTTTACACAATTTAAAGGCGAAATGAACTTTTCATTGATCAAAAGAAGGCATTACAATAGTTGAACAATGCACCAAAAGTGCTACAAGAGTTGCCTTACCATTGGCTAGGTTGGGGTACTTTAAAGGCACGAGTGGTTTGGTTCAACACTTGGGTATCCCCTCCTTAATATATAACTTGTTAAGCTATTTCATAGTTGGCAAGAGGAAACATCCACTATGTTTGAGGAGTCATAATTGATTTTTAAAAATTCTACAAAAAGAGAAAAATTACAATACTTGGACCCAAAACACCTTTAATACTAAGGTATTTACATAAAAATTTACAAGGCAAAAAGACTACATTTGACCCTCCAAAGGTTGGCCTAAAGTTGCTGCTGGGCAGACAAGCTTGTGGCCTGTTGTGGCTGAGCTGCTTCATGGCATGCCTTGGGCTGTCTTGCACCATGCCTTGGGCATTGGCTTGCACTTGCACCAACAACTTCTTGGGCATGTTTTTGGTTCTCCAAAGGGCACAAATGAATGTGGAATCAAGGTGTTGACCCTTAGATGCGCGCACTTTGACAGTCTCCCCCACTTGAACGGTCGACGCCCTTGACGACTTTGCCCAATAAGCATCAATCTCGTCTTGAAAAGCCAACAAGTCCGCCTCTTGTTCCCAGTTGATTTCTTCATCTCCAAGGCCTCTCCATTTCACTAAGTATTGCCTTTGTTTCTTCTTGGAAACCATTTTCACCCAATCGGCCAAGATAGATTCAACAGACTTTTTTCCTGCTTTAGCTGTGGTGGTTTGGTGTTTTAGCTCATTTCGGGTTAGATCTTCCTTGTTTGGATAGTAAGGCTTTTAATAACTCACATGGAAATCTGGGTGCACTTTCAGCCAAGATGGAGCATTTATCTTGTAAGCATACTTGCCAATTCTCTTCAAAATGGTTACCGGTTCCTCATACTTGAGCACTAGCCTTCTGTCTTTTCTCCTCATGAACTTGCGTTGCTTGGGGTTGAGTTTGACAAGAACTTGATCCCCAACTCTAAACTCAAGTGGCTTCCTCTTTTCATCAACCCATTTCTTCATTTTACTTGCTGCTTTTTCAAGATAGGAACAAGTAATGCCATGGTTTCTCTTCCATAGCAAATTGGTAAGCCCTGAGAGACTTTCCTTCATAAGGTCCATCCACTGTGTGGGGCAACAGTGGCTGCTGTCCGTTCACTATCTCAAAAGCGATAGAGCTACTCTTTTGAGAGTTGAAACATAACTGTCCTACATCAAGAAGTTACACCCAATTTTGTTGATTAGCATTGACAAAGTGGCGCAAATACTCCTCGAGCATATAATTAAAGCGTTCGGTTTGCCCATCCGTCTCTGGATGGTAGCTTAATGAAGTATTAAGTTGTGACCCAAGAAGTTTGAATAACTCCGTCCAGAAGTTGCCAACGAAACGCGAATCTCGGTCACTAACAATACTTTTAGGCACACCCTAATATTTAACAATGTGCTTAAAGAAGAGTTGGGCAGTCTCTTCTGCTGAAACATACTTTAGGGTAGCTACAAAGGTGGCGTACTTGGAGAACCGGTCCACAATAGTCAAGATGGTCCCGATGTCTCCCATTTTAGGCAGTCCAGTGATGAAGTCAAGTGATACACTGTCCCACGGACGTTTAGGCACGGGCAAAGGTTCAAGCAAGCCTGCTTTCTTCTTATGTTCAACCTTGTCTTGTTGGCAAGTGAGACAAGTGCGGACATATTCTTCCACATCATTACACATCTGGGGCCAATAATATCCTTGCTTCACCAAGGCCAATGTTCGCTCCTAACCCGGATGTCCTGCCCAAAGTGTATCATGGCATTTCTTTCTCAAATCACCAGCCCTGGGTACAAAGATAACGGTTGCCTGTTGTCATCAGTAGTCCATCTTGCACCCAAAATTGGCGAGTCTTGCCCATTTTGACAAGGTTCATAAGATTCTTTGCCATAGCATCCTTGTCTAGATGAGCCTTGATTTTCTCCTTGATGCTGGTTGAAATGGAAGTAAGTGAACATACATGATGGCACATGGCAAGCTCCGCCTTCCTACTTAGTGCATCAGCAACATGGTTGGTGGCACCAACCTTGTATTTTAAGGCAAAATCAAACTCTGCCAACTTCTCTTGCCACCGTGCTTGTCGTGCGCTTTGCTTGGGCTGTGTTAAGAAATGGCTGACAATCGTGTTGTCAGTCTTTACAACAAATCGTGAGCCCAAGATGTAGTGCCTCCAAGTCCTTAAACAATGCACTACTGCAAGCAACTCTTTCTCATGAGCTGGATATCTCCGCTCGGCATCATTGAGCTATCTACTCTCATAGGCAATTGGGTGACCATCTTGCAAAAGAACACCACCCAAAGCAAAATCAGATGCATCAGTTTGTATCTCAAAAGCTTTACCTAAGTCAAGGTAGAGCAAGAAAAGGGTCTTTTGACATAGCTTCTTTCAAGGCTTGAAAGGCTTGTTGGCACTCTTTTGCCCAAACATATGGCTTGCCCTTCTTTAGCAACTCTGTCAATGGGGAAGCTAGTCTTGAGTAGCCTTCAACAAACTTGCGATAATAATTAGCTAACCCAAGAAATGACCGCTACTCCAATACATTAGCGGGTGGCTGCCACTCTTGAATAGCTTTGACCTTTTCTTGGTCCATTTTGATGCATCCATGCTCAACAATGTGCCCTAGGAACTTAATCCTGTCTTGGGCAAAAGAACACTTCTCTAGCTTGACATAAAGCTTGTGCTTCCTTAATTTGGACAATGCTTTTCTGAGATGTTCCATGTGCTCTTCTAAAGTGGAGCTATAAATTACAATATCGTCCAAGTATACTATCACGAATTGGTCAAGTACTCTTGAAAAACTCCATTCATCATGGTGCAAAATGTTACTAGGGCATTGGTCAAGCCAAATGGCATGACTAAAAACTCATAAGAACCATAGTGAGTAACGCATGTGGTTTTAAGCTCGTCTCCCTCGACAATTCTTACTTAATAGTACCCCGATCGAAGATCTAGCTTTGTGAAGTACTTCGCTTTGCTCAATTGATCAAATGAATCTGCAATTAGGGGAAGGGGATACTTGTTCTTGATGGTCAGCTTGTTGAGTGCCCGATAATCCACACATAAGCAAAGACTACCATCATGCTTCTTTTGAAATAAGACAGGTGCACCAAATGGGGCCTTGGATGGCCTAATGAAGCCTACTTCCAATAACTCTGTAAGTTACTTCCTTAATTCATTCAACTCAGGAATAGCCATTCTATACGGTGCATGAGCTGGTGGCTTTGCCTCTGCATCGACTCAATAGCATGATCCATACCTCGGTGTGGAGGCAACTCCTTAGGCAACTGTTCAGGCATTACATCAGCAAATTGCCTTAAGACCTTCTTGACTGCGGCTGGGACAAGAGTAGATTCAAGAGCTTCATTCAACTTCAATGCGGCAACTCAAGTTTGTTCACCATGCCTGACACCCCTCTTGAGTTGCATTGCTGAGACAAACCGGTCACTGTTCTTGGTGGCCATAGCAGGAATAAGACATGGCTTATCCCCCATAACACACATACTATTAGAACAAGGCATGACTGCCGGCTTGGTGCTTCTCAAGAAATCCAACTGAAGGATGGCTTGGAAGTTATCCATAGGTGCTGCGGTGAAATCTACTCTTCCTTCCCAAGTACTGATCTTCAAATGAACAGATTTTGCAACCCCATTTATGGGCTGCGCTGCCGAGTTAACCGCCTTGATACGGCTGCTATCCTTCTCTAAAGATAGCCCAAGTCTTTCAACTTTGGTTCCAGCAACAAAATTGTGGGTGGCCCCTGTGTCAATCAAAGCATGAAGGGGCTTCCCATTGAGTTTTGCATCCACAAACATCAAACCTTTGTTGGATGACTTGTTCTTGTTCAACTTGCCTGATGATTCCTTACTGCACATGGGTTTCTTCCCTTTGCCTTCATCTTTAGACTCCACAAGTTGTTTAGGATCAGAATGCTTGCCCACTTTGCCACTTTTGGCGTTCTTCGTGGGCCTTCCTGTAGAAGCCTTCTTCTCCATGGCATTCATCATATGAAAGGCTCCCACTCTAGAGCTAGTTGCCTTAAAGCCCTTGCCACTTCGCCTAGATTGCACGTCTTCTTCTTCGCTATCATCGTCATTTGGTTGAGAGACATGGTCAGGCACTGTTGCTAGAGCATTCAAGGCACGCTTTTGTGGACATTCAGATAACTGATGTGGTCCATTGCATAAGAAAGAAGAGATAGGGCCCTTTGCTTTGCTTGTAGAGAACTGTTGAGGGGCTTTTGCCTTGTTACTATAGCTCTACTGTTGCCATTGTCCTCCACTCGAATGGGTTTTGGATGTAGAAGTGTTGGCTCCCCCACTCTGAGGTTTGCCATGGCCTTGGGACTTTCCACCTCCCCTACTCTTGCGCGGGGAACCATTGTCCCGTTGCTTAGGTTCGGCGTAGTTCGTAAGGCACTCAGCTGCTGCTTGGGCATGGGCTAAATCTTGCACTCTTTGCCTTTGAAGTTCAACTCTGGCCTATGGCTTCAATCCCTCAAGAAAGAAGAAGAGCTTGTCTTTCTCTGACATGTCTGTGATGTCTAGCATAAGCCTAGAGAATTGTTTCACATAATCTCTTATAGTGTCGGTGTGCTTGAGATCCTACAAAGCACGCCGGGCATTATACTCAACATTTTCAGGGAAGTATTGGAGCTTAAGTTCATGCTTAAGTTGCTTCCAAGTCTCAATTGTGCATAAGCCGCGTTGTAACTTGGCATCACCGGACAAATACATTGTGGCCATAGAAATCCTTGTCTCCTCGGCTTCGGCTTTCAAAGTTTTGAAATATTGCTTCATATCGAAGAGAAAGTTGTCCAACTCTTTGGCATCTTGAGCGCCACCGTAGGCACGGGGCTCGCACACGCGCACACGCACCCTAGGGAATTCCATGCCACCATCAGGTGCGTTGCCAAAGGCACGGGTAAGAACATGAACCCGGCCACTAAGATCTTCAATCTCTAGCTTGACGGTTGCCAAGAGCTCAATCCTCTCCCTTTGCGTTGGTTGACGGTTGCCAGGAGCATCCATTTAGAAAGCCAATAATAGAGAAAGCCAAATAAATTGGGCTTTGATACCAACTGTCACACACCGGCTGTGCGGAAGCCTTGCAAATAGATATGCAAGTGTGTGTGGCCCTAGTTAACTCTCTTTACTAGCCCGCCAATAATGCTCAAAGGGTTTGCAAAGACAAGCAAACACAATAATAATTAGTTGACGAGCCAATAAGTTTGGAGACAAGCCATAAAATAGCAAGCAACAAGTTAAAATTAAAGCAAGCAACACTAGAAAAGCTTTGCACAATTTAAAGGCGAAATGAACTTTTCATTGATCAAAAGAAGGCATTACAATAGTTGAACAATGCACCAAAAGTGCTACAAGGGTTGCCTTACCATTGGATAGGTTGGGGTACTTCAAAGGCACAAGTGGTTTGGTTCAACACTTGGGTACCCCCTCTTTAATATAGTTTGTTAAGCCATTTCCTAGTTGGCAAGAGGAAACATCCACTATGTTTGAGGAGTGGTAATAGATTTTTAAAAATTCTACAAAAAGAGAAATTACATTACTTGGACCCAAAACACCTTTAATACTAAGGTATGTACATAAAAATTTACAAGGCAAAAAGACTACATTTGACCGTCCAAAAGTTGGCCTAAAGTTGCTGTTGGGCAGACAAGTCTGTGGCCTGCTGTGGCTCGGCTGCTTCATGGCATGCCTTGGGCCTTGGCTTGCACTTGCACTTGCACCAACAACTTCTTGGACATGTTTTTGGCTCCCCAAAGGGCACAAATGAGTGTGGCATTAAGGTGTTGACCCTTGGATGGGCGCACCTTGACATAAGGCCAAGACATCCAAGGGTGACCCTAGCAGAAGTTCTAGTGAAAGTGAGGATGAGGATGAAGGCATCCGAAGCAAGGAAAGGCACGGCAAGCCTTCCACTGGCAAAGAGGGCAAAGGCAAGGTTAGAGAGAACAAGGAGATATTCAAACCCACGACCAAAGTGTTTCCTATGTGACGGGCCACATTGGGCAAGAGAGTGTCCCAAGAGGCAGGCCCTCAATGCCATGATTGAAGAATGGGAAAAGGTGGAGACTCTGCAGATAGGATCTTTTCAGCTACTTGGTGTCATTGAATCGAAGCCTATTACATTGACCCAATGGGATAAGGGTTTAATGTACGTGGATGCCAAGATCAACAGGAAGGCGACCCAAGTCATGGTAGACATAGGCGCGTTGCACAACTTCATCAAGGCGCTGGAGGCCAAGAGGCATGGTCTTAAACTTGACAAGGGTCCAGGATTGATCAAGATAGTGAACACCAAGGCAAAGCTCGTAGATGGCATGGCTTGAGGGGTTGAGTTGCACCTTGGTGGGTGGCGTTGAAAAGTCAATTTTTCGATAGCATCACTCGATGACTATGACGTGGTGCTAGGGATGGAATTCTTGCGGGAGTTCAACGTAGCACTGTTACCTCACAACAACACTGTGCATTATGGAGGGTGGGTCTTGCATGGTCCCAATGGTGAGTAAGCTAAATACTAAACACAAACTTCTGTCAGCTATGTATATCAAGTTGGGGACGGACAAGAAAGAGGTAGTAGGCATTGCCAAGAAGATGATTGGCTCTACAAAAGATAGTCCACCGACATGTACAATTGTTAAGTCATCGATAGGGCAAGTGGACAAGGCAAATTAAGAAGGCACAAGTCAAGGAGAAAACTTGCGGCTTCGAGGAAGAAGGCGCAACGAGGGCGTCGCGAGCATAAGTGGGGGAGAATGTCATGTCCCGCCAAATTATCTAGACAGAATTGCCTACCAAGAGGAAGCCTCAAGGAAGGGAGGCTAATGGAATATTCCGGAAGCTCCTGGAAGACTTGAGAAAATGTGGAAATATGATACATAATTCTATAATATACATGGAAGGATCTAAAATAGGTTTTTATAGCATTTAAGTGAAGATTGGAGGAATGGAAGCAATAGAAGCTTCTAGAACCTCCTAGAGAAATGGAGGTGGTAAAAGACCCTCGTACTTACTTCTAGAATGAGGTGGATGTTTGTATAGATATTTTTAAGGAGGATTCTAGAACCCTCTTGTAGGATAAGGAAAGTTTCCATGAGAAGTTTCTCCTTAGTTCTTTTCTTGTGTATTCTAGAATGCTCGAAACGAGCCTATAAATAAGAGAGGAGCTCATTTGCTCCAAACCATCCAAGAATTGTACAAGCTTTTCAAAGTGAATACAAAGGCATTCTCTCAAACTCTCTTTATCTTCTTATTTGTTTTTCTTGCAAGTTTGTGGGTTAGGCTGACTTAGCATCACCAAGACAGACTTGTGATTGACTAAGTGCTGCACGGATAGCTTGGAAATAACCAAGGCTGTGACATACTGCTTTGGTTACCTTTGGTGGGGTTTGACAATTACTTTTTCAGTAGCTTTTTTGCCTTTTTGCTTTTTTAGATCTAAAAAAGTGGATGTGTTTGGTAGTTGCTAAAAAAGTTTTTTTTTGGGTCTTTTCAAACTTTCTTTTTGATGGGAAATTACCATATTACCTTTATAGTATTGTGGAGTCCTTGTAGGGACATGGTGGGATTTTTCAAAGTATAGAGGGCATCTTTTCACAAATTTGCTAAAAAAGCTGCTTTGCTTTTGGCTTTTTTAGCAAAAAAATTAGTTCTTCCCTAAGAGGGCCTTAATGTACCAATTATTTATTTATTTATTATTGTTTATACTCCCCCTCCCTGGTTTCTGGTCTTGTCTTAGCTGCTGGTGGTAGGTATTATGTAAAATCCAACATGCTATGAGTCACTATCGTTGCTCAACTCAAATACAACTGATGTTATCTATTCACAAATACACACACACACACTGTTAAAATTGGGGCCAGTCTAGCGTACGTCTCTGAAAAAGAAAA
This sequence comes from Camellia granthamiana, assembly GCA_036172215.1. Classification (NCBI taxonomy): domain Eukaryota; kingdom Viridiplantae; phylum Streptophyta; class Magnoliopsida; order Ericales; family Theaceae; genus Camellia; species Camellia granthamiana. The sequence continues at coordinate 28,641,146 of CM069905.1, read as the reverse complement.
GGAAAAAAAATATCACAAGATGTCAAATGATTATATTTTGGAGAAACTAGTGTAACATTGCTAGAAAAACAGAACTTTATGTTTGTATTTCTTTTATTTGTTTATCATGTGACAGGTCCTTCAGAATATTTTGTTTATAGAAGGACATTGGTTTTGTAGAGTTTCTGCTTCTGAATTTGTGGAAATTTGTGATCCTGTTTTATATATTGCCTCTTTTTTGTTTTCACAAAACCTTATAGTTAGCTCAACTTTTGTCTCTCTTGTTACAGGTTGACGGTCCTATGTGTAAATTGCTTTTGAAGAAGGATAAAGCCCATGACATGGACATCAATTCAGTGCAATGGAGCTATTCGGTAAAATTAATTTTCAAGAACATGAAATTCTATATTTCATATTCCTTCTAAAAAAGCATCGCATGATATGCATTTAGTTGCTTGATCAGAAATTGGGTGTCCATCTGATTGCTAACTTTAATCTGATGAGCTTGATCACTAGATCACACAATCACACAATATGGATCAATAGAAGTTGCTTCCCCTCTGATACGGGGGATGTCCTATTTTTATTATATTGGATTAGTGAAATGTTTGTCTTTGCTTTGCTCCCAAATTGTTTGTTCACCCCCCCAAACCGGTATCCCTTCACCGGGGACAGCCACTGCACTTGATGGCTCTGGCTCTCTGCTTGTACAGTTCCACCCCTACATTTTTGGGGACTCTTTGGCAAGTGGCACACCATCCATCAAGTTGGTGTTAGGCTCTCCTTTTTGTACAGTTCCACCCCTACCTTTCTTTGGACTCTTTGGCATGTGGTACCCCAAATATCATGTGGGTGTCAGGCTTTGCTCTTGTACACTTCCACCCCTACCTTTCTTGGGACTCTTCAGCATACGGTACCCCATCCAACGTTCTGAAACCCGACCCATTGGCCAAACCAGAAAAGAGACCGGGTCAAGGGTCACTGGTTCAACTGTTGGGTGAAGTGCAATTGAACCATGATGTCATAATTAACTTCTAAATATGTGTAAATAAAAATTGTATGTATTAAAATACATTCATTTAACTTGTTTTTATATTTTAATAAATATTTTTACTGTACACATTTTTATATTGATTGTTTGTAAAAATAAAAGTTAATTCTACTTGTTTTTGAGAGAAAATGTATTGAATGTGATAAGGATTATATATTTATTAAATATTAACATTGTATTTCAGTGGGTAAGTGGTAAACTCCAAGGCAATTAGACAACAGGTACTGTGTTCAAGCCGGTTTAATGAAAATAAGCCAGTTTTCAAACTAAAAAGGGTTTGGGGGTTTATCTCTAGACCGGAACCTAGATAGGTCGACGGGTCAGCCGGTCGAACCAACCAGTCTTTGTAGAGAGATGAGAGAGACTCTCAAGGCATCTCTACTTTGCACATGTGATTACCTTTTTTTTGCCTGTTGATTTACTCGATTACCTCTTTAGTTTCGTACTAAACTTTCTTGACATATTTTCTTACATCTGCCTCCATTGAAACTTTGTAGGACAATAGGGTGCTTGCATCGGCGAGTGATGATGGGACAGTCAAGATATGGGAATTGACATCCTTACCCTGAAATCAATATATCAAAGATTTGGATATTTCCTACTGAAATCGGTGGAGAGATGCTTCAATGCTTGTGTATTGTTTTATAATTATGATCTAGGGATATATATAGTCCATGAAACTAGCAGCTTTGAGAAATCCAGAAATTGTTTCGAGTATATTTCTGGAGTGGTTGTAATTCATATTGTCACATAATTCTTAATTATTTTATGAAAATAATAAAGAGAAAAGGATAAAGGGTTTTGCATCTGCTTTACAATATCTCATCATTGCTCTCTCTCTTTTACACTTCATATATATAGTTGGGGCTATTTTCTAACAACTTAGAGAGATTTTTAAACTATTAATTTAGCATGTGTATCATAGCTTATTGAGGGAGGTCTTTGATATATGTCTTTCTGTTTCTACTTGTTCTCTGTTTTCATCCTGTTTCTCTCTCTTGGCTTTTTGCACCTCCATATGTGATATGAGAAGATACTGAATAATTTGCTATACGTGGTGTGATCAATTTTTATTTTTATTTTTATTTTTATTTTTTAAAAACCAGTTGAGGTTTTGAAACAAATTGATAATCTAACTAGACAAATTGATTATGAAATTAATCTAACTAGACAAATCCTGAGCCTCTTTTGATTACGAAATTAGTAATTTGAAGCCTAGTGAGTGCCGTAATGCCCTCATAAGTTAGCTGAAAGTTAAAACTAGCTAATAAGTTGTATGTAGACATTATAACAAATAGTCTGACATACACTTCAAAATAAAAAGAATAAAATTACATTGATCCCGGTTGAGGTTTAGAGCAAATATAGTAAATTTCATAGTTTTGATATAATTATGTGAAGTTCTCTTAAAATTTTAATTTATATAACATGTAACTTTATTTTCATTAATAATTTGTTAGTTATATAGATGAAAAAAATGATACTATCATATTTTTTACACGAAGATGTATACTTTACGTTGTTTATTTTTGTGTTTTTGCTCCATTTCGATTAGTTTCAGTCTATCTTACTTCATTAAAAGGAAGGCCAGTGTAGTGTCAAAATTTTGAGACTTATTGTATTTTTTTCAATTCAAGAGAGTCCAATATCATTTACCTAATGGAAAAAGTTATAAGCTGCATCAAACAAGCTTACTGTATTTATAAATGAATGTGAGATCCTAAGGGCATGTTTAATATATAGTGTTTTTGTTTTTATTTTTATTTAAAAAAAAAATACAGTTCTAAACTTGTTTGACATAGTATTTTTAAAAATTATTCTTGAACCGTGTATTTGAAAACAACTCATTTTAAGAAAAATCAATAAGTTATTAATTTTTGAAAATTTGAAAATTATTTTCATTCAAAATGAAAATGCTGTATATTTTTTAATATTTCATTATTAATTAAAAAAAAAAAAAATGAAAACAGAGACAAAAAATGAAAAGGGAAGAAAATAATTTTCATTTCAAAATGAAGACGAAAAACAAAAGGGGAAGAGAATTATTTTCATTTCAAAATGAAGACGAAAAACAAAAGGGGAAGAAAATGAATAAACAATCAAATTTTTATCCCTTACAACTATCATATTGCTGTGTAATTTGTGTAAAAGAAGAAGAAAAAAAAAAATGAAAGAAATATGAACAAAATATAAATTAATTACTTTCTTTTTATTTTATTTTCTCATCTTTCTCTTTCTCTTTTCAACTAAGCCAAATAATTTGTTTTCACTTAATTTTCTTTCCCTATCTTATTCATTTCTATTCCTATTTTTCTTAAATTATTTTTCAAGAGTTAACAATAATAATAATAATATCTCACCTTTTAGGAAACATCGAAAAATTGTTTCTCAAATTTTGAAAATTATTTTTGTTCAAAAATAAAAATGAAATGAAAATTTAAAGATTTTGTTTTTGTTCTAAAAAAAATGAAAATAAGCCCAATGTTTTGTGTCTCAATGAACTGAGAGCCTGACAATCAACAGCTAAAAATTCTCGTCAGATCCCTTATGAGCCAAAATACAAAAAAAAAAAAATGAAAACATAACTGCTATTCACTTGCTAGTATCTTGCTGCTCTATTCATTCTGCCCTTCTTCATCATTGAATTGTGTAGATAATGGCAGTATATCAAAGTCATCATATAGCTAGCTTATATATGTTTGTGCAGATGATCTATAAACACCCAACAAATCATTCTAATAAACTTGTTTCTTGTAGTATCAAAATGTTCAACATAGGTTTAATCAAAACCAAACAAAAACAAAATAAAATAAAATAAAAAAAGAGACAAGAAAAATAAATAAAATATTATTTAACACCTGTTCTCTATCCTCAATCCACTGGAACTAGCTCTTATCCTTCCTTCTTCAACCAAAGCTGCTCTAGCCAAAGTTATATTCCTGTTCCCTAATGAAGCATCAAAGGTAGTGCAGTCTATCCAATCCTTGAGCAGCTCTTCCTGGCCCCACATATCTGGTATCCAAACCCGACCCGCCACCTCCACCCGGTGCCTCTTCAGCCTCTCTCGCCCGCTCACCTCTGCCATTGCCCCACCACCATCACTGGTAGTGGTGGTGGTGCTAGCTGGTGGCAGTGGTGGTGGTTGTGGTCTTAATGCAGAAGTAACCTCTTTTTCATGGTGAGGTTTAGAAGAAGGCGGGTTTTTTGACCCAGTTTGATCAGTCTTGGATTCATGGATCACCTTAAAATCATCATTGGATTGATGGGTTTTCTTGGAATCATTAGAAGATGTCATGGTGGTGGTGGGTTGTTGTGTCATGAACACAAATATGGGGTATTCTTTCCTTTGTTGTTGTTGTTGATATGTTGTTCTCTCTTTTTTCTTCCTTTTTCTCTGTGTTCTTTTTTTCGGTTGATTTTGATATGAAGAATGAAGAATGAAGAAGATGAGATGATTAGATGATATGAAGATTTAATGTGTGTGGGGAAGGGGTGAGGGGGGAGAAGGAAATGGGTGGGAGTGTTAGTTTACACGTCGTCCACCAAACAAGCTGCTTTTGTATGGTGAGTGACAATTGTACGTGTCTTTTTGTGAGGTTGGAGGATTCCCCTTTTGTGTGGTTTATTTCAATTTTGATAAATACATGCATCCATACATGGAAGTGCTGTTTGTTTGCTACTGTTTATTCCTTTTTTTTTTTTTTTTGAGTTTGTGATAGATTGTTAGGTGTATAACTTTTATTTATATATTATTAAATAGAATAACTTTAAAAAATTGAAAAAAAAAATTATTATTTGAAAGCTAAGGAGAAATACTTTTAGCTTATGTTTTCTAATAATAAATTTTTAGTTTACAATAAATTGCACCAGACAAGCGAGTGTAAATATAAAAAAAAAAAAAATGTAAAGAGAAATACATATAGAATAGTATGATAGACTTGTAAGCTTATCACTTAAAAAAAATAAAAAATAAAAAATAGAGTTCATTATTGGGACATCATTCTTCAGATGAATAGTTCTGCATAAAAATTCTTGAACGACAACATTACATATATACGGCAGTGCTATATAAGTAAATAAATAGATTCATTTTTTTGGTTGAAAAAAAGAAAATAAATTACTTGTTATAATCCATATAGTTGTCCCTTGGTACAGTGAAAAAGTCAGAGGTTATGAGTTTGAGTCGATAGAGTGAGTATGACCCTCTCGTTATAATTTAACTTGCTACCTATTAACATCTTATCGTTGGCCAAAAAAAAAAAAATATATATATATATATTAATTGATTCATTTAAAAACATGAAATTTATTATTATGATTACAAGTGCAACTAGGTTGGGTGGTGGAGTTCAAAGGTTACCTAAGCCTAGATTGAGTTATGTTGAGAATTACTCAAGCCTGACTTGCAATCCAAATTTGTCTGCCCAAATATGATCTAAGACAAAGAGGATAGAGATGAGAGTCGAGGTACCGATGTGTCCCTGTAGTAGTCTTTGCCATTTCAAAGTAAAAAAGGAATGATGGAATTTTGTGTTGTATTATTTGTATATATATATATATATAATGAATATGATTCAATAGTTGAGATAATTTTAACATCATATAATTTCTATATATTTAATATTTTTATATATAGTTTGAGTTTCAAGCAATATTTTGAAAATCGGACTGGACCGGCCGATTCGACCGGTTGAACCGTCGACTAGTCTATGGTCTGGTCTGGATATACCCTCTAACTTGTTCACTCTTGAAAACCGATCATTTTAAACTAAATTGGTGCGAACCATGGTTAAATCGGACGAATTGACCCGGGTTGAAGCAAATCAGACCGGTTTGCTATGTTTGGTCAAATATTGAAAAAGTTGATACTAAAAGGACCTAAACCGAACACCTCAAGCTCGAAAGACATGAATTTCTACTCCACCACTATGGTTCCTTATTAATATATAGGAAATATATAATATTAATTGTCTTCAAGCTAATTTTCCTCAAACACATGTATAATTAATATTTTTACAAACAATATTAATATAAAAATATATGTTTGATGAATATATATATTAAATTATAAAAATATTTTAAATGACTGTATTTTATTTATTTTTAAATTATAAAAATATTCATAAAATAATTATGACATCACGGTTTGATTCCGGTTCAACCTGACGGTTGAACTAGTGACTCGTCCACCCGATCTCTTTTTCAGTTCGCTTATTAGTCCGATTTTTAAAACATTGGTTTCAAGTTGTTCCATTTATAGTGTTTCTGCTTAAGCTCAATTTGAATTTAATCTGAATTTTTACTTAAGCTTAAACAAATAAAAAAAAATATACTGTCCAAATGCTTTCTTTTATTTTATTTTTTTGAATTGGGCTCAAGTTGAGCCATCCAAATTATATCCTTAATTATGATTATAATTTATAAATATATCTTTATTTTTTGAAAGATAATTCTCTATAAAATTTTCGGTAATCTAACACACACACATACATATATATATATATATATATTAGAAAAAAGAAAGAAGAAAAAGAGAGGTTGTAAAGGGAGTGAGAGTGATTCCTTGGAAGGATTTTTGGAGGATTTGTGAGGTTGGAGTTGATTCAATAAAATGGGGAGTGTCTTAGGTTTTGGCCAATGGGGGTTGAGATTTTTATTGGGGAAGAATATTACTATTAGGACTATTATAATAGAAATAGGTTGACATATATAAATATAAATATAAATATATACGTGTATATAAGTTTTATGAACAATTATGAGAGATGGAGACTTGGTTGTCTGGATGAAGGGGCCAAGGAGATATTTTGTCATGTACACCTCAACTACCATGCATAAATTTTTTGTTAATGTTATGGTTGCCAAACTTCCCACTTGATTAAAAATCTCAACCCTTCCATTCCATTTTTTCTTTTTCTTTTTTCTTTTTTCTTTTAATGTTTTTTTATGGCCAAAATCATCTCTATTGGATGGACCTAAAGAGGCAGCTAAGACTACCCACCTTTGACCTATCAAAGTTATGAAAATTCCTCATTATTATTATATTATTACTTTAGAGGCGGCTATGGCAAGGTAATCTTTGACTTCAAAGTTTCAAATTTTTTTCTTCTCCTTCTTATTGTATTATAGTCCAAAATAATATCAAATTCTATAAGTTTGTTTTCCTATTTTTTATTTTTTTGAAAATTTAATTTAATTTTAATATAGATAGTATTGTAAGTTTTAATTAGTGTGTAGAATTTTTTTGTTGCATCTAGATTTTTTTTAGATGGGGCTGTTGCATATAGATGTACATAGATTAAAATCTATCTATATATATATATATTTGAACATGACACGTAATCTATCTATGGATGAATGCATGATTTTGTTATGGTGCATTTTTTTTAATAATAAAAAATGGCGTTTTTAGAAAATTAAAATTGAATCATTTCTTAACGAGAAAATGACTGAGGCCTCCAGTGGGGGTAACCCCCACCACCTCCACTGTTTTTTCATTGGCTGTTTTTTTTTTTGTTATCTTGCTATCACAGAGCCCTACGTGGAGGTGGGGGTGCTGGGAGTCACCCCCACTAGGGGTCCCTAGCACTGTTGTTCTTAACGTGTGTGCTATCACCATGGCAGTAATAGAATATGTCATTTATTTATTATTTTTTAAAATAAGTATAATTTGATCATGTGATTAGAATTATTAAATTATTTTAATTTTTCTATTAATGATCTGATTTATAAAAAGTAGAAAAAAAGGTAGACTTGAGACCAAAAATAAAAAGTTTACTTTTTTGTTTTGTTTTGTTTTTGTTTTGGTGAGTTTTTTCAAATTTTTTTTCAAAGATTCTTCTACATTACACCAATGTTATCAATACTGTACCGTACCGGCTAGTACGTACCGTTTGAGAATCAAAATGGTATCTACATAGTCTAATTCTGTTCTGCGTAAAATACCGGCCAATACCAGACAGTACTGGCCTGAAAACATAATGCCATGTAAATACCAGATGATACCCATCATTTTTTTTTTGGGGTGGTGGTTTAGAATATTAATCTGATGGAAACTGGTATTCCATACTCTCTTTAAAATACCTTAATTTGTGTTATTTAGTAGACATAATATACTTTTAAGCCTCTTTTATATATAAATTTGTGATTAATGATATGTATTGTTAAATTATTTGTTAAATAATATTTTCAATACATATATAATATTTTCGCAATAAATTCAAAATGGTATCCAGTAGCATACTGGTACTGGTGGGTATTATACCAATGGAAAAAACGGTACCTAATCCGGTACAATACTAACAACTTTGCCTTAGATGAACTGAAAAAGTAAAAAAAATGTGACAAATTAAAAAAAAAATTCTACTTAAGACCAAAAAAAATGTGATTTTTTCAAACAAAACCTCAATATATTCAATGTCATGGCTTTGAATTATTTGGTAGTTCGAAGTTTGGTCACGTGATATTCCATAATAGTAGGATTATGAGAGAAAGTGGGATTTCATAATTTTGTGTTGAGTGATTAAGAAATATAAGGAGATATAATAAATAATAATTAATGAAAGAATATGATCACATGATACTCCAAAAGTATCTAATAATTTTTCTCAATGAGTTGATACAAACTAGTACATAACAACATTTGCATCTAGGCAAGTGCAACGAAATCCACATTTTATAAAGGAAAGAAAAACAGATTTGTCACTTTTTTCTGTTTTTCCCCACAAATTTAGGCCCCGTTTGGGATCTTCATTTTTAGCTAAAAAGCCAAAAAGTTACTAAATTAGCCAAAAAGCCAACAACTCATACCAAAAAGTCAAAGATTCTCTTTTCTCTCTACTTCTTACACATCTTTTCGTAAAAAGTCAAAAAGTCATCCCAAACATACTAGTTTTTTTTAACTCATATTTTAACCAAATAACTAAAAAATTACTAAATTAGCCTGTTCCTAAACGAGGCCTTAATAGCTAAAAAAATGAGGCTACTTGCTATTCATTCAAGACCATCCAATATATGCTTTCAACCACTACCAGATAAACACTTCACTATCCAAGTATTCCCCAAGCAAAATGACAAGAAACAACTTAACCAGCGGAAAAGATAGATTATACAAATGCATTTTAATATTAAAATAACATGTGTATTTATGTCCCAATAAAAGATTCTATTCATACCCAAAAAAAAAAAAAAAAAAAAAATACAAAAATGATATGACAATACCATTTTTGTAAATAAAACTCATTTTCAAGAGTATTTTTTTGTTTTACAATGAAATATTCACATGACTCACATCATTCTGAATAATTTTTTTATTGGTATATTATTACTTAAATTATAAGAAAAATTAGAAAACAAAACCCCCAAAATTTGACTGTTATAATAAAATAAAATTTTAATTTTATCAATTTAAACCTTAATTTTTTGATTTATTTTCAATATAAATAATTTGTCTATTTTTGTTAAGTAAAATTGATTAAAAAAAGTTATATTTTAGTTATTAAACTCAATGTAGGTGTACATAAAATATCTAAAATACCATTATTTTTAAGTTTAATGACTGAAATTCTCTTTTTCCTTCAATTTTACTTAACAAAAGGCATATAATTTAGATTGAAAATAAATCAGAAAATTTAGAGTTTAAATTGACAAAATTAAAAATTTATTTTGTTTCAAGAATCAATCCTTAAAATTTTTATCAGTAATTTTCCCTAAATTATATATACAACATAAAAACATTAATCAATTCTTATTTTGAGTATCGTGGATCTTTAGAGATACATTCATTTATACCAGTTTTAGAGCCTACATACTGGTCTAAAAAATATATTTTTTGTTTTTTGTTTTTTGTTTTGTTTCGTTTTGTTTTGTTTTTTTGTTTTTTTTTACAAGAATTGAAGAACAAGGTTCATAAATTGAAATTAAATAAATTTTCTTTTGTATAAACTATAGTGATTGATTTACTAAAATGGGATTAAATACAACTGGCCTTTTTACTGGAATAATTCTCATATTTTTGGTTCAGTAAAAAAAGAAAAAAAAAATTATAGTGAAATTAAAATTAGCATGCACTAATTTAAGAGAATGACTATTCAATTGGGAGACCAAAAACTAATCATTCCATTTCTGTCTAAAATTATTTTAGCTAACCAAACACTAACAGTTAAAATTAAGGAAAAAATAAACCATATACCATTGACTTCATTTTATTTTATTTTTCTCTTTGGTTTTGGGATTTTAAGAGGTGCATATTTCACATTTGGATGAGTCTGATTCCACTTTCTTTTAGCTTATCATAAGGTAGGACAAGTGTTTTTCATGTGGCTGTGTCTTCGCTCAAGGTCCTTACTTTTTGGAGTCCTGTCATGTCTTTGTAATTTTGTGTTATGAAACAATAAAAAAAAATTAATACAAAATAACGTTATAATTTTTTATTTTATTATATTATAGTAAAAAAATTACTTATCTTTTCAAAAATACTATTAATGCATCAGTTGGTGAAAATGGGCAAGAGATAAAATTTTTAATTGTATGAATTTAGGGTTTGTTATGTTTGATAATATTAAATTCTTGAAGAAAAATGTTTTTATTTTTAATTATTATATACAAATATCTTTATAAATTTAAGAATGAAACGAAATCTAAATAAGGGAATTGAAGTACTGATGACTTGGTGAAATTTGGTCATTAGTTGTTGAAGTACGAAAATTCTTTTTCAAATTTGTTAAATCCTAAGGAATTATAAGAAAAAGAAGAAATTTCTCTCAAATAAATTATGTATATATTATCAAAAAATTGAATGACTTTTAAGACTTACAATTGACAGATGCTTAATTAACATAGGAAATAGGAGAATGGCTAAAAATACAAATTTAAACATCGAAAAGAAAACATTATGAAAATCAAAATTAAAATCGGAATTAACAAATCAAAACTTTTTAAATATGAAAAAATTACAAAATCAAAGGCCAGACCGTCGAAATTCACCCAAAATCCACCAAGTCATGGATATAAATTTTATGGACTTTTTTTTTTTTTTATGTCTCTATCAAATTTCATGCAATTTTAAACATGTGCTGCTTGGCCTCTAATGCATTATTTTGTCTTGTTTGCCCATGTGCCTATTCTCTATATCAAAGACTTTGCATCAGTGTGTTGTTTACATTTCGTAGCACTAAAAAGAAAAAATGTAAACAATAAATTACAATGGTGACAAATCATGAAAAATTTGTTCTCTTTCAATTCTACAAATAAATTATTATTAATATTGGGGAAAAAATAGAGACGCATAAAGCTTTTTTGTTGGAAATTCTAACAGACAATTTATGTTAAAAAAAAAATATAATGTCTAAGGTCCCTCCACATCGATTCAGAGAATTTATCTGGACAAATCACAAAGAAAATTTTACAAATCATCCACACAAAATTTCTCTGGACACATCACAGAGAAATTTTACAGAAAAATTTTACACATCTCCAACACTAAATTTCTCTGGATACATCACAGAGAAAATTTTACACATAACCAACACCAAATTTCTCTGGGTTCAAACCAGAGAAAATTGAAACTTCTCTGAGTTTAAACTAGAGAAATTTTTTTCCTTTTCCTTTTCTTATTTCAACTTCTGTTTATTAACAATACTGTTGTTGTTGACCATTACTCCATATCCAGTTTATGCAACAATTTATGTATAAACTAATATTTCTATAAAACCCTTTACAATGACATTATAATTAAACATTCAAAAAATAAAAGGACCAACCAACATTCCAATCCTTAGTGAGCATTTTGTGTTGTATGATTTTTCTACCAGGCTAGATTTCGATAGACTTGGCCACCTTGATCTCGTACATCTCTAAACATCAAAAGAAATGAATTGAACCATTCAAATGAAGCCCCATCCAAGATCCACAGTAGCAAGTTACTAAACGAATTCATGGTCCCAGCTTTGTTCACAATTTTTTTTGGCTTTGTTCACATCTTTAGATGCATATCTTCGACCAGGCAGATGTTCTGTTTTCTTGGCGGGATTGTCTTTCACTTTTGTACATAACGATTGCTGCTTCTGCTTCGTGTATTGGATTGATTTCTCTGGTTTGAACTGAATTTTCTCTAGGTTGGTCCAGAGAAATTCTCTGGTTTGGACTGAATTTTCTCTGGTTTGAATTGAATTTTCTCTAGGTTGGCACAGAGAAATTCTTTGGTTTGAACTGAATTTTCTTTGAGTTGGTCTAGAGAAATTCTCTGGTTTGGATTGAATTTTTTCTGGGTTTGTCTAGAGAAATTCTCTGGTTTGGACTGAATTTTCTCTGATTTGGTTCAGAGAAATTCTTTGGTTTGCACTGAATTTTCTCTGGGTTGGTCCAGAGAAATTCTCTGATTTGGACTGAATTTTCTCTAGGTTGGTCCAGAGAAATTCTTTGGTTTGGAATGAATTTTCTTTGGTTTGGATTGAAATTTCTCTGGATTGATTTGAGGGATCTTAGACATTCTCTCATTGGCATTTCATCAAACACCTTCTTTGTTGAATCCATGTCCCCAGCTCCCGAATACATCTTTTTATGTGGATTTTTTCATTAAATGTTTTATGAAGATTTTAAGATTTAGTTTATTGAGATCAACAATAAAGACAATGAATAAGAAACAAGAAAAAAGTAAGAGAAGCAATGATGAATAAAGCACTATTAGGAACAACAATAAGGACTAGTGCTCTGCTTCATATAAATTTTGTTGTATAAAGCACTATCAGGAATTTTCATATAAATCGACGATCTCTATCGGCAAAGGTTTATAAATCTTGCTAGTGTGAATTCCTCCGTCGTAGTCAATGCCAATGAAGTTTTGAACAATGTTGCAGACAAAGAGGAGAGAGAGAGAGAGAGAGGAGTTGTTTGGTGCAAGAAGAGAGATGAGAGAGAATGAAAGAGTGGGTGTTATATATGGGTATGGGTGAGGGACCTTAGACTACAAAAAAATTTATTGTGGATCTCTCCCATTACTAAAAGTTGGAGAGGGATGTTAGACCAATTTTCCTAAAAAAAAAATCACAAAAATGATATAATACTTTTATTTTTTAAAATCAGAGGTCTACATTAATCTATACCATTTTGTACAAAATTCTATTAATTTATTTATATATCATTGCAAATTTTTTTTATAATTTTTATTTAAATTTTTTTAGGATATGGAAAGGAGGACAACAGAATATGATCTATATATGAGAGACTATTGTTTCCCAATAGAATTTTGTTTGCACCAATTCAAATATGAGATAAGATATATAATTCAAATAGATTAATAATCTCAAAATTAAGAATTTTAAAAATAGTAATCAAATCTAATCTAGTGTTCCAAACAAATCATGCCCTTAAAAGTCTACACCAACTACCTTACCCACTTTTTACAACAGTTTGTGTGATCTTCTGACAGAAGTAGAAAATTCAAAAAGAGCAAACAAAGATATCATTTCAAAGTGTGATCATTTGGCTTTTTGCTATTGCCACCAAATGCATGGTGATGAATCAATAAATGGGTGTCTTGCAACCCAGCTACCCAACCAAAATCAAATCAATGTAGGCCCATTTTAGTACTCATTTCTAGTGGTTTGGAATGGTTTTTGGGTACTCTTATTCGGTTCTTTTTTAAATTTAAAAAATTTATGATCTTGGTACACTTTTCAACCATGTAGTTGAAAACCAACGTCTTCAATTTTTAATTGAAAATATTCTCAATCTCTATATTTACGATTAAGCTTTCGTGAGTTGTTGCAAATGGCTACGAGATGAGGAAAGGATCGTTGCAGTGGAGATTGGGAAAGGGAATGGCTTTGGTGAATTGTGGAAGAGTGGGATTCCTATTGAGGAAAGGGATTGTAGGTAACGGGAGAACGTGACAGTTGTGTGTCGAGGAGGGAGGAAAGGGGTTGCAAGGAGTGGCGGTGGTCGGAAAAAGGTGGTGGTGTGTGGTGGAACCAACCAATAATGGGGAGATGCGTGGAGAGAGAAGAGAGCAGTGGCAATTTAAGAGGGGAGCAAGACAATGGGTGGCGTTGGATAGGAGAGGGTTGTGTGAGGAAAGCATTTTGGCTTAAAATTTTGGAGGCTTTGTTGCTAATAGTAAATTTATTTAGGAGCAAGGATTGCCATAAAAAGTTTAAAAATAATATTTAAATAGTTAAATCTGTTTATCATCAACATAAAAATGTTTATATTGACCATTTATGATAATTATTTATGCTTATTATTTGATGTGAAGTAATCTCAATAGTTAAATGTTCATGTGAAATTTATTGTATCAGTTATAGTAAAATTAGGGACATAACCAAAATTTTACTTTTGTGGTGCTAAAACATAAATGATTATGTTTTTTATTTACCAATTGATATGAATTATCATATTCCAAGATAAGAATAAAAAATAAATGAGGACTTAATTATAAATTAACACAAAACACTTAAATGGTTTTTACGTAAAATTGAAGATAAATAAGTAAATATACACATAATAAAAAAGTTAAATTGAAAAAAAAAAAAAAAAAAAAAAAAAAAAACAGTTACTAGAAGTCTGAATTACTAACATTTATAAGCATTCCATATCATATGGCAAAAGCAAAGGGGCAGGGTCAACATATACATAGCATTTTGCTGTTTTGAAAATAAATTTAGATAAAATTCACAAAAAAAAAAAGAAGCAACATTTATATTTGCTTGATTACAGTAGCACCCCTCTCCCTCTCCAAATCTAGCCAACTCGACCACGCCGTTCAAATGTTCGACAAAATGCGTCACAGAAACTTGGGTCAATTGAATTGCTAGCAAAATCCCGACCCAGACCCAGTTCGCCTTTTCGAGTGTTTTTCAGGCGTCTGCATCACTTGGGCCAATTGAATTTGGGAGGCAAATGCATTGTCTTTCCTTAAAATGTGGGTTTAGTTATAAATTATTTGTGGGTAGTAATTTAGCTGATATGTACTCGAAGTGTGGCATGATGGTTGACGCGTGTAAGGTCTTTGGGGAGATGTCTTATAAGGATGAGGTGTCATGGACTGCTATGATTGATGGGTATGCAAAAAATGGAGATTTTGAAAAATCTTTTTTAACTTTTAAGAGGACGGTGATGTATGAAGATGTAGTTATTGATCAGCATCTGCTTTGTAGCACATTAGGTGCTTGTGGGGATCTAAAGGCCTTTGATTTTGGAAAATCTATTCATTCCAGTGTAGTGAAGTTAGGATTTGAGTTGTATCTTGTTGTGGGTAATGCCTTAACAGATATGTATTCAAAAGTGGGAGATATGGAAAGTGCTTCAAATGTGTTTGCAATTGGCTTTGAGGGTAGAAATGTAGTGTCTTATACTTGTTTGATTGATGGGTATGTCGAGAAGGATCAAATCTAGAAGGCTTTGGATGTTTATCTTGAGTTGTGGAGGCGGGGGATTGAGCCCACTGAGTTCACTTTCTCTAGCTTGATAAAGGCATGTACAGACCAAGCTGCACTTGAGCGAGGGACCCATCTTCATTGCCAAGTAGTTAAATTCACTTTGACAAAGACCCATCTGTTTCTTCAGCTCTCGTTGATATGTATGGGAAATATGGTCTGCTTGATTATTCAATCCAAGTGTTTGAGGAGAATGAATAACCAACTGAGATAGCATGGAATTTGCTAGTAAGTGTGTTTGCTCAACATGGATTGGGAAAAGATGCTATGAAAACTTTTGACAAGATGCTTCTAAGTGGAATTAAATCAAATGTTATAACATTTGTCAGTTTTTTAAATGGTTGTAGGCCTTCACGATTGGTAGACGAAGGATTAAATTACTTTCATTCCATGAAAAAGATTTACAGAATATCTCCTAGGTCAGAACATTACTCGTGTTATTGATTTGCTTTGGCATGCAGGAAGGCTTAAAGAAGCTGAAGAATTTATCAATAGCATGTCATTCGAGCCAAATGCTTTTGGATGGTGTTCTTTTCTTGGGGCTTGCAAGTTGCAGGGCGACAAAGAGGGGCAAACTTGCAGTAGAACAATTGATGAGACTTGAACCCGAGAACAGTGGTGCTTATGTTTGCTTTCGATTATTTATGTGGAAATGGGATGATGTAAGGAGTGTTAGGAAGGCATTGAGGGATGAGAATGTGAAAAAATTGTCCAGGTATAGTTGGGTAGACATCGGAACAAAACCCATGTTTTTGGAGCTGAGGATTGGTCTCATCCAGAAAAGAAAGAAATATGCTGAGAAACTTGATAGTCTTCTTGACCAGATCAAGAGATCTAGATATGTTGCTTTCACAGATTCAATCCCACTTGACCTGGACAATAATACAAAGGAGAAGGTTCTTCATCGTCACAGTGAGAGGATAGCTATCGCATTTGCACTAATAAACATGCCAGTTGGGAAGCCAATCACTGTAAAGAAAAATTTGACGGTATGTGTGGACTGCCATTCTGCAATCAAGTTTATGTCCAAGGTTATTTCTTGGGAGAAAGATAATTGTCAGGGACAATAGTAGATGTCACCATTTCGAGGATGGGTTGTGTTTTTGTGGGGATTATTGGTAAGATTTTGAAGGCAATTTGAAGGTTGGTGGAGGATACAATGCTTAGAATCATTGAGCTAATCACTGTGATGGAGGTCTTTGAGATCTCTGAACTTTTTGTTCATGCGCTATTGTAATTTGGTACTTTTGGCAATGAGTGTTTGCTCAAATGATAAGCCAGATTACTGGGAGGAAAATGACTTTCATGACTATTTTTTTGCTGCCAATAAATCAAGGGGCTAATAAGATCAATGGCTGTCACGAAAAAATACAAGGCATCAAAGCTTGCTTTACAGAAGATATGTTGAAGTAAGAACATTTTGGCAATGTCAAAACTCATATTTTGGCATGCCACGGTACCCAAAATGGTATAAATGTAATTTTTTGTTTTATTTTCTTCATAGAATGTCAAATAGAATTTCAATCTTAAATCCTCATGACTTTGAGCAAAGCATCATTGAAATTGATTCTATTGAAAGATTTTTTTTTTTTTGACATCCTTGCTAGAGATCATAATCCAATAGTACATCTCTAGCATAGACAAAATAGATTTCGGCAACTATGGTCGCCACTTGGAATAAAAAGGGTGAAATTCATCTGTTTGTATATAGCAGCCTTCATACATATTAGTTGTAACAACAGTTGATGTCTTGAAAAAAATACAATACTTGACATTTCTAAACACGGGATTTTTTTTTTTTTTTTCCCTACAAGAAACACAAGCATTGACTTCATTTATTTATTTGATAAAATATGTTTCTTTATTCCACTATAGTGAAATTGCACAAAGTGGTGTAGTTGAAGTCTAAAACTCTTGAGACAAGTGTAGCATTATTGGACGAGATCTTGGCTCAGAGAACAAGACTTTGAGCAAAGCATCATTGAAATTGATTCTACAGCAAGACCAATTTTTTTTTTTTTTTTTTTTTTGACATCCTGGCTAGAGATCATGGTCCAATATATTACATCTCTAGCATAGACAAAATAGGTTTTAGAAACCATGTTTGCCACTTGGAATATAAAAGGTCAAATTCAAATGTTCACACTGCCTTCATACATATTAGTTATAACAACCAATGTCTTGAAAAAAATATAATACTTGACATTTCTAAATATGGATTTTTTTTTTGATAGGAAACACAAGCATTGACTTTATTCATTTATTGGACAAAAATCTATTTCTGGATTCCATAGTTGTAGTAGTGAAATTGCACGAAGAGGTGTAGCGAAAGTCTTCCTGCAAGATTCAAACTCTTGAGATACGCGCAACATTGTTGGACGAGATCTCGGCACAAAGCGCAAGCATGCAATTGCCATTCTAGCAACTAGAACAATGTTCCCCACAACCATTGGATTAGTTGGAAGCGGAAGGCGCGGGTCTAAGACATCAGCTAGCATTATGT
Organism: Camellia granthamiana; assembly: GCA_036172215.1. Classification (NCBI taxonomy): domain Eukaryota; kingdom Viridiplantae; phylum Streptophyta; class Magnoliopsida; order Ericales; family Theaceae; genus Camellia; species Camellia granthamiana. The sequence continues at coordinate 28,623,181 of CM069905.1, read as the reverse complement.
TTGGAGCAGACGGCGATTCCAATGATGAGAGTAGTTCTCCCGGATGCCTTCCCATGATTGTTTCTAGTGCCACCACCCCAAAGCTATAAACATCACACTTTTTAGTCACAACCATGGTGTAAGCGAATTCTGCACAAACAAAAAGATCAATGAAATAAGCCATAAACTACACTTTCTGTTTAAAAAAGTTAAAATGAAAGGTATTTTTTGCTACCTGGAGCAAAATATCCATAAGTGCTTGCAATAACAGTTTGATTCGATGAATCAAGATGTAGCAATCTGGCAGTGCCAAAGTCGGAAACAAAAGCCTCCAATTTAGAGTTCAATAGAATGTTCTAGCTCGATATATCCCGATGAACAATAGGTGGGGTGCAATCATGATGTAAGTAAGATAGAGCATGTGCTATTGCTTCAACAATGTTTACCCTCAGAGTCCATCCTAATTCAATAACATCAGCATCAGTTCTCAGGGAACAAAACAAACTTCCCCTTTCCATATATTCATACACTAGGAACATGCATCTGTCGTGCAAACAGAACCCGTAAAGCTTTATTATGTTTCAGTGCCTTACATTAGTTAACATTTGCACCTCATTTCTGAAACTCTTGTCGAAAGCTGGCTCCTCTACTTCCAAACGATGGAGTTTTTTCAATGCAATTACTTTGCCAGATGGCAACTAAGCTCTGTAGACACTGCCATAACCACCGGTTCCAATGAAGTGTCTGATGTCAAAGTCTTATGTTGCTTTGATGATGTCTTCATATGCAATTCTTCCATCGTAATTCCATATCGAGCAAATATCCCTATTTTTCATTGCCCTAGCCTCAATTTTGTTTTTTTGGGCCTTACGGCAACAAAAACATGCAAATGCAATAAAGGCAAGGCAAACTATGATAGGGAGAGAAATGATGAGAGTAAACTTTACTATTTTTTTCTTGGAGCAATTTCTTGCTTCATATTGGGGCGGACAATCATACCTATATTGTGGGATTTGACCCTTGAGACGATTGTATGGTAGGTCAAGATCTTCTATGTAGCAAAGACTATACGGGACTTCGCCGGAGAGAGTATTGTGGGAAAGATCTAAGTGCCTTAAATAGAACCAGTTTGCGAGTCCAGTGGGTATTGTTCCATTCAAGTAATTATCACTCAAATTTAACTTCTCCAAAAATTTGAGTTGTTCTAGCTCTTTTGGGATAAGTCCACTAAGCAAATTGTGAGAGAGGTCCAGATATTGAAGGTTGTAGAGAACTTTGATTGGTGATATCTGTTGGAACAATTTTCTGTGTGGAATTAATTTGTTTAAATAAAATTTTATTTTATTTTCAAATTAATTGGAAAATAAAAGTTACATTCTTGTTTCTTTTATTTTTACAGAATTTAATTCTGTGCATTTGGTTTAATTTTCTGTGTAGTGTAAATTCTAATTATAATTTTGTTTTATAAATTAGAATTGATGGCTACTGAAACAAATGCCTAAACAAGTACTACTGTGGTGGCTGCAATTGCACCAACCCCCTCTCCCGTGATGACAGTACCGGTAAATCACGGTGAAAAGCCAGAGAAGTTCTCAGGAACTGACTTTAAAAGATGGCAACATAAAATGTTGTTCTATCTTACAACTCTGAACTTGGCTCGTTTTCTCCGTGAAGATGCTCCTATCCTGAAAGAGGATGAAACCAACCGGCAAGTGGTTGCTGCGGTTGATGCTTGGAAATATGCCAATTTCCTTTGCCGGAATTACGTCTTGAACGGACTTGACAACACATTATACAACGTCTACAGTCCAATCAAGACAGAAAAGGAACTTTGGGAATCGTTGGAAAAAAAGTACAAAACGGAAGATACCGGCTCAAAGAAATTTGTGGTTGGCAGATTCTTGGATTTTGTAATGGTTGATTCAAAAACTGTGATCAGCCAAGCTCAAGATTTCCAACTCATTCTGCATGACATTCACACAGAATGCATCTCTCTCAATGAATCCTTCCAAGTTGCAGCCTTAATTGAAAAATTACCAAAAGGTTGGAAGGAATTCAAAAACTACCTTAAACACAAGCGCAAAGAAATTTCTATGGACGAGTTAATTGTGCGTTTAAGGATTGAGGAGGACAATCGCAATTCTGAAAAGCGGGCTGGTAAGCTTCCTATGGAGTCTAAGGCAAATGTGGTGGAACATGCTTCAAAAACCAAGAAACGAAAGTCTTCTGGAGAAAGTTCATCACAAGGCTCTAAAGGGGGGGATAATAAAAAGTACAAGTTTAATGGCAAATATTACATCTGTGACAAAGAGGAACATCGGGCCAAAGATTGCCGTAGCAAAGGCAAAAGCAAAAGAAGAACAAGCAAGAAGCCTGCTCAAGCCCATATGACTGAAGTGGACAAGATTTCCAATGGTGTAGATGACATCAATCTTTCTGCAGTTGTTTCTGAGGCAAATCTTGTCGGAAATCCTAAAGAATGGTGGGTGGACACTAGTGTTACTCGCCATATTTGTGCTGACAAAAAGAGGTTCATATCTTATTCTATAGTGGACAGTGGTGAACAACTCTTTATGGGCAACTCCTCAACTTCCAAAGTTGAAGGACAAGGAAAGATTGTACTCAAGATGACATCTGGAAAGGAACTCACTCTCAACAATGTGCTGCATGTACCGGACATTCGCAAGAATTTAGTTTCTGGATCTTTGTTGAGTAAGAATGGATTTAGGCTAGTTTTTGAAAGTAACAAGTTTGTACTTACCAAAAACGGGATGTATGTAAGAAAATGTTACATGTCTGATGGCCTTTTCAAGTTAAATGTAATGACCGTTGTACCCTCAGTTATTAATAATACTACATCTTCTTCTTACTTGCTTGAGTCTTCAAATTTATGGCATGGTAGACTAGGACATGTTAATTTTGGATCTTTGCGTAGATTAATTAATATGAAATGTTTACCTAAATTTGACATTGATTCAAATCATAAATGTGAAATTTGTGTTGAGGCAAAATTATCTAAAACTCCTTTTCATTCAATTGAAAGAAGTACGGAACCACTTGAATTAATTCATAGTGACATTTGTGATTTTAAATCAATTCAAACTAGAGGTGGGAAAAAGTATTTTATCACTTTTATAGATGACTATACTAGATATAGTTATGTTTATTTAATTCGAACCAAGGATGAAGCTTTGGAAACTTTCATTCAATATAAGAATGAAGTTGAAAATCAACTTGGTAAGAAAATCAAGAAACTTAGAAGTGATAGAGGTGGTGAATATGAATCACCTTTTGGTAAATTTTGTAAAGAACATGGAATAATTCATCAAACCACCGCTCCTTACTCACCTCAGCAAAATGGAATTGCTGAAAGGAAAAATAGGACTTTAAAAGAAATGCTGAATGCCATGTTAATCAGTTCTGAATTACCTCAGAACTTGTGGGGGGAAGCAATACTTTCTGCTAATTATATTTTAAATAAAGTACCCCGAAAGAAAGTGAATCAAACACCTTATGAAATGTGGCATGGTAGAGTACCATCCTACAAATACTTAAAAGTGTGGTGGTGTTTGGCTAAAGTGGCTATTCTTAGTCCTAAAAAGACTAAGATAGATCCTAAGACCATTGATTGCATTTTTATTGGTTATGCCAAGAATAGTAGTGCATATCGGTTTTTGATTCATAAATCAGAACATACCAAAATGCATGTAAATACTATTATTGAGTCTCGGAATGCATCTTTCTTTGAACATGTATTTCCAAAAAAGACTAGACAAGAGACTAGTACTAATAAAAGATCTTTTGATGTTATTACTGGTCAGGATCAAGAACATGATCAAGAACAAGAGTTAGATCAAAATAAGGAAGAGGAACTTAGGCGTAGTAAACGTGTTAGAACCTCAAAATCTTTTGGTCCAGATTTTCTAACATATTTGTTAGAAAATGAGCCTTTAACTTTTAAAGATGCTATGTCCAGTCCTGAAGCTCCTTTATGAAAAGAAGCTGTCAACAGTGAAGTTGAATCCATTTTGCAAAATCACACTTGGGAATTGGTAGATTTGCCACCAGGCTGTAAACCTCTTGGGTACAAGTGGATTTTCAAAAGGAAAATGAAAGCGGATGGATCAATTGACAAATACAAGGCAAGACTTGTGGTCAAAGGATTTAGACAAAAGAAGGTCTAGACTATTTTGACACATACTCACCGGTTACTAGAATAACATCCATTAGAATGCTAATTGCCATTGCATCTCTATATAATCTAGAAATTCATCAAATGGATGTGAAAACCGCTTTCTTAAATGGTGAGTTAAATGAAGAAATTTACATGGAACAACCAGAAGGTTTTTCTGTTCCAGGAAAAGAAAAGAAAGTGTGTAAATTGGTTAAATTATTATATGGTTTAAAACAAGCGCCAAAGCAATGGCATGAGAAATTTGACAGGGCAATGATGTCAAATGGATTTAAAATTAATGAGTGTGACAAATGTGTTTATATTAAAAACACAGATAAATGTTATGTTATTGTATGTCTTTATGTAGATGATATGCTCATCATTGGTAGTAATAATGACATAATAAAAACTCCCAAGAAAATGTTGAATAAACATTTTGACATGAAGGACATGGGCATTGCTGATGTAATACTTGGTATGAAAATTACCAAAACATCAGAAGGATATGCTTTGTCACAATCTCATTACATTGAGAAAATACTTGACAAATTCAGCAAAGATGATGATCATCTTGCTAAAACACCTGTAGATGTTAATTTGTATCTTTCTAAGAATGTACAAGAAAATATTTCTCAATTAGAGTATGCCCAAATTATTGGAAGCTTAATGTACTTGATGAACTGCACTCGCCCAGATATAGCTTATGCAGTAAGTAAATTAAGTAGATATACGAGTAATCCGGGAGTAGAACACTGGAAAGCAATTATTAGGGTTCTAAGGTATCTCCGATTTACTCGTAATATTGGACTGAATTATACTAGATATCCAGCAGTTACTTGAAGGATACTGTGATACAAATTGGATATCGGATACTAGAGACTCGAAGTCCACCAGTGGGTATGTCTTTACTCTTGGTGGGCGGCTGTATCTTGGAAATCTTCTAAACAGACTTGTATTGCTAGGTCTACTATGGAATCTGAATTCATAGTTTTAGACAAAGTAGGGGAAGAGGTAGAATGACTTCGCCACTTCCTTGAAGATATTCCAATATGGCCAAAACCGGTGCCTGCTATATGCATACATTGTGATAGTCAATCAGCTATAGGTAGAGCACAGAGTCATATGTATAACGGTAAGTCACGACACATTCGTCGTCGACATAATACCGTGAGACAACTACTCTCTAATGGAATTATTTCCATAGAATATGTTAAGTCAAAAGACAACATAGCGGATCCACTAACCAAAGGGTTAGCAAGAGAGTTAGTTGAGAATTCATCGAGGGGAATGGGACTTAAGCCTATTAAATAAGAGTTACCACAACGGCAACCCAACCTAGTTGACTGGAGATCTCAAGATCTAGGTTCAAAGGGACAACCGAGTTGTGATTGACTCAGAAGGATCACTGGAGAGTCTAACTCCTACCCATTTCTTTGATGAAAATAGTGATGTCTGCAGCGTTAAAGGTTAAGTAAAATTTTAATGATTCCTATATCTAGGTAAACCTAGTGGAGTATGGCAGGATACTCTTCATAAGAATCACCTATGTGAGTGTGAACTGGGCCGATTCTATGAGATTTGTGAAGGGCTACAATTCTCTAGAGCACTCATGAAAGACCAGGTTGTTCAGGGCCAAAATGAACACAATAGTGAGAACTAAACTGTGTCTAGGAATATACTGTGTGAGTTCTATTGTCTTGGTTTACACAAACGGCTGAACAGTTCAAGACATCATGTTCACTGGTTAGCTAGTAAATCCGATAGTGTCTCACAAGGGAAGGTTCAAAGCCAAAAGCTACCTATCCTTTGCAGAATATTTCCAATTTCTGTACTCTCTGTAATAGATCATATTGTTGCATTTTCTCTCCGTCAAATTCCATTCATGTGGGGAATTGTTGGAAAATTGGTTTTATATAGGCATATTTTTTAGCCCAAAATTTGTGTGGGGCCCCAAACGTTGTTTGGGGTGGGTCCGAAGAGATGATGTGTTCCTTGCCGCGTGGCACGTCACACGGCGAAGACAGAACGTCAAAACCATTTATGAGTGAATGGGAAATTGACGTCGTTTTTTCGAGTCTAACATTAATTTTTTTTTAGATAAAATTCATTTGAATTTTTTTAATAAAAATTATTGTGGAAATTTAATTTAAATCTATATTCAAATTTTTGGGTTTCTAAGTGATTTCCTAAAGTTTGTCAAATAGGTTCATATTTATATTCCAAACAGGTTTTTTACTATTGACTTTGATTAAACTATTCTAATAGTTTAATAAAGTATATTCCAAACAGTTTGTTTAACAGTTCTCCAAATGGCTACTTTTTCAAATTTGTTTGGAGGGAAGAAAATTGTTCCATGTGCAACGGGCAGTTTTTCTTCAAATCTGTCCAGATCTGTTTATATTCAAAACAGTATCTGTTGACATAGTTGGCACCTGTTCACTTCATGTATTGCACCTGTTCGGGACTGTGATGCTGCCTATAAATATCATAATTTCCAGCAGTCTTGGATATAGAAATTCAATCAGAAAATCAGTGAGAATTTATTCCTTTGTGCTGTCCAGATTTATTTTACATTATAATCTTCATTCTAGTTTAAGGAAAAATAAAAGAGAGTTTATAGAACATAAGGTTTGGTTCGCCGAACAAATTGTTTGGAGTGCTACTACAATTTGTGAAGATCATTGTATCCTGGGAGATAGACGCCACTCAACCGTAAGCACCGTAGTGAGGCGAATCTGTCTTAAGGACAGAGTGTCACACACTCGACTTGGTCTTAATTTTTATTCGGTCCGATAAATAAATCTGGTATGTTATTTATTTATTTTGTTTGAATTTATTTCAAGTTATTTTATATACACAGAAGATTGTTCCAACAATATCTGGCCTAAAAGTTGGTTCCATGACAAATTGAGATTACGAAGGTTGGATAAATGCCCCAGTTCAGTGGGTATGATGTTGTTGATCTGATTTGCAGACATGTCAAGAAACTCCAAGTTCATCAACTGACCTATCGAAGATGGGATCTTACCTTTGAGGAGGTTATCTGTGAGGTTCAAGTAAGTCAATTGTGTCAAATTTCCTATTTCTACAGGAATTAGACCATGAAGGTTGTTAACACCTAAATGCATTTCAACCAAATTCTCTAGCTTTCCTATCTCTGGAGGGATGGAACTGTTAAGTCGATTTGAGAAGAGATACAGAAAGATCAAATCGGTTAATTGACCAATAGATGAAGGGATTGGACCGCTAAGTTGATTTGAGGAGAGATTTAGAAAGATCAAATTGGTTAATTGACCAATAGATGAAAGGATTGGACCACTAAGTCAATTTGATGAGAGATCCAGATTCGTCAAAGTGGTTAATTGACCAATCGGTGAAGGGATTGGACCACTAAGTCGATTTGATGAGAGATCCAGATTATAACAAAGTGGTTAATTGACCAATAGATGAAGGGATTGGACCACTAAGTCGATTTGATGAGTGATCCAGATAGGTGGCCAATTGACCAATAGATGAAGGGATTGGACCACTAAATCGATTTGAAGAGAGATCCACCCAAGTCAAATTGGTCAATTGACCAATAGATGAAGGGATCAAACCTTCAAGTTTGTTGCGGGAGAGATAAAGGTTGGTGAGCTTTGACAGAGTGCCAATTTCTTCAGGGATGCTTCCAGTTAAGTTACAGCTGACGAGATTGAGATGTTCGAGATTTGGCAAGGATGTCCAGTTCATGCTTTCAAGCTTTTGGGAACAACAGGGAGAAATAAGTTGTATTTTAGTGACACTTCCTGCCCAATTGCAAGTGATGCCCATCAGCTCGCAGTGATTTGTTGAAGAAAAGTTCCCCCCACCAATTGCTATTGAGTAGAGCTTTCGCCTCTATCACTGACGACGATGATTTTGCAGATGCCGAGGTTAACAATCTTGTATTTATAACTATCATGCATACTGCTGCTATGAGTATAATAGAGGAGTAATAAAGAGAGGAACAAGTTATGCCATTTTTACTCATAATTGAGGTATGTAGGTATGGATTCTATTCTGGAAGCTCTAAAATAATGAGAGCATGAATGCAATAATGCAAGGCATCCTCAGATCAAAGAGGGCTTTTAAGATTGGTATTGATTAAAAAAGAAGAAGAAGAAGAAGAAGAAGAAGAAGAAGAAGAAGAAGAAGAAAGACTCAATCCATTGTTGTCTTCCTTGTCAACTTCCTCAAACATTGTAGTCATGACTTGAAAATGGACTTTTAGCGTTTGCATAGACTTCGACTTGTCACAAGAAAGAGTGGAACAAAAAAAATGTGCATAATTATTAAAGGGGTAATTACACTGGACTCCTTTAAGATTTTTTAGTTTATATAACACTTTGTCTCATTTTCATCAAAAATTCGTTAGTTATATATATAAATGAAAAAAATAATATTGTTATATTTTTTATATTGAAATATATCTTTTAGATTGTGTATCGTTGTGTTTTCATAACATTTGTATTAGTTTTAACCTTTTTAACTTTACTAAAAAAGGAGTCCATATAATTATATAAACACTATGAGATTTTGCTATATTTTCTATTAACCTTAAGGGATGTGAAAGTAATTTGCCCTTTTTAAAATTATACACTAAATTTACTTTAGTTACAAGAACTAAAAAAAATGATCTTCTTGCTTTATGATTTACGAAAAACTAGATTACCACAAATATATTTATAAATTACCCAATATGTTAAAAAAAAATAAAAAAAAAAAAATAAAAAACATAAAATTAGCAAGTTAATGTTGACCCTTTTTTGACATACGATATAATAACATGAATATTTAAGTTTCTAATCTTTTATGTAATTCCATCTATTCGAAATAAAAAATTCATGTAAAATAGGAATGGGATTGGACGGTCTCTAGTCCAACCTAATAGGTCCATTTTGGGAACCCATTTCGATGATCCAAACTTTTTATATTTTAGAATTCCTCGAATACATTATTCCTACAAAAAATTAAGTCGATTCGGATAATGAAAATCACGTATTGAAATCAATTTTGTGTGAACCATTTATTTTTTTCACTGTCTATATATATTTTTTCTTATACAAAACTGATCCCAAATACATGGTTGCCGTTATCCAATCAACTCGATTTTTAACAGGGATAATGTACTCGACGAACCTTAAAATGTGTACAGTTCAGATTATCAAAACAGGACTCAAAAATGGATCCGCAAAGCCTAACAACAATTCCCCTAATCCAATGGCAGACTGGAGAAAAGTCATGGCCAATAAGAATTTAAGGCTATAGTTAATTTATTTATTTAAGATGTGTACTTTGGTTATCTATTTTAGAGTCAACTTAGTAGTAGTAGTAGTAGTAGTAGTAGTAGTAGTAGTAGTAGTAGTAGTAGGGCATAATTTCTTAAATTAGGAAAATGCAATTAAGTTAAAATAAAATATTTTATGAATAATTTCATTCAATATAGATTCATTTCATAAAATTTAATTTGTGAGAAAAGATTTAACTTAATATTTTTAACTAAGAGTGAGTTTTTCGGGGTCATGACTTGGAACTACGGACTTTTACATTTGCATTGATTTGGATTCTTTTTAAGAGTTTTTTTTTTTTTGATATATATATATAGGATATCTTGGGCCATTTTGTATGCATCAGACTAAATTCTTACTATATGAACAAATTTAATCCTTGTGATTCGTGATTCCAAAAATTTTACTGATAAGGAGAGTCGAACTTCAAATCTTGAAGGAAACAAACCTCAAGCCCAGGCCTCATTTACCTGACCAAATTCTTGGAGTTCATTGATTTGGACTTGTCAAAAGAACAAAAAAAAATAGGGTAAACTACCAATAGGTCCTATTTTGGAGACTTATTACCCAAATAGGTCCTACTTTGGAGACTTAATACCCATTAAGTCCTATTTGATAAATTTATTAAGTGATAAAGATAAATTTATCAGTCTTTTTTTTTATGAATAAATTTATAGTGATAAATTTATCAGTCTCTTTGTTTTTATGAATAAATTTTTAGTGATAAATTTATCACTCTCTTATTTTTATAGTGTTAAATTTATTAGTTAGGACCTGTAAGTAAATAAGTCTAGTGAATAGGACTAATTAGTAAGTACCCAAAAAAAATAGTGCATAATGCGTGTTTTGAGTGACTGATATGACTCTCCTTTTGATCAAGTCTCCATTTTATTTTATTTTATTCTATTCTTGCTTCACCGGCCAACCCTAACTTATTTTGTATTTTAAATCTTTTAAAATTGAGCCCTTATATATAATCACAAAAAAATAAAAAAAATAGCATAAATTATTAAAATTATACATTAAATTTACTTACAAAAATTCATTAAAACTTTAAAGGAGCCCCAAATTCACTATAAATCAATATAAGACATGAACCTTTGCATTTATGAAAAATAGGCAAAAGTTCACATGATAAATCAAGTAAAAAAAGGTAAGAATCCTTTGGACAAGCTACATGGAAGATAAAGCCAAGTAAAACTCACATAACATAAGTCAAAAAGAAAGCTCACATGAAAAATATATCCAAGGAGACACAACAAAGTGGATCACATGATGAATGAAGACAAATGAGTCACATGCTAAACAAAACTAAAGTGGTGGAGATACCACTACTAAGTTATAATTTCAATAAATCAGAATGTAAAAAGTTTTTTTTATCTTATTACAAGAAAGTTATCTTTTAATTTTATCTATTTCAATTCCGAAATTGAAGTCCACTCTTTTCTTATAAAAAGGTGTGGCTGAGTCTTGTAAAAGAGAGTCAAGAAGTAGAATCTTATAAGTAAGCAAGAGTGTTCTCTTTATATTTCTTGTAAACTCTATAATTTTTAGTTATTCATAATAAGTTTTTCATTTTCATAATGTCTTTATCTATTGTCTTTAATTTTTTGGAAGTTTGAGATTTATGCTTATAGTCTACTCATTAAAAAGCTTGAAAAATATTTACAACAGGCAAGGTAAGGTGGGTACCTATGAAGCACGGGTACTCCAAAAATGTTGCCGTACACGTACCGGGTACTTACCGGGTGCGGGTACGCGTACCGGTACAGCTGCACACGTACCGGGTACGGCAAACAGTGGCTCGGTACGTTTGGGAGAACTGGGTACGGCTTGGGTACACCATGGGTACGACAGGGTACGCCGTTGGTACGCAAGTACGCCAGGGGGGGAATGAATTGAAACGATCAAACAAAGGAGAGAGAGTGTGAAGGAAGAGAGACAAACCTGTTGCGCAATCTAGTCCATCCAGCCGAAGCTCCATCCAGTTGAAGATCGAAGAACTCCATTCGAAGCTCATCCACTGAATCCAGTCAATCGAAGAGTCGGGACACCCAGACGACTTCGAAGGTAAGCCTCTCTCCCTCCCTCTCTCTCTCTCTCGCCTTCTCTCTCTCCCTCGCGAATCGCGATCGCGATCGCAATTGCGATCGCCATCGATCGCTTGCGTCTCTGTCCCCGCCCCTCTCTGTGTCTCACGTTCTCTCCTTTTATGGTATATAATATATATCTAATAGTGACTCACAGGATAACTATTTAACATATAATATATAATATATTTATAATAGTTTATTATATAAACATATAATATATTTTATAAGATAATATATTTTTTTTATACATATTAATAAAAATAAATAAATACATGTATTTAAAATAAAATAAAAAAAATTAATTAAAACACATTATTTGAAAAATATAATAAATAAATAAAATAATTAATGTGTATTAAAATAGAAATATTTATAAAAAACACCCTACCCATGATATTTGTCTTTTAGTTTTATTTATAGTTCTATTTATAGTTTTGATATTTAACTTTAATTTATAGGTTGGATATTTTAACCATAATTATAAAAAATAAAAAAAATAAAAAATATCGGCGTACCGTAGCTGTATCCGTACCCTACTTTTTTGAAATTTTGTCGTATCGGCGTACCCGTACTCGTACCTGTACCCGTACCGTACTCGTACCCGCACCCGTGGTTCTTAGGAAAAACACAAAAAAGAATCTCAATGTAAGTTTGTTTTAATTTTTAAGCCATAGTTTATAAATTATAAAGTTAATTTTATTTTATAGTGTTTAATCATTGATGAGTTATAACCTACTACTTGTGAGTGCATCACACACAATAAAAATACCAAAAATTCGGCTACGATTGCCCGTGAAGGAATTCCTGAAACCCACCCCGTGAAAACGTAGCACTACTGTGCACTTTTTTACATTTGCATTGACTTGTTAGTGCACTTTTTTAATTTGTTTTGATTTATATTAATAATAGTTTACTCTTTATTTATGTTATGTTTAAATATTAAAATTTTGTTTATTTTAAAAGGGGTATACATCATATACAAATTATGATATTCATAAGTTTGATTACGATAAATATCATAATTCAATCTGTAAGAGTCATAATTAAAAATAAATAAATTATAACCAAATATCATTTACATTATGTTTGGTTGGAGAATTTAGGAAGGGATTTGGAAATAGAAATGGAAAAAATGTGTAAAATTAGGTAAATATAAATATATTTTATTCACATTTCATTTACATTTTTCCTTTCCCTTTTCAAATTCTTTTCAAAATCTCTCAACCAAACACAACATTATGGTATATTAAAAAACTCTTCAATCATAATCAAAATAATGCTATAACCAACAATCAAATATGTATATGGTACACATATCAAAAACCATAGAATTTTCCTTATTATTAATTGATTCACTTATTTTTAATATAATAAAATCCTGATTCCAACTTGAATCAACCGGTTATATTGGGTTAGATTTGATTGTATTGGATTGAATGTAATACATGATTAATTTGATTCTGGATTCAAAAACTTAAAACCAATTCTAATTAAGTTGGTTCTAAATTTAGTGATAAATCCAACCAAATCGACTCATAAATGCCCCTAATAATAGGAAAATTATTTAATAATCTCGGAACACCACGTGGTCATACTCCAAGCTAATTACCAATTATTTAGCCCCCATGTTTTTTTCATCCCAACATAAATCATGGGCTCCTACCCCTTTCTATCAATCAAAACTTTATGGAGCACCACATATCCATACTCCAAAAATACTGAATAATCACCCCTAATAACATGTGTTATGGATGATTCCCTCATCGACTAGTCTCCATTATGTCCTATTCTATTCTACCTCCTCATAATTTTATTCTATTCTAGATTCAATATGATAAGGGTCGGTCCTGACTTATTTGGAATGTTAAAATCTCTTTAAATTGGAATTTTCATGTGTAATCACAAAAAAATAAAAAAATAATTCAAATTTTTTATGTATAATTATTAAAATTATAGACTAAAGTTTACTTAAAAAAATCAAGACATGAAAAATGTTACAAGAACTAAAAAAATAAACATATGATCTTGCTTTATGATTTAAAAAAACCTAAATTACCAACAACAACAACAACAACAACAAAAAAAAAACTGAAATTAGCAGATTAACTGTTTTTAACATGAACATGAATATGACATAATATGATATAACATAAATAACTAATTACACATTATAATATTATTTCCAGTAAGGGTTGCCATGATATTTCTAATCTTATATTTAACTCCATCTAGTCGAACAAAAAATTTACGTAAAATAAGAATTTACAGCTATTATTTTATTTATTTATTTAAGATCTGTGTTTTTTGTTATCTATTTTAGAGCCAATCTAGTAAATTAATAATAATAATAGGGTTTTTTTTATTTATTTTAAAATTAGGAAAATGCAATTAGTTTTTTTTTTTAATAAAAAAATTATGAATAATTTCATTTAGTAAATATAGTTTCATGAAATTTAATTAGTGAGAAAAAATTTAGGATAAATCACACTGACTCTCCTTTTGTTCTTTTGAAATCACATTGACACCCCCTTTATTTTTTGAAATCACACTGACCTCCCTTATTAGTTAACACTGATATTGAAATTATTATGTTACCCTTATTTGTAAAAAAAATAAAAATCTTTCAATCTTTTTTTTTTTTTTTTTTTTCGTCATTCCCCCATTCCCATCTCTATGTTCAATTTTTCTTTTTCAATTTATTTCGTCTCTATGTTCTCTATGTTTGGATTTGCTTTCATCTCTTTATTTTTTTTGTCTCTTCTTTGTCGTAGTCTCTTTGCTTCTGCATCAGAAATAGATGAAGATTATCACGGTCAATAACATATTTTCTATGCATATCGTTGTTGTTCTACTTTGTAGAGCTTGTAGATCACATGATTTGGTTTGGGGAAAATACATGATGAATGATGTTGTGAATATGATTTATCTATTTCACTATTGAAATTGTGTGAGTGAATTTCCGACCACACTGCCAACTCAGTATTCAACTGGAGAGTACTGGCAAAATAGGATAAGCCCGAACGACCTGCAACAGAAAGAAGAGATTTCGGCGGTAGTTCGTCCACCCGGGGGCACTCCGATGATTAAGTCAGTAATCAAATATCTCTCAAAGATAATCAATAGTGCTTAACTCACTGTTTTGAGTATAAATTGCGTACCTTAGACCCATGGGGGTGCCTTTCTTTTATAGCCAACTCAATCCTAGTCCCAATAGAAGTCTAGCTTCAATGGACTTCTGCTCAATGCCCACCTTAGACTCTCCAACAGATAAAGATAAACTCCCTAAGAGCTTTATCCTTATCCAGGCTGAAGTCCTTCCTCATTCTAGGACTCTTGTCCCTTATCCGCTTATCCCGGAATCCGAAATCTTTAGAGATAACCTCGGCCTAGCCTGAGGTCACCTCAGCGTTACGACCAGGACACGTGGCACCCCGGCTGACACGTCGGCGTCACCTTGGCCATGTGTTGGTACTCAGAAAATATATCCCCACAACTGCCCCCCTAGGTTCTATTACCTCGGCATCCTGAGGCAATGGAACCTATATCGTGAATGTCGGCGACGATGCTGCATCATTCATTACGAGGTCATAATACGTCGGCTTTGCATGATCAGGTCCTGTAGTCGATTTTATCAAGGTTTTTAGAACCAATAACTTAGTTTTATTCGAGTTCATTTAGCCGACATATTCCTTACAGCTGAGGTCACTACTTCATTAAACCAAGAACTCCAAGAGTTTTGTCACGCGTATGAGCTGTCACGCACAATAGTTCCACCGTTTCTACCACGTGTCTGTCCCCTACTGGACCGTGTCTGATACACGCTATTCAAGTCGTTTTGTGCCTGCGTGCGCCGTCTGACATATACGTCGTTCTAGACTCATTAATTTCTTTTTGCCGCATTTTCGCATTTTTGACAAAACTAGCACCCTCTCTCTTCATCTTTTCACTTTACACCGCTGTCTTTGTGCAAAAAACTCTCTCTTCCTTTAACTCTGCTAAATCCTCCATTGTTGCTTTCGTGAAGCTTTTTGCAACCAGTCTTATGTTCTCCTCCGTCGAGGCTTCTGCTGCAATTTCTTGCTTCTGGCTACCATCTGATCCCGGCAAACTTCACTTCGGCTTCATTTTTCTTGGGTGAGTCACTGTTCCTTTCTTGTTTCTCTTCAAAAGCTCTACTTTACTTATTTGCTGCCATTGCTGTTTTACTTAAGTTATTGATCTATGAATCACGCATCTGGGCACGTTTATTCTACGATTTTGCTGTTGCCCAATTCGTGTCTTGAATACATACACACTGTTCACAAATTTGCTCACTTTTGCCACTGTTCTTGGCATCGCACCCTTGTGCATACTTTGTTACGGTGTTCTTGATAGTTCATCACTGTTCTTGATTCTGAAACACGTTCTTGTTTTCTGTTTTCTGTGTCTTTTCCAGATTCGTGCCTTCAATCTTTATTTCCATAGATATAGGTTTGAGATTTGCTTATAGAATCCACAAATTTTTAGGGAAAACTGAAACGAATTCCCCTTAGGTTTTAGTCGAGGTCACTCAAAACCGTCACAAAACACTCCCTTCCGAAGTCTCATACCTTCCCCTCAAGCCGATATCATGGGTATGTGGAGGCATAGGGTAGACACCCCGACCAAGTTAGAATACTTTAGGCAGGAGTTTTCCATCCTCGCCGACGTCCATCTGAGGTTGGCTGGGGAGGATGACTCCATCATGCCCACGACTGATTCTATGCCCTTTCCCGTTGTAGCTTTTATTGAGTGCGAACTTAGGCTCCCACTCGACATCCTCTTTCGTGAGATAATCCACTACTATAAGTTAAACCCAATGCACCTTGCTATTAATTCCTACCGAGTCATAAATGGTATAATAGCCTTAGCCAAACAAGAGAATGCTAGGGTTACCTTAGCCGACATCCAATACTGCTACACCATGTGTGGCCTCAAAAAAGAGCAAGGCTATATTTACTACCTTAAACCGAGGTCTACAGAGTACAAAATTGTTGCCGACCTCCCAGACTCCAACAAGGGAGCTGGAGATGATTACTTCATTATCTCGGAGAACTGGGAGTTCGCACCAGATGAGGACCTCCACCTCTACCCTCTTCCTCGAGCAGTTTTTGTAGAGGGTAATGGTAAGAGCCCAGTGTTTATACTTACTTGTTTTTAAAGTCTTCAATACTTCGTTTGTTTCTAATGTCTGTTTTTCTTGCAGCTCTTCCTCAACCAGAACAAGGCTTCCGCAAGTCCTTTTTCCCCAGCAAGGGTTTGAAGAAGCTATTGGATTTGCCAGTCCACAAGCGCAGAGCCCCTTTGGTCCTCAATTTCATCCCAACCTACAAATCGGTACTCCCCGACGTCCCAAAGAGGAAGAAAAGCCAATCTCCCCCTTCTGCCACAACTCCTCCAACAGCGTTCTTATCTCGACCAGATCAAGGGTCGACCTCAGATCCAATAGAGCAGCCATCCACCTCAGCTCCACAACTGATCCCCCCATCCCAACGCCGACGACAACGACGAACTGTTTTTGCTGCTGAGATGGGTCGCCAGAAAGCAGTCGCTAAAAACCTCTTGGCCAACATTCCATCCACCGTAGATGCCCAACCAGCGCAGTCCCAGCCCCCACCAAAGTCAAAGCCTAAAAGAATAAAGAAGGCTCAGCCAAAGGCAACGGTGACTCAAATTGATATTGAGGACACCTTGCCAATTTCAAAATTGGCTGAGAGTGATAAGTCCCATTCTGTTGCCGAGAAAAGGCCTGCTGAGGCCCAACCATCTGAGTTTACCAGATCAAAGAGGCCGAGGTCATCCTCTGTAACCACCTCGGGGTCTCTAAAGCACGATTCCCCATGGGCCCCCCAAATCACACTGGAGGACAGGCCGGTCAGAGCTGGTGATAGTGCCGATGACGTTACCGTCGGCATTGTCCTTAGCACAGCTTTGCTCCTTCCTAGAGATCTCGACCGAAACGCCGAGATGAGCGAGTATGAAAACTTTGCTCTGATGCTCCAGCGTTCTGTTCAAGTAAGTCTTCACACTTGGTATCTTTCTTTCTTTTTTATACTTAGAAAATTTTCTAATAACTTCTGCTCTGTCCATTTTTCTTCAGGCAATCCAGCACGCCCACCCCTTCTCAATGCAATCTTTTGAAACAAGGAAGGCGTTGGCCGACAAGACTAGGGAGGTTACTAGTCTGCAGAAGACCAATAAAAACTTGCAATAAAAAATGAAGACTTTGGCAGACCAGGCCGAGGCTGCTGTCAAAGCCAAAGACGTGGCCGAGGAAAAGGCAGATGCTGCTGATGCCATAAATCAGGTTCTTGAGGCCCAAAAAAAAGAGGCCGAAGAAAAGACGGCTGAGGCCCAGAAAGAGCTACAGGATGCCTTGGCCATAAAAGACGGTAAGCTCAAGGCCGCCGATGAGAAGGGATACAATGAGGGGGTGGCCGATGTCACGGCGGACTGCAAGAAACAGGTGAAGCAGGCATGCAACAAGGGTTTCACCCTTAGTTGGATGACTTTACTGAAAAAGCTTGAAATCCCCGAGGACTCCCCCCTCAGGAACATCGACGTCCTCGCCCTACCATTCCTCCCAACTCCAAGTCAATCCGATGACGATTCTGAGTCTGAGGAGGAAGCTTTGGTGAGGAAGTCAAAGGAAGCTGCTTGGGCCAAGTCCCCTACTTCAAATGAGCAAGTCCTGGACTTGACTCAAGATGAGGAGGGTGAGGAGGTTCCCAAAGATGCTACTCCTGAGAAGGCAATATCGGACGCGCCTATTACCGATAAGAGCCTCGACCAAACCCTCAAGGAAATAGATGTCGAGCTTGCGGCTGAAAAGGAGGCCGAAATGTCTTCTCAGCAGTCTTCCGAGCTCCAGACCCAACCTGCTAGTGGCGCTGAAGAATCTTAGTTTGATGCTCTTTTTCTTTTTTCTGTACCTTGTACTTTTTCTTTCTATGGAACAATGTAAGCACTTCATGTGGCCGATGTGCCTTCTTTTGAATATAAATACAACTTTCTCCTCTGAATGTTTGTATCTTTGTCCTCCTTTTACTGTCTTGTATGATTTCTATACTTAGAATAATTTTGCATGCTTTCAAGCATACACCTTATCTGTGTAATTTCCTCGGGGTAATATACCTTGGTAAGTACATAAGTACTTCTCTTAATGCAACCTTTCGGCTTTGACTTGTAAATTTTTTCATAAATTTCAACAAGTGTTCAGTTCAACTTCAACTTGTAAATTTTTCTCAAATTTCAACAAGTGTTAAGCATGATCTCAGTTTAACTTCAACTTGTAAATTTTGCTCAAATTTCAACAAGTGTTAAGCATGATCTCAGCTTAACTTCAACTTGTAAATTTTTCTCAAATTTCAACAAATGTTAAACATGATCTCGGTTTAACTTCAACTTGTAAATTTTTCCCAAATTTCAACAAGTGTTAAACATGATCTTAGTCTAACTTCAACTTGTAAATTTTTCACAAATTTCAACAAGTGTTAAACATGATCTCGGTCTAACTTCAACTTGTAAATTTTTTACAAATTTCAACAAGTGTTGAACATGATCTTGGTTTAACTTCAACTTGTAAATTTTTTACAAATTTCAACAAGTGTTAAATATAATCTCAGTTTAACTTCAACTTGTAAATTTTTCTCAAATTTCAACAAGTGTTAGACTGATTTTAGCTTGTATATTTTACCTTGCCAGGAACCATTTTCTAACTTTCTGCCCCCTAATGTGAACTCAAGTTCCACTTGGGTTCTTATTATGCATGTATTCTAGAAACATCATCAACTATTTTATCAGTCACAAGTGTGAAAAATCAAGCTTTATTTATTACTTCGGCTAATAACAAAGAACAAGAAAATTTAATGATAAAAAAACTTAAGATTGCAAGTATTCCAAGGCCTTGGCAACTCTTTGCCCTCATTATCTTCAAGCCGATATGCCCCATTGCCCAATACCAAGATGATTCTATAGGGTCCCTCCCAATTTGGGCCAAGCTTGCCCTCTCTGAGATCCTTCTTGTTGCCGACGACTTTTCTCAAGACGAGGTCATTGACTTGAAACTCCCTTGGGTTGACCTTCTTATTATAAGCCCTGACAAGCTGCTGCTGGTATGCTGCCAGCTGAATTGCAGCTCTCTTCCTTCTTTCTTCTAGCAGATCCAGATCTCGGGCTAATAATACATCATTAGTCCCATTTTCTACTCCCTAGGTTCTGATTCCTGGGATGCCGACTTCTAGAGGAATGACTGCTTCTGTGCCATAAGCCATGGCAAATGGGGATTCCCTAGTAGATCTTCTCGGCGTAGTCCAATATGCCCAGAGTACACTTGGTAGTTCATCCACCTACTTTCCCTTTGCTGCTTGCAGCCTCTTCTTAATTCCATCCAAGATGACTTTGTTGGATGCTTCTGCTTGTCCATTGCTTTGAGGAAAACTTGGGGTGGAAAAATAATTCTTGATTTTGAACTTTGCACTGAAGCTCTTGACTAGCTTACTGTCAAACTGTGTTCTATTGTCTGTAACTAGTGCTCTTGGGATCCCGAACCTGGTGATGATGTTCTTTCATATAAAGCTCTTCACATCCACGTCTCGAATCTTGGCAAGGGGTTCAGCTTCTATCCATTTGGTGAAGTAATTTGTTGCTACCAGCAAGTACTTCCTTTGCCCAGTTGCTCAGGGCAGTTGCCCAACGAGATCCATGCCCCATTGGGCAAACGGCCAAGGACTGGATACTGGGTTCAGGTCTGCTGCTGGTTGGTGTATCAATGGTGCAAACCTTGGTGTATCAATGGTGCAAACCTTTGACACTTTTCATACATCTTGACATAGGCTTCTGCATCTTTCTGCATGTAGGGCCACCAATACCCTTGGGTAATGGCCCTATAAGCAAGTGATTTGTCCTCAGCGTGGCTTCCATATACTCCTTCATGTATTTCGTACAAAAAATCTTCCACTTGTGAAGGATGTACACACCTTAAAAGGGGTCTAGTGAAGGATCTTCTGTAGAGATGTCCCTCTGCTGTCAGATTGAATCTTGCCGACTTCAATCTGACCTTGTGTACCTCTTTGTGATCATCTGGCAGTTTTCCTTCTTTCAAGAATGCTATTATTGCGTCCATCCAGCTTGGTTCCATGTCCACACACATTGCTTCATGCTCTGTGGTCAGTGGTTCGATGCTTGGGCCTGACAAGTAGTCAACCATTATTGTCCTTGCTTTTTCAGGTTGTATTGCACTAGCCAGGTTGGCCAGGGCATCGGCGTGACTGTTATCATCTCGGCTAATCTGCTGTAGCTTGAAATTCTGAAACAGGGCCATCAATCTGCCGACCTCTTTCGCATAGGCCGACATCCTTTCGTTTCAGGCTGCGAACTCGCCTGTTGTCTGGTTGATTATAAGCTGAGAGTCACAGAAGACTATCACCTCATTTGCCTCTACTGCTACTGCCAGTTTCAGTCATGCAATCAGTGCTTCATACTCTACTTCATTGTTTGAGGCCTTGAACCCCAAACGAATGGATTGCTCTAGTATCTGTCCATCTGGGGATACCAGTATTACTCCTGCCCCCGTTCGTTGTCGGTTTGAACTTCCGTCAACAAACAGTCGAAAGTAGTCACTGATGTAAATGCTGTAGGGCCTGAGTTTTTCTTCCTTCCTCTGTTCTGGTTCCTTCGGCTGGGCTCCTCTTTGCTCGCTTGTACATCGTACACCTCGGCTCAATGGAGCCCGATGTACGGTGGCTCCTGGAGTGAATTCGGCCACAAAGTCGGCCAAGACTTGGCCTTTGATTGCCGTTCTGGGTCTGTACTCTAGGTCATACTAGCCCAAGGCCACTGCCCATCTGGCTATTCTTCTTGTCAGATCTCCCTGTAGTAACAGGGACTTCAAAGGGTGTTCAGTTAGCACCACAATTTTGTGGGCTTGAAAGTAATGGTTCAGCTTTGTTGAAGCCATTACTAATGCCAGCGACAACTTCTCTAGGGGTAAATACCTGGCTTTTGCATCAGCTAGGGTTTTGCTTACATAGTAAACAGCCCTTTGCTCCCCTTTTTCTTCTCGGATTACCACTGCGCTTACTGCGTGCTCTAAAACTGCTAAGTACAGGAATAGCTCCTCTCCAGGTTCTGGATTTGAGAGAACTAGAGCCATGGTCAAATACTTTTTTAAGTCGGCCAGGGCGACTTCGCACTCTTCTGTCCATAAGAAGTCTGTGGCCTTCTTCACTAAGCTGAAGAAGGGTTTATATTTGTCAGAGCTTCTGCTTATGAACCTGTTTAGGGCTGCAGCCCTTCCAGTCAGCATCTGCACCTGTTTTGCCGACGTCGGCTCTTCAACTCTAGGATGGCCCTAATCTGATCTGGGCTGGCCTCAATGCCCCTTCTGGTCACCAGGTATCCCAAGAACTTACCAGATCCAACTCCAAATGCACACTTCGATGCATTGAGTCAGAGCCGATATGTTTTAAGGATGTCAAAGACTGCTTTTAGGTTGGCCAGATTTACTTCAGGTTCTTTGGTCTTCACGACCATGTCATCGATGTAAACTTCCACTGTTCTGCCAATTAGATGTTTGAACATCTTAGTTACCAATCTCTGGTAAGTTGCTCCTACGTTTTTCAACCCAAAAGGCATCACTCTGTAGCAGTACAGTCCTTTTGAGGTGATAAACGCAGTCTTCTCCTCATCTAGCGGATCCATTGCTAGTTGATAGTACCCCCTGTAGGCATCTAAGAAGCTCATCCTTCCATGCCCTGAAGTGGCATCCACCAGTTGGTCAATCTTGGGTAAAGGAAAACTGTCTTTGGGACAGGCCTTGTTTAGGCTGGTAAAGTCCATGCAGACCCTCCATTTACCATTCTTTTTTTTTACCACCACTGTATTCGATAGCCATGTCGGGTAGTTTACCTCTCGAATGGCTCGGACCTCCAGAAATCTGTCTACTTCCTTTTCCACCGCCTCAACATGCATTAACGTTGGTCTTCTTGCTCGTTGGATTACAAGTTTGGCCGACCTGTCCACGTTCAGTTTATGGAAAGTGACCTCGGGGTCAATGCCTGGCATTTCGTAAGGCGTCCAAGCAAACACTTCAATGTTTGCTCTCAAGAATGCCTCCAGTTCTTTTTCCTCTTCTTCTGCTAAGCCCGAGCTGAGAAGGAAGAAGCGTTCTTCATCCCCCTGCTGGATGGGGATTTTCTTTAGGGCTTCTTCACTCTTCTCGGCTGGCTCCTTGCCAACGTCCTCTAGCACCTCCACGTCCTCATCTTCGATCTTTACCCTTTCTAGTTCTCGTATGCTGCAGGTGGATTTCATTGCTGCCATGGGGCAATTCTTTGCCTGCAGTTGATCCCCTCTGACCTCCTCTATCTCATGCTCTGTTGGGAATCGCAATAGCTGGTGCAATGTTGAGGGAACAGCCCCTATTGCATGCAACCATGGCCTTCCCAGGATAGCATTGTAAGTGGAGGGTGTGTTGATTATGGTGAACTCTATCTTTATCTTCTTGGAGCCAGCCTGCATATCCAAGCTTACTACTCCTAGTGGCCATGTCGGCGTTCCATTGAACCCGACCATTGGGCCATTAGATTGCTCCATATCGTCTGGGCGAAGGCCAAGCTCCTTGTAACATCTGACATACATGATGTCACAAGAGCTGCCTTGGTCAATGAGGATGCGCTTCACTTGGCACTCCCCAACCTAGAGGGATACTACCAAGGTATCGTTGTGCGGATGTTAGACCATCTCCAGGTCGGCTTCAGTAAAGAACACCATTGGTCCCTCGCACTCCTCAGCCCGAGGCCTTTTCTGTCAGACCTGGTACACATGCTGCAAGTGCTTTACCCTCTGGGTCTTCCCCTGAATTTCGTTTTCGTCGACCTTCGAGTGAATTACATTAATTACCTGAGGTCTGCCTGCCTACGGTTGCTGTACTAGGGGAGGTGGAGCCGCTGGTGCCTGAGGCAGTCTTGCCTACTCTTCCCCCGTCCTGGCCTCATCTACAAGGTCCCTCAAATGGCCTTGCCTTACCAGGTCTTCTAGGTGTGACTTTAGGGCTCTGCAGCCCTGAGTCAGATTCCCATCTTCGTTATGGTAAGCACAATGCTTCCCAAGGCTTCTTCCCATAAACTCTCCTGGAACCCTTGCCGGTGCTCGGAAATAGGGTTGCGTTCGGATTTTATCCAGGACTTTGTGAATTGGGATTCGGAATACAGTCGTGACTCTCTGTGCGGTTATCAGTCCTATCTCTTGCTTGTTGGATCCGTTGTTACCTCGGCCTCGCTTCGGCGAGCCGTTTGCTTTCTCCTACTTTGTCGCATTAATCTCTGGCGTGTCTTCCTCGGCTCTGGCGTATTTCTTAATTCTGGCCATGAGCTCCTCCATGCTTTTTGGCAATGTCTTTGCCAATGACTTTCGTAGTGCGCAATCATCTTTCAGGCCATTCTTGAAATACACGACCGCCACCTCTTGGTTACACTCGGGTATTTGGTTGAACGCCTTATAATACCCTTTTGCGTAGGCCCTAAGGCCTTCATCCTTACTGATTCTCAGAGCCATCAGGGCGTCTACCCTTAATGGCTGTAGCTTGTTTGTCACGAACCTGGCCACGAACATCTCGGCCAGGCCTTTCTAGGTCTTCACACTTCCCTTTGGCAATTTGTGAAATCAGTTCGATGCAATCTCCCCGAAGGATGAAGGGAACACCTTGCAGAGCAATGGCTCGTTCCCAGTGTACAGTGCCATCGAGTTCAGGTATAATCCGACATGAAAGTTGGGGTTCGACTTCCCATCGTATATCTAGAACCTCGGCATACTGAATCTTTTTGGTGCCTCAAATTTGTCCAACTCCACCGAGAATGATGTTCTCGGCTTAATAGGGGAAGTTATCTCGACATTTTGTTACTTCCTCTTGAGGTAATCTCTCAAGTCCTCCTTGGTCCACCCAGGAGCTCAGCTATCTCCTGATTTTAATCTTTTAGGTGCACTGCTCTTAGCTTCGTTGTGAGCCCTTTTCGACCTTTCTCCATTGGTCACATCGAAGCACAACTCCTGCCTTTGAACATGCCGATGTTCTCTGAGGTCTGCTTCCTTGGTGCGATGTGTCCTTCGAGATTCTTCTCTTCTCGACTTTCCTTGCCCGACCTCCCTTGACGGCCGGTGCGAGTGTTTTTCGCTTCTGGCGTGCTGGGGGGCAACCGGGATTGTTTTCTACCCTCCCTTCTGGGCATTGGCCGCTGGAATCGGCGTGTCCTGTAGCGGGAACGGTGGTTGCATGACGTTATTCTACATCATAAAATTGACCATTGTTTGCAGGTCCGCCAATTTGTTCGCCATGGTCTTTACCTCATCGTCCCTCCACATGCATCTTTCTTTCCATACCTGGAGGTCGTCCTCGTTGTAGTACCCACTTTGGTCTGTTTTCTTTGGTACGTTGCCTTCCTGGCCGACGTCCTTCCCTCCGTGATTCTGGTCACGAGTTTCTTCGTTACAATTGTCTTCTTCGACGTCAAGGTCAATAGGTCTCCCACTCCTAGTAGGAGTGTTATTCTCAATCTTCTCTTTCTGTCCGTCATTGGCCATCTATTCTTCTTTCTTTCCCACAGATGGTGCCAAATTGTGTGAGTGAATTTTTGACCATACTACCAACTCAGTATTCAACTGGAGAGTACTGGCAGAATAGGATAAGCCTAAACGACCTGCAACAGAAAGCAAAGATTCCGACGGTGGTTCGTCCACCCGGGGGCGCTCCGATGATTAAGTCAGTAATCAAATATCTCTCAAAGATAATCAATAGTGCTTAACTCACTGTTCTGAGTATAAATTGCGTACCTTAGACCCATGGTGGTGCCTCTCTTTTATAGCCAACTCAATCCTAGTCCCAATAGAAGCCTAGCTTCAATGGACTTCTGCTCAATGCCCACCCTGGATTCTCCAACAGATAAAGATAAACTCCCTAAGAGCTTTATCCTTATCTAGGCTGAAGTCCTTCCTCATTCTAGGACTCTTGTCCCTTATCAACTTATCCCGGAATCTGAAATCTTCGGAGATAATCTCGACCTAGCCTGAGGTTACCTCGGCGTAACGACCAGGACATGTGGCATCTCGGTTGACACGTCGGCGTCACCTTGGTCACGTGTTGGTACTCAGAAATATATCCCCACAGAAATTTATAATTGATTAGGTACGTTAATGTAAACTGCTATGCTATCATTTCTTTTTATGTGGGAAAATGATAGAAGATCAAGGTCCTTTGAGCATCTTTGCCCCTTATTGTAGAGAAAGTTGGTGAAACTCAACAAATGTTGACATGACTTTATTTTATTTTTTTGAACACTCCAACTAATATATGAACTAGAGGGTAATTTTGGCATTTTAAGTTTTATTTTTGCGGATCTCATCATTTTCTATTTGATCAATTGATAGTCAACTAACAGATGGTTTAAATTGTTACATATTTTCTTGAAGTAAGGGAGTTTGGTGTGATTTCAAATAATAAGGGCGTGTCAGTATGATTTCAAAAGAACAATAGGGTGTCAATGTAATTTACCCAAAAATTTAATCTCGTCATACACAAAGCATTTTTAACTAAGAGTGAGTTTTGACGCATTAACACGACACAAATTGCAAAAGACATAATACGATAACATGAAAAATAAATTCATTGAATTAATGTTGAGGTGATTAGAACACGAACCTGATTAGCACAACACGATGTCCACTCCTAAGGGCCGAGGCAACTTGTCACCATTCCTGAGGGCCAGCCCGGCATAGCCATTCCTTATAACATGAATTTGCCTTTCTACTTGATGGAATAAAAGTGATTGCACCATAATTCGGTGTGACTCAATACACCTAAACATTTTCCATAGGTGTCATTGGTGATTGGGTATGGATTATGAACCTAGCACTAAAAATTGATGTCATTCACTTGAAATATAGTGAATCGAAGTCATTTGGAATGTGTTGTTAGTGGGAGAACACATTTATACGAATGTGGTCAGATTGGTGAGGCCAAGTCACAATCATATGTCGATCTATGAGGTAAAGTCATAAATGAAAAAGTTGGCATGAGGCAAAATATTAGTACGAAGGTAAACATGCTCAACTTAGATTTGTCACCTCATACTGTTGTGACCAAGTGGGAGATGATGGAATAAAAGTGATTGCAACATAATTCGATATGACTCACTACACTCAAACATTTTCCATAGGTGGTGATATACCTTTCTACAAGAAACATAGAGAATCTGGAGGTGGGTTTGAATTCAAAATCAAGAGACACAATGTTTTGTGAAGCATTGTGACTCTATACTCTTGTCTAATATGTCAAGGGTTGTGACTTTCTGCAAAGTCCACATGATGTAAATACTTGGCCAAAGCAGTGTATTATTCATTCATTAGATTTCCTAACTAATATTGCATTCTTTACTTCCGGGACGCTTCATTTTCTTGTGTAATAAACACCTTTACGAGAACTAAATCTACAATTGTTAAGTTTATCTTACACTACTAACATCAACACAAAGAAACTTCATCAGCTAAACTTAAAAGGGGGATTTGGTCATAGCCCCCTCACTATCTAATTTGTCTTTCAAATGATAAGAATTATATAAGTACTTTCAAAACCCCCTGATATTTTAAAACTTGTTTCTTTTACTATATTACCCTCATATCTATCAGCTCTCCTATTAAGCCATCTTCACTATGTATTTCAGAGTAAAATTTTACTCTGTATGAAAGTAAAATTTTACTCTTTGAAATTAAAGTAAAATTTTACTCTGTATGAAAGTAAAGTTTTACTCTTTGAAATTAAAGTAAAATTTTACACTTTGAAACTAAAGTAAAATTTTACTCTGTATGAAAGTAAAATTTTACTCTGAATAAGAGTAAAATTTTGCACTCTGAAACTAAAGGTAAAATTTTACTCTGTATAAAAATAAAATTTTACTCTGAAAAACAAGTAAACTGTGAGACTCTGAAGGTAAAAGTAAAATTTTACTCTGTATAAAAGTAAAATTTTTGTAACAACCCTCGTACTGATTATCGATAACCCACTGAATTACGTACTGATTACTGTTAAACTGAACTGATAATGACTGATAATTGGATTAACTGAAGTACTGAATGAACTGATTGAAATCGAAACTGAAATTGAATAAGTTATCTATTGAATTGCATATTGCATCTGTTTGATTGATTGATTATCTGTTAGAATTTATATGTTTAAACTGCTAATTGAAGGCCTTATCGGCGGCCGAATTAGGAACCGTTTAGAGTTTCATGATCAGTAGAATATTTGTGATTTAATGGTATATTTATCTGAAAATTGATTAGGAATGATTAAACTAGATTAAATATTGATTATTTGGGAGGTTGGACTTATTTACGACTTTGCCATGTGAGTGGCCCCTTTGTTTATTGATTTCCTAGAGCCTTATTACACTTGACATATCAATTGATCAGTTCCCATCTTGCTTTCCCACCGACCAAACTTAGAGAGAGTGAAGGAGAAGAGAGAATTTAGCTCAATTGTTGAATTTGCTTGGAGATTGCCTAGAATTGAAGTATAATTGGCATAATCTAGCTCCCACACCTTGAAATTGACACTCTAGGTAAGGAAATCATCTTCTTCTTGTTGTCTTGAGCTAAGTCTTGCATGTTTCATGCCCAATTAGAGAGCTAGGCCATGAATTGTTCATATATGCTGAATTGAAGCCTAGTTGTTGCATGCATGTTGAATTTAGTGAGTTTGGAGTTGGTCTCATGGTCAAATGCCACATGCATGTTCATAATCATGTTTAAATCCATGTTTTCATCTTGTTTTGAAAAGATTGAGCTCTTTGGAGCAAGAGTTGAAGCTTTGAAATGGTTTTAACCCATGCATGTCATGTTTGAATGTTGTTCATGCATGTCCTTGAAAATTAGTTTGAAATTGAATTTAATTGAAACACCCTTGGGCCTTGATTTCTTAAATTGAGCTTTAAAACGTGTCATTCTATGTGTTTGAAAGAGTTTTCCAGAAAATGGGCCCAAGAGGATCGAGTTGGGAGCATCACACTTGAGTTTTGAACTTGGAACACAAACCTGGATTTTCCAGATTTTCGATGTCCGCTCGAGCGGGGGAAGTACCGCTCGAGCGGGGAATTCATGCTCCCAGCATTTTCTTCGACTTGTTCTTCAGTACGCTCGAGCGGAGTGTTTCACGCTCGAGCGGAGAAATCGAGCATCCAGCATCTTGCACCATTCTTCAGTCCGCTCGAGCAGGGAAATGTACGCTCGAGCGGGAACCTTTGTTTGCTTGTCCGCTCGAGCGGGGAAACCTGAGCTCGAGCGGAGACCCTGTTTCACTGGAAAATTCTGCAAATGTTTTCTAAGTGCATCTTTGCATCCTCATCCCATCCTAGGCATTCTTAGGCCTAGTTTAAGGCATCTTAATGAGGATATAGATGTAGAACACACCGAGGCATAATAGGAAGTTAATTATTGTACTTCCCCAACTGTTAAACTTAGAGTGTGTTCAATGTGTTTACTGTTTAGGGTTGGCTTCGGGGACGCGCTCTAGCTGCTATTAGCCCAATCTCTGTGAGTAACAGATTGTGTAAAGATATGTTCAAAATGGTTATCTTTTGAATACTGAACAGAACTGTTTACTGAACTGATATTGTTTATTGAATGAATGTATGTCCTGTATTGTGAACTGTACTGTGGCATCCTTAGCATTTATTGGTTACTGTTATTGTTACAGAGCTCTGTCGGTTTCCTTGTGGAACCATACTGTTTATTGATTGATGGCCATCACTACTGTTAGGTCTGTTAAGACCCGGTCCTTCTGGACCTACTGTTTATAGGCTATTGGATGTACCACATATGACTGATTGACTGAAATACTGAAAGACTGAAATACTGTTTAATGAACTGTTTTCATTACTGTAAGGACATTCATTCATAACCTCTTTACACTTATTGTTATTCACTGGGCTTTAGCTCACTGTTTATATATATATGTAGGTTCTCAGCAGCCAGACCGGAGCTAGGAGCGTGGGTTAGTCCCCAGTTTTGTCAAGCCAGCCTATGTGCCTCACTGCGAGGTTCCGAGACGCCATGCTGTGGCTTGGGGTGTTTTTGTGTCCCCTATCGGTCTCCCTACTGTTTTGTACTGTTGTCTAGACTGTTTACTGTTCTTCTGCACTGTTATCGAGGGATTAAGTCCCCGTACTGAATGGTTGTATATGATTGTATAGACTGTACTGTTTTGACTGTATGAATGCATGAAAAATGTTTTTGGCATACAGATTGTCACAGCTCAATGGACACTATTTACTTACTGTATTGGCTTCCGCCAGGCCCTGTACTCTGTTTTACTGTATTATTGTTCAGCAGGCCTTCGGTAATCTCGGATTACTGGCCAGTTACGGTGCTAAACCCATAGGGCCGGGTTTGGGTCGTGACAATTTTACTCTGTATAAAAGTAAAATTTTACTTTGGTTCTGTCAAATGAAAAAAACAGAGCAATAGAACCAGAGTAAAATTTTACTCTGGTTCCTTCAAATGAAATTTGATGTTTACTCTGAAAAATCGATGGAACTTTGAGCTTTGAATCAGGCCTATAATCCTTGAATCAATCGATGTTTACTCTGAAAAATATTGAATCACGCCTATAATCTTTGAATCAGGCCTATAATCTGAAAATTTCAGAGAAATCTCAATTTTTCATACCCCGGTTCTTCAGATTTTTCAGATTTTTGAAACTTTGAGTTTTCAAAAATCTTGAGATTTTTCATACACATAGATTTTTCAGATTTTACTTTAAATCTTTGAGCTTTTGAGTTTGAATCAAATGATCGCCGAAACCGATCTATGATGTTTGATCTAACAGGTCTCTCTTCTACTAAAAAATCATTCAAATCTCCGATCTTAAAGACTCAAAACACACACATATATAGATATATATATAGATTAGAGATCGGAATATGTAGATATATATATATTTGAATTCAAATCCCAAAACACACAAACACACACATATATATAGATATATATATGTATCAGTGCGATTTGCAAGTTCTCCACACCTCCGGCCATGGAGGAAGCTAGGGTTAGAAGAGAGAGACGAGAGAGAAGATGAACAGTTGAAGGAGAGTTGAAGGAGGAGAGTTGAAAAGATGTGGAGAGAGATCGTCGGAGCTTAGGAATGACGACCGGCGGCGACGGACGCATCGGAAGAAAAGTTCTCCACAGCTCTGGCCATGGAGGAAGCTAGGGTTAGAAGAAAGAGACGAGAGAGAAGATGAACAGTTGAAGGAGAGTTGAAGGAGGAGAGTTGTATCTGTGAGGGTATAATAGTCTGATAAAATATTTAAATAATAAATTTTGTCCTTTATGTAAGGTTTTATCATTATGAAGGGGTTTAGAAAGTATAATTTTTTTCTTAGTCCTTTTAACAATGAAAGGAAGGTAAAGGGGGTTTATAACCAAATTTCCCAACTTAAAATAAGTAAATAATAAAAAAAAAAAATCAGTTAAAAAAATCTGATTTACATCAATTTGTCTGTAATCATGAATAGAAACCTGTTGTATGATCATCCCATGTATGTGAGTGGCTAAACCACTTCCTCCACCAAATAGAGATGGCCAACAAATGGAGCTTCCACTTAGAGAAAATGGAGCACCAAGATAATGCTCACCAACTCCAACCCACTAGAGAGTGGAAGGAGGTTGGTGATGGCCAATCAAGTCTTCTTCTCAAGGTGTATAAATAGGTGAAGAGAGGAGAAGGAAAATGAGAGAGAGAAAGAAAACCGAGAGCAAGAGAACCAAGAGAGTGAGAGATGTGAGAAACCGTCTCCCTCGGTGTGAGCGAGGGAGACGGGTGAATGGGTGAGTGAGAATAGTGTGAGTTTCTCCTCTGTAATATTTCTGTAATCTCTCCATAAATGCTAAACGGTTACTCTCCCGTGGACGTAGGCATTATTGCCGAACCACGTTAAATATTATGTGTCTCTTTCTGTGTGGGTGCTTGTTTTCTGGTTGTTATAATTTCTATAAGGTCTTGGGCGGGATCCCCGATCCCAACAAGTGGTATCAGAGCCTCGTCGGAGCGTTTCGGAACAAAAACAGTGCGATGTTCGAAACTGCCCAGAATTCGACTTGCTCGAAATCAGGTTTTGAGTATACCAGGAGCAAGGTCATGACGAGAGGAGTCCAACCATGCAAAGCAGACCACCAGAGGAGGCTACACGCGCCCTCACGCGCCTCCTGAAAATGGCGCGTGAGGCCCAGTCTCAGGCACGCGCTGCACGCGCGAACAGAGGAAGAAGGTGACGCACGTGTAGGTCACGCGCAGGCCCACGCGCAGGCCACGTCAGGAGCCACGTCATCACACGTGGCAGACAGACAGACGCGTGGCAGAACACGTGGCAGGACACGTGGCATGGTTGACCAAGCCGACTGAGCCGTTGACCGGCTCGTTGACCAAGCCGTTGACCAATTAGCCGCGCCGCCGTTGACCAGCCGCCGCGCCGTCGCTGACCCAGCCGCCTGATCCGTTGACCGGCTCGTTGACTGAGCCGTTGACTAAGCCGTTGATTGGGGAAATCATCCGGTGCTTCGCAGGCGCACCAAATTCTGCAGATCAGAACCGTTGAAACTGTTTTGGCCCAATCTGAGCCATTCGGAGTCCGTTTTTGGCGATTCAATAGTGGTTTCCAACTATTTGGAGTATTCCGGACACATCCGTACGGTCAGATTTTGGAATTGAAGTTTCTGTAAAAAGAAGGCAGATTAAAGTGGCAGACGGCATCAAGTGCGGCAGACGGAATATTTTGTTGGAACACAGAATATTCCTGAAATTCTGAAAATTGCAATTTTGGCCCCTGTTGTTTGTGAAATTATAGGTTGGTCCCCGTGTTTGGAAATTTTGCAATTTTGCCCCAGTTTTGGAGAAAGTTTTCAGTGAAGTCCCCGGAAGTGCAGCAATGATTGGTCCTAGCTAATCGGACCGTTCCGGACGCAACCGCAAGGTCAGAATGGTGAAATTCTGAACAATTTTTAAAAGACTGTTAAAACATGGGACTTTGTCATCTTTAATAGTCAAAGGAAGGTTGCCGGATATTGTGGAACGCTGCGGATTCACTGAAGAGGTCAGAATGGGCAGATTCTGATCAGATTGGACAACCAGATACAGATCGAGATAAATCATTGAAGACCAAAGGAGATCAGGCTTAATCAAATGGCAAATCAATGGAGATCAGGATTGGTCAAGGGCGATCAGAAGAATTGCACATGATTATCTCAAAATCAACAATGTCTAGGAAAGTTCTGTCAAAAAGACACTGTCTAAGGAGACTGGTTCTTAAGTGGGACCGATTGTGACCCCACCAGTCTTTCCTGGGAACTTTCCTGGTTGTTGATGTCGTCGGAGGATCTGGTTCAATCAGAAGAAAAGTCCACTTCATCAGATAGATGATTGGCAACCAGTGCAGGCTTAGGGGAATGTTGTGGCAGTTGGAGCTACTGTCAAACATAATACAAGAAGTACTGGTAGTATGTGAACGTAGAAAGGCAACAGCTGCAGCAGTACACACATAAGGTGTAGGAGCACGTAGCCACAATAGCACAGATGAGTACACAGGAATGTCATACAAGGTGCTGGCATACAACAGTGTAAAATTACGCAGCTGAATGTGATACAAAGGTGCAGTGTGCCGGATTTTGGCCTGGCAGCAACAACTAGTTCACAGAAGAAAGCTCCAGACAAAGAAAATGAAAGGGATAAGACGCTGTAGTGCGCACCCAGTGAGAGGCAGATTTTTTCTTTGTCCTGAATCTGGTTCGTGGCAGTGAAGTCGCGACGGGCACCCAGAGAGTTTGGGTGGAGTCACCTCAACAGGGAAACGGTGAGCATTCTATTGGAAGATGCAAGTACCTGGTGATAGAGGTGCGAGCCATGCAAGATGATGTGTGGCGGTTGAAGACATTCCAAGTAGGAGGTGCAGATTCACTCTGGATGCTCAGTGGAATGGAGGCATATTTGTACAACGGTGTTTTATCATCCATGTGGGTGATGGGGGTGATTTATTTTGTTCACCCGGTTGAAGCCAATTGGAAGCCAATTGAAGACCTTTCAGAGTCAAGTGCAAAAGTTATCAGTTCATTTGGAGACTCTTGGGTTAGTTACAGAACTTCAGAGTTCATTGGGTTTTTCTCTAGGGGATAGAGAGAACCAGCATTGGCAGAGTGTACTATGGAGATTTGGCATATGTAATAAGTCCAAATGGTAGTACTTTATTGGCATTAGCCTCTGTGGAGGCGTTGGAGATCCTTCATGGATCGTTGTTGGAAGACTCGCATCTGGTGAAGCCTTGGTTTCCGCATTTGTCGATTTGAAGAAGGTGTGACAATCTACTTCAGATCTTGGTGGAGTTTTTTCCGCATTTGTCGATTTGAAGAAGGTGTGAAAATCTACTTCAGATCTTGGTGGAGCTTTGGCGTTTTTTGTTCAATGTCTATTGGAGGCATTGTTGTTGGCGGTCTTTCACGGATTATTGGCGACTTTCAGAGTCGTGGTTTATTGAGATTCATTATCACAGCTGGGATCTATGATCGTGTCTGATTAGATCCAGGGGTGTCTCCAGTTTGTGAGACTTGATTGTTTCTTCTTCTTGTGGATTTTCATTTTCGCAGTCTGTTCCATATTCGAAGACATCAGCTATTGGTAGTCTGGGTGACGATTCAGACTCCGGGTGTTTGCTTCTCTGGAAGCGGTTTGACCGTTGGTGTTCATTGAAGTTTGGAAGAGATTGTTGCGGAGAAACGTGAAGATGGTGATTTTGAATCTCATGTGTTGGGATCCATCCCTTAATCTACCGTTGGATTTGGAGGGGATAGATCGTTTGCAGACTCGATGGAGTCAGCGGGGACTGTTGGAGTTGTGCATTTACGGTGCACGCGCCTTTTGGGCGATTTTTGGCAACTGTGAAGATGGTGCATCATCTTGTGTTTGCCGGTTGGAATGGCAGTTGGAGGAATCTGAAGTTTGCTCGACACTTCAGAATTTTTGGCTCTTGGTATTTTGTAAGTTCATTTGAAGTTTGTTCCGATACTTTTGAACTGGTTAGAGCCTAACTGCGTCCACAGTCCAGTTTTGTTTGGTAGAGAACTTGCCTCAGTTCTCGGAGAATTTGTTTGGCTCTCTTGATTAATTCGAGCTTGAAGAGAGCAGTATTGTGTTCGATGGTTGATCGGACATGATGTTTTTGGTACCGCTTTCGAAGTTGCTTTGACGGAGAATTTGAAGCCTCTTTTGTTTAGTCTCCTCAGCACTGGTTCAAGCGGGTTTGCTCACCATGTTTTGTTTGGAGTTGTCAAGGACAACTTGTTTGGCGCCTATGGAAATCGGAACTTGGCACTATGGTGGAGCTTGAGTTGCAGAAAATCGAAGAGCTAGCTCGATTGGTTCTGCATGTTCTTTGCATTGGCTCAATGTGATTTTGAGCAATGGAATCTGCTGTGTTTTTTTTTGGGAAAAGCGCTTGTGTTTTGTACAGCAGATGGTATTCAGTTTTTGACTGAATGGTTGGATACCTGGGTTATGGTATCGGTTTTGATTCTGTGGCAGCGAACGCACCTCTTAATGAAACAGAGTTGTTGCGAATCTCTCAGGCGAACTCGAGCGCAGGAGGAGAGATGGAGCCACGATGAGCACTCAAGAAGTATGGGTGCAGGTACTATGCTAGGTGTTGCATAGTTGGTGACTTGTACAGATTTGTTGAAGTTGCTTTGGAAGAAAAAGCTACTGTCAGCCATTATCCGGTAGTACAAGTGATAGATACGCAGGTAACGTGTATCGCTGAACTGGAGATCAGGGATTGCAAAAGGCATGAACAATAAGTGTGTGGAAACGCTGGGAAGTTGTTCAAGAGTGCAAAGGGCAAATGCTGATAGTTCAGGATAGTTCAAGGGAAACTCCGAGCAAAGAAAACCAGGAACTTTGACCAGACAAATGAAGAGTTTTCTGTTGCTCCAGTTTTGGTCATGCAAAGAGATAAGGCATGACAGTCAAGGGCATCTCAGCAGGGGGTGCAGGACATCCAATCAGGGGGTGTCGGATATCTTGGTTACGCCAGTTCAAGCATAGCAAGTGAAGACATCCGAAACAGGAAGCGTGGAAGAGATGTGTGGGAGATAGGAGCAGATGCTCTCTCCAAATCAGAGAGTGGTGTGAGTTGAGTTGAGGACGTAGGATTCCCTCCTCCTCTTGTATCTCTGGTGTATTATCTCTAGCTTCAGGGGATGCAGCATCTCAGTGAGGAGATGAAGATTCTATTATTTTATTGGGCGTGACAAGATTAGCAGCTGTGTGTATAGTGAATCATCTCACATGGGTTGAGGGGGTGATTTGTTGTATGATCATCCCATGTATGTGAGTGGCTAAACCACTTCCTCCACCAAATAGAGATGGCCAACAAATGGAGCTTCCACTTAGAGAAAATGGAGCACCAAGATAATGCTCACCAACTCCAACCCACTAGAGAGTGGAAGGAGGTTGGTGATGGCCAATCAAGTCTTCTTCTCAAGGTGTATAAATAGGTGAAGAGAGGAGAAGGAAAATGAGAGAGAGAAAGAAAACCGAGAGCAAGAGAACCAAGAGAGTGAGAGATGTGAGGAACCGTCTCCCTCGGTGTGAGCGAGGGAGACGGGTGAATGGGTGAGTGAGAATAGTGTGAGTTTCTCCTCTGTAATATTTTTGTAATCTCTCCATAAATGCTAAACGGTTACTCTCCCGTGGACGTAGGCATTATTGCCGAACCGCGTTAAATATTATGTGTCTCTTTCTGTGTGGGTGCTTGTTTTCTGGTTGTTATAATTTCTATAAGGTCTTGGGCGGGATCCCCGATCCCAACAAAACCAACCAAAAAAATTAAAAAATAAAACAAGAGACGGATGGATTTCAACAATATTTCTAAGAATACATTCTGCACGAAAGCAATCCAAAAGTGAACAAGAATGGGAAAGAGGATGGCTCTCTCAAAGGACAACTGGAAATTGCACTAGTAATAACGTGATTAGATTTTGAAAACACAAATTCTATCCCACTTGACGTGGACAATAATACGAAGGAGAAGGTTCTTCATCATCACAGTGAGAGGATAGCTATCACATTTTCACTAATAAGCATGCCAGTAGGGAAGCCAATCGTTATGAAGAAAAATTTGAAGGTACGTGTTGACTATCATTCTGCAAGTAGAAAGATAATTGTGAAGGACAATAGTAGGTTTCACTATTTTGAGAATGGATTATGTTCTTATGGGGATTATTGGTATGATTTTGAAGGTTTGTGGAGTATACAATGCTCAGAATCAGTGAACTACTCACTGTGATTGAGATCTTTAAGATCTTGAGATCTCTGAACTTTTTGCTCATGGGCTTCTGTAATTTGGTGCTTTTGGCAATGAGCATTTGCTTAAATGATGAGCCAGAGTATTAGGAGGAAAATGACTTTCATGGTCACTCTTTTTTGTAGCCAATAAATCAAGGGGAAAATAAGATCAACGAATGACCTTCACAACCCAAAGGAATGCAACGCATCAAAGCTTGCTTTGCAGAAGATGTGCTAAAATAAGAACATTTTGACAATGTCAACAAGACATACACATTTTCATCCTGTAACTAGAATTGCAATCTTAAATTCCTATTGACTTTGAGCAAAGCATCATTGAAATTGATTCTAGTGCAAGACCTTTTTTTTTTTGGACATCCTGGCCAGAGATCATGATCCAATCAATATATTACATCTCTAGCATATACAAAATAGGTTTCAGAAACCATGTTTGTCACTTGGAATATAAAAGGTGAAATTCAAATGTTCACATATAGCAGCCTTCATACATATTAGTTGTAACAACCAAAGTCTTGGAAACAAAAAACAACCAAAGTCTTGGAAACAAAAAACAATGCACGACATTTCTAAACATGGATTTTTTTTCAACAGAAAACACAAGCATTGACTTTATTCATTTATTGGATGAATATCTATTTCTGCATTCCTTGCTTGTAGTAGTGAAATTGCGCAGAGAGGTGTAGTGAAAGTCTTCCTGCAAGACTGAAACTCTTGAGATACGTGCAACATTGTTGGACGCGATCTTGGCTCAGAGCTCAAGCATGCAATTGCCATTCTAGCAACTAGAACAATGTTCCCCACAACTTTTGGATTAGTTGGAGGCGGAAGGCACGGATCTAAGACATTATTTAGCATTATGTTTTGAGCAGACAATGATTTCAATGATGAGAGAAGTTCTCCAGGATGTCTTCCCATGATTGTTTCTAGTGCCACCACCCCAAAGCTATAAGCATCACACTTTTCAGTCACAACCATTGTGTAAGCAAGCTCTGCAAGCAAGCTCTGCACAAACAAAAGATCATTGAAAGAAACCATACACTTCACTTTATGTTTAAAGAAGTTAAGGAGAAGTATTTTATGCTACCTGGAGCAATATATCCATAAGTGCCTGCAATAATAGTTTGATTCGATGAATCGAGATGTAGCAATCTGGCATTGCCAAAGTTGGAAACAAAAGCCTCCAATTTGGAGTTCAATAAAATGGTGTTGCTTGATATATCCCGATGAACAATAGGTGGCCTACAGTCATGATGCAGAGAGGATAGAGCATGTGCTATTGCTATAACAATGATTACCCTTAGAGTCCATCCTAATTCAACAGCTTCCTCATCAGTTCTTAGGGAATAAAACAAACTTCCCCTTTCCATGTACTCGTACACCAGGAACATGCATCTGTTGTGCAAAAAGAACCCATAAAGCTTTATTATGTTTCGGTGCCTTACATTAGTTAACATTTCCACCTCATTTCTGAAACTCTTGTCGAAAGCTGGCTCCTCTGCTTCCAAACGGTGGAGTTTCTTCAAGGCAATTACTTTGACAGATGGCAACTGAGCTCTATACACGCTGCCATAACCACCAGCTCCAATGCAGTGTCTGATGTCAAAGTCGTCAGTTGCTTTGATGATGTCTTCGTATGCAATTCTTCCATCGAAATTCAATATCGAGCAAATATTCCCATTTTTCATTGCCCTTGCCTCAATTTGGTTTTTTTGGGCCTTGTGACAACGAAAACATGCAAATGCAAGAAAGGGAAGGATTCCATCGTAATTCCATATCGAGCAAATATCCCCATTTTTCATTCCCCCTGCCTCAATTTTGTTTTTTTGGGCTTTATGGCAATGAAAACATGTAAATGCAAATGCAAGAAAGGCAAGGCAAACTATGATAGGGAGAGAAATGCTGAGAGTAATCTTTAGTATTTTTTTTTTGGAGGAATTTATTGCTTCATGTGGGAGCGGACAATCATACCTATATTGTGGGATTTGACACTTGAGACGATTGTATGACAAGTCAAGATGGTCTTTGTAGCAAAGACTATACGGGACTTCGCTAGAGAGATTATTATGGGAGAGATCTAAGTGCAATAAATTAGACAAATTTGCAAGTCCAGTGGGTATTGTTCCATTCAGATAATTATTACCAAAATTTAAGTACTCCAAAAATCTGAGTTGTTCTATATGTTTTGGGATAAGGCCATTAAGCAAATTGTGAGAGAGGTTCAGATATTGAAGTTCGTAGAGAACTTTGATTGGTGATATCTGGCCTAAAAGTTGGTTCCATGACAAATTGAGATGACTAAGGTTGGATAAATGCCCCAGTTCAGTGGGTATGGTGTTGTTAATCTGATTTGCAGACATGTCAAGAAACTCCAAGTTCATCAACTGACCTATAGAAGATAGGATCTTACCTTAAGGAGGTTATCTTTGAGGTTCAAGTAAGTCAATTGTGTCAAATCTCCTATTGCTACAGGAATTACACCATGAAAGCTGTTACCACCTAAATGCATTTTAACCAAATTCTCTAGCTTTCCTATTTATGGAGGAATGGAACCGTCGAAATGATTTAACGAGAGATCCAGAGTAGTCAAATTGGTCAATTGATCAATAGATGAAGGGATTGGACCACTAAGGATGTTACCATTAATATTCATTTCAACCAAATTCTTCAACTTCCCTATTTCTCGGGGAATGGAGCCGTCGAAATGATTTAACGAGAGATCCAGATTATTCAAATTGGTCAATTGACCAATACATAGGGATTGGACCACTGATATTAGTATTAGATATATGAAGTTGTACTAGTTGGGTGAGGTTTCCTAAGGTGAGAGGTAGCAAACCTTCAAGATGATAGTTGGCGGAGAGATAAAGCTTGGTGAGCTTTGACAGAGAACCAATTTCCTCAGGGATGCTTCCAGTTAAGTTACACCCGTCGAGATTGAGATATTCAAGATTTTGCAAGGATGTCCAGTTCATGTTTTCAAGCTTTCCGGGGAGGAAAGTGTAATAATCAGAATAAGGACAATAGTAAGAAAGGTCTATGTGAGTGACACTTCCTGCCTCATTGCAAGTGATGCCCTCCATCTGGCAGTGATCTGTTGAAGAAAAGTTCCCCCACCAATTGCTATTTGACGACGACGACGACGATGCTAAGGCTAATAAACTAGTATTAATAACTGTCATGGATACTAGTGCTATGAGTATAGCAGAGGAATAACAAACAGAGGAACACGTTATGCTATTTTTACTCATAATTGATATATGTCTGTATGTATGGATTATGTTTTGGAAGCTCTAAAATAAGTTATGCCATTGTTGTCTTCCTTGTAACTTCTATAAAGTTGTGGTCATGATTTGGAATTCATTTGCATTGACTTGGACCTGAACTCGTAGTAATCACAAGAAATAAAGGAAGAAAAGAAGTGCATAACACGGTACACTTTTGATCTAAGTAAAATTATGTTATTATATTAAAAATCATAAACCACAGTGAGAAAATTACTAATAAGTTTTATTGTGTTTTGAAAATTACTATTCTGTTAGATCAAACTTCAATATTAATAAATAATTCCTATTTTCTTTTTTATTTTATAAATTGTTGTCAAAAAAGTTCAATTATTCACAAAAAAGCCTCAAATTCATCTTCCCAAACGGC
The DNA here is from genome assembly GCA_036172215.1 of Camellia granthamiana. NCBI lineage: Eukaryota > Viridiplantae > Streptophyta > Magnoliopsida > Ericales > Theaceae > Camellia > Camellia granthamiana. Next base: position 28,582,561 of record CM069905.1, on the reverse strand, counting down.
GCCACCGTTTGGGAAGATGAATTTGAGGCTTTTTTTTGGCTAAAATAGCCACAAAAAATAAAATAGGTTTTTTAGCTCAATAAGACAAAATATCACATCTAACTCATAATCATTACATTCTTTCTCTTACAAAAAAATCAAAAAAGCCAAAAAAGCCAAAAGCCCTTCTCAAATCAGGCTTTTTAGCCCTAGGCTAAAATAACCAAAAAAGCCAAAAAGCCAAAAAGCCAGCCCACTTCCCAAACGATTGGGTTTTGAAAATTACTATTTTGTTATATCAAATTTCAATATTAATAAATAATTCCTATTTTCTTTTTTATTTTATAAATTGTTGTAAAAAAGTTCAATTATTCATAATAGTACATTTTATTTTAATTTTATCTTTCTCATTAAAATATAAACTAAAAAGTTCATTAATAATTTTAATTTATTAAAATTTTATAATAAAAAAATATTTTTAATTGTTGAAATTAAATGAATTTTCATAAACACACACATAAGTATGAGATTAATCAATAAGCTCATCCATTGAGAAATGTACAGATTTGTCATAATAATATTTGACTTTGTTCAATTATCTCATCCATTATTTGATTTTGTTCAAAAAATTTCTATTCACAAGGATTAAAAAACAATGATGTTGATAATAATGAAGAGTTTTGGTGGAGTGGTTTGGAGTTTTGGAGTGAGGGAGAAGAAGAAGAACATAAAACAATTGAAAATTGAGAAAGAAGATGAAGAATCTATATATGTAATTAGGGTGTATCAACAAATAAATTCTTCTTGAGTTTATTTACAAAAAATAAAGAAATAAAGAAATAAATAAATTCTATATATAATTATTAAAATTATACGTTGAGTTTATTTACAAAAATCAAGACATGTTGAAAAATCATTGCAATAACTACAATTAAATAAAAATATGATCTTCATGCTTTATGATCTAAAAAAAACTTAAATTATCAAAAAAATACTTGAAATTAACAGATTAAGGTTAATCATTTTTTTTACATAAACCTAAATATGGCATGACTTGATAGCATGATATAATTAGTTACATATTTTAATATTATGTCATGATTTGTTTAAGGTGGAGCACTAATGGATCTCAAATAGTGATCTTATGAACTGTTTGATCTTCTATTTTTTCTTATGGGCTCAAAAATTTCATTTTAATGTGAATTCTATAAAGGGCTAAGTATAAACGCGCATGTGTTATGTATTGAAAGACAAATATGAATTTTCTCATAATGTTGAAATATGAGTGACACCTCTTGCCCTATTGCAAGTGATGCCCATCAACTCGCAGTGATTTGTTGAAGAAAACTTTCCCCACCAATTGCTATCGAGTAGAGCTTTTCCTTCTATAGTTGATGACGATGATTTTGTTGGGTATAGCTCCTTAGTGGAGTTTGGAACCCAATTGGTTTGTTAAAACAATTCTAATTTGGTTTGATTTGGATATAATATATTTTAATATATTATATCTAATTTTTTAGAGACCCAATTCAATTTGGATACAACTAGGGTTTTGATAAAACAAGTCCAAGATTCAACTATATATATATTGTTGTTTTGTTCCTTGGAAGAGGTGAAAAAAAAGCGTTGCGGCTGTTAGGCTCATTAGATTTGATTAATTATTTTTCCAAAGAAAACAGTAGTGGCTTAATACAATTGATGAACAATTCGGTGAGTTTGCCTTGTGTGGAGGAGTAGCAGGTTTGATCAAATTGAGTAGGTCTCCTTGTGCGTGATTTGATGTTGCGACAGTCTTTGATTCAAAGCTGATTTGGGTTATTATTTTGGGTCTTCTACAACTCTGTTTCAGAAGATTTTTGTTCATCTATTTGGTGAGATCTTTCCTTTTGTTTATTTGTGATTATTTGGAATTCACCTAAGGGTGATTTGTGAGACCATTCGTGTCTCGTTTGTAATCGTTTGAAAACTTTTTTGGTTGATAGTGGAATCGGATTTTGATCCCATGGACGTACCTCACATTGAGGGAACCACGTAAAAATTCTTGTATTGCTTTTGATTTAATTTTTTCGCATTAGTTTTTATTCCCATTGATTGATTTACTTGTGG